>NC_069487.1:21930093-22018518 GCF_026875155.1 Cherax quadricarinatus | reverse complement strand
AGGGACCCCCCCAAACTATGCAAACTGTGGCACCCCAGAAAGCGCCCCAAGGGATCACCCTTCAAGCCTGGCCCAGATGGGAAGCAGGTGGTGGGGACTATACATGTGCATCTACTTGGGCCCTGATACCTATCTCCAATACCCCCAGGGAGGAAGGAGGGGCAGCTGCCAGCTTCAGGGAGTCCCAAAAGTCTAGAAAATATGGAGAACTTGCCCATCATTTTTATGTTTGTTCCCATAGGCTCAGAGACCCTTGCTCATGGGGAAAGAGTGCATCTAAATTCCTTAAGGAGCTGGGAAAAAGACTCATCAGGGTAACTAGGGATCCCAGGGCAGCTAGTTTTCTGTTCCAGCGGCTCAGTGCGGCTGTTCAAAGGGGTAATGCCTGCTGTATTTTTGGGCACACGCCCCAGCTCTGAGGAGCTGGATGAGATTTTCGCCTTATAATCGGTGATACACACGTAACAACATGTACCGTATGTGCCACCTTTATATCAATAGTGTATCTCTTGGATCTTCTGTACCATATTATGTAATAAAATATTCCTATTAGTAAAAAAAAAAATATAAAAATATGGGGTGGTAGGGGAAGTGGAATATTCAAACGCTTCAGGAAGAAATCCAAATATTTTTCCTTGAAGCCTTTTTATCCACTTCTATATATATATATATATATATATATATATATATATATATATATGTAACACGCAATTAAAATAATATTTTTCATTTTATCAGATTCGGGCGCAGCAAGTATGGCGACTACGGCACTAATGGCAACGAGGAACTCACTGACTTTTTTGAGAAGCGAAGTCGCAACTTCCTACGTTTCGGTCGTGATCCGTCACGCAATTTCCTGAGGTTCGGCCGCTCCGTCGACTGTCAGCGCAGTTCCCTGTCACACGATGGCTGCGATGTGAAATCCAAGTCCCTGGAAGCTTCTGAACTCTCAACCACACCAGTGCAGCAAAACATATCCCACAACATTGATTCCTCAGAATCAGGGAAGATAACTTCTCAACGCTGGAAGAGAGCTGTTCCAGGTGTATATGTATCACTGCCTTATTACAGCCCCTCCGCCTGGGCCAGAGATATCCGTCCAGAAGATGAAATTATTAACGAATTCTCTTCTGAGGATACAAAGGACGTAAACAAACGTGGGTATAACCGAGGCTTTTTGCGCTTCGGCCGCAACCGCAACTTTCTGAGATTTGGTAAACGTGATGAAACTATCGTATACCCAGAATCCTTCTCCTCCTCTGAAACCAGCGAGTCAGTGCTTAATGTTAGACCTGTGAGAGCGCCCACCAGAAATTTCATTAGGTTCGGTTGAACTGGAAGATAACAAATTTTATTCTAATCTATGACAGTTAATTACTGGTATGTGACGTTGTCAACCCATTATTATACATAGCTATTTTTTTAAAAAACTGACACGTGTTTGGATAATTATTTTCAGTGTCCTCAAAATCATATTCATATACAGTAAATAAATATTAGTATATGATTCTTCTAATGGTAACCTATATAAAATGCCAATGATATTGTTAAACTAAGGAGTCATATAACAAGACTTTCAGTCTTATATATAATGATTTTTTCATATAGTTCATGTTTATGTGGTTTATACAAAAAAAGGAAAATATTTTTTATTAATGGAACAGGAATGACAATGTTACAGTTCTTCTTTTAGATTTATTAAGGTATATAACAAATCTAAATTCATTTTATGCTCATTTATGAGCACAGAAAAAAAATATATTTTTAGTTTCGATTCTGAATACTGAAATAATTATTCTGTTATAAATTTTCTTTTCCAAATCATAAAACTGATGAACAATAAAACTTTTGAGTGTAATAAAATAACATTAATTTCCAATAATAATTTCAATAATTTATAAACCTTATAATCCAAAATTGTCATAAACCAAGCACACAGTTACTTAACATCCATATTGCAAGCTTCTTGTTATTTATGTCAATATTAGGTGTAAAATTCTAGTAAATTTATCATCGACACCATGTCCAGCCCTTCTAGGGTAGGGTAGGTGCCTGAGCCACCATGCCCAGCCCTTCTAGGGTAGGGTAGGTGCCTGAGCCACCATGCCCAGCCCTTCTAGGGTAGGGTAGGTGCCTGAGCCATCATGTCCAGCCCTTCTAGGGTAGGGTAGGTGCCTGAGCCACCATGTCCAGCCCTTCTAGGGTAGAATAGGTGACTGAGACACCATGTCAAGCCCTTCTAGGGTAGGGTAGGTGCCTGAGCCACCATGGCCAGCCCTTCTAGGGTAGGGTAGGTGCCTGATCCACCATGTCCAGCCCTTCTAGGGTAGGGTAGGTGCCTGAGCCACCATGTCCAGCACTTCTAGGGTAGGGTAGGTGCCTGAGCCACCATGTCCAGCCCTTCTAGGGTAGGGTAGGTGCCTGAGCCACCATGTCCAGCACTTCTAGGGTAGGGTAGGTGCCTGAGCCACCATGTCCAGCCCTTCTAGGGTAGGGTAGGTGCCTGAGCCACCATGTCCAGCACTTCTAGGGTAGGGTAGGTGCCTGAGCCACCATGTCCAGCCCTTCTAGGGTAGGGTAGGTGCATGAGCTACCATGTCCAGCCCTTCTAGGGTAGGGTAGCTGCCTGAGCCACCATGCCCAGCCCTTCTAGGGTAGGGTAGGTGCCTGAGCCACCATGCCCAGCCCTTCTAGGGTAGGGTAGGTGCCTGAGCCATCATGTCCAGCCCTTCTAGGGTAGGGTAGGTGCCTGAGCCACCATGTCCAACCCTTCTAGGGTAGAATAGGTGACTGAGACACCATGTCAAGCCCTTCTAGGGTAGAAATATAAACACAAATGCAGTATAATGTGATCCTTTATTGACAACGTTTCACCCACACAGTGGGCTTTTTCAAGTCACACACGGATCTACCTGGGGTTGGAAGGTACGAGAGTATTTATAGTCAGAATGTTGAGGTCAGGTGAAGAATGCTGCATCTGATCTACCGGGTGGGGTTATAGAGTCTTGGGTAGCTTGGCAGGGGTATTGGACAAGTTGTAGACCTTCTGCAGTGTTCTATGTTCTTATGTGGGATAGCGATGAAGAAGTTTCTTGGCGAGTGGTTCAGCTATGTTATAGAAGCCATTGTTCTGGTTGAAATTGTTGGTTATAGAGATAAGCGATGATTCCAGGATTCTTCTGTATTGAGTGTTGTCTTCTGTGGCTATAAGTCTTGAGTTTCTGTAGTTAACTAAATGGTTGTGTGAATTGCGATGCTGTACACAGGCATTCCTTGTATCGTCAGTCCTGCTTGCATATTGGTGTTCTGAAATGCGTGTTTGGAGGTCTCTTGATGTTTCGCCCACATATAATTTGTTGCAGTCATTACAAGGGATTATGTATACCCCTGCAGAGGATGGAGGCTTGTCCTGTCTACTACTGGTGATGTCCTTGATGGTCGTGGTTGTGGAGGTAGATACTTGGAATGATGTTTTGGCAAAGATGTTGGAAACATGTTTGGCAATGGAGTTGTTGGGGAGGACTATGTATCTCTTCTCGGCAGTGTCTTCTCTGTGTGTGTTGAAGATGTTTAATGCTCGCCGTCTGCAGTCTCTGATGAAGTGACGAGGATAGTGGAGCTTAGAAAATACTTGTTCAATTATAGTGCATTCTTCCTCAAGGAACTCATTGCTGCAGATTCTGAGTGCACGTAGGAAGAAGCCTATAATCACACCACGTTTGGTTTTGGTGTCGTGGTGAGAGTAGAAGTGGAGAAGATCGTTTTGGTTGGTGGGTTTTCGATAGACTTTAAAACGAAGTTCGTGGTCAGCTTTGCAGAGCAGAACATCAAGGAAAGGAAGAGTGTTGTCGACTTCTTCTTCAAGTGTGAACTGGATTGAAGGCTCGACCTGGTTGAGCTTGTCTTGGAGAGCTTGAACGTTGAAGCGTTTAGGAGTTATGAGGAGAATGTCGTCAACATAACGGAGCCAGGTGACAGACGAAGGAATAATGGTGGAGAAACGTTCGGCTTCTAGATGTTCCATGTATAAGTTCGCCAGGACTGCACTGAGTGGCGAACCCATGGGTAGTCCAAAAGTCTGCTGAAAGAGGTGATTTTCGAAGGAGAAACACGTAAAGCCGACACATAGTTCAACAAGGTCGATGAAATCGCTGGCTGGAATGGGAAGATCAAGTGAATCGTCAATTTTCCTGCGCTAGAGATCGATGGCTTGTGTAGTAGGTACTTTGGTGAATAGGGAAGTCACGTCAAGGCTGGAAAGTTTCTTGTTCCTGATGTTGATGTTGCGAATGCGATTGAGAAGATCACCCGAGTGTTTGAGATGTGCTGGACTGATAGTGCCCAAGAGTTTAGAGAGGTGTCTGGCGAGAATTCCTGAGAGCTGGTGGGGAGCACTGCCTATTCCCGAGGATATGGGCCTCAGTGGGATACCAAGCTTATGAGTCTTTGGCAGGCCGTACATTCTGGCAGGTCTGGGGTTGCTGGGCATGGTGTGCAGAAGTTTCTTCCCTTGTTCTGAGCCCACTGTGTGGGTGAAACGTTGTCAATAAAGGATCACATTATACTGCATTTGTGTTTATATTTCCATTGTGTCGGTATTTTATACCATTTATTACCCTTCTAGGGTAGGGTAAGTGCCTGAGCCACCATGGCCAGCCCTTCTAGGGTAGGGTAGGTGCCTGATCCACCATGTCCAGCCCTTCTAGGGTAGGGTAGGTGACTGAGCCACCATGTCCAGCACTTCTAGGGTAGGGTAGGTGCCTGAGCCACCATGTCCAGCCCTTCTAGGGTAGGGTAGGTGCCTGAGCCACCATGTCCAGCACTTCTAGGGTAGGGTAGGTGCCTGAGCCACCATTTCCAGCCCTTCTAGGGTAGGGTAGGTGCCTGAGCCACCATGTCCAGCACTTCTAGTGTAGGGTAGGTGCCTGAGCCACCATGTCCAGCCCTTCTAGGGTAGGGTAGGTGCATGAGCTACCATGTCCAGCCCTTCTAGGGTAGGGTAGGTGCCTGAGCCACCATGTCCAGCCCTTCTAGGGCAGGGTAGGTGCCTGAGCCACCATGTTCAGCACTTCCAGGATAGGGTAGGTGCCTGAGCCACCATGGCCAGCCCTTCTAGGGGAGGGTAGGTGCGTGAGCCACCATGTCCAGCCCTTCTAGGGTAAGGTAGGTGCCTGAGCCACCATGTCCAGCACTTCTAGGGTAGGGTAGGTGCCTGAGCCACCATGTCCAGCCCTTCTAGGGTAGGGTAGGCGCCTGAGCCACCATGCCCAGCCCTTGTAGGGTAGGTGCCTGAGCCACCATGTCCAGCCCTTCTAGGGTAGGGTAGGGTAGGTGCCTGAGCCACCATGTCCAGCCCTTGTAGGGTAGGGTAGGTGCCTGAGCCACAATTTCCAGCCCTTCTAGGGTAGGGTAGGTGCCTGAGCCACCATGCCCAGCCCTTTTAGGGTAAGGTAGGTGCCTGAGCCACCATGCTCAGCCCTTTTAGGGTAGAGTAGGTGCCTGAGCCACCATGCCGAGCCCTTCTAGTGTTGGGTAGGTGCGTGAGCCACCATGTCCAGCCCTTGTAGGGTAGGGTAGGTGCCTGAGCCACCATGCACAGCCCTTCTAGGGTAGGGTAGGTGCCTGAGCCACCATGCCCAGCCCTTCTAGGGTAGGGTAGGTGCCTGAGCAACCATGCTCAGCCCTTCTAGTGTAGGGTAGGTGCCTGAGCCACCATGTCCAGCCCATCTAGGGTAGGGCAGGTGCCTAAGCCACCATGTCCAGCACTTCTAGGGTAGGGTAGGTGCCTGAGCCACCATGTCCAGCCCATCTAGGGTAGGGCAGGTGCCTAAGCCACCATGTCCAGCCCTTCTATGGTAGGGTAGGTGCCTGAGCCACCATGTCCAGCACTTCTAGGGTAGGGTAGGTGCCTGAGCCACCATGTCCAGCCCTTCTAGGGTAGGGTAGGTGCCTGAGCCACCATGGCCAGCCCTTCTAGGGTAGGGTAGGTGCGTGAGCCACCATGTCCAGCCCTTCTAGGGTAGGATAGGTGCCTGAGCCACCATGGCCAGCCCTTCTAGGGTAGGGTAGGTGCGTGAGCCACCATGTCCAGCCCTTCTAGGGTAGGGTAGGTGCCTTAGCCACCATGCTCAGCCCTTCTAGCATAGGGTTGGTGCCTGAGCCACCATGCCCAGCCCTTCTAGGGTAGGGTAGGTGCCTGAGCCACCATGTCCAGCCCTTCTAGGGTAGGGTAGGTGCCTGAGCCACCATGTCCAGCACTTCTAGGGTAGGGTAGGTGCCTGAGCCACCATGTCCAGCCCATCTAGGGTAGGGCAGGTGCCTAAGCCACCATGTCCAGCCCTTCTATGGTAGGGTAGGTGCCTGAGCCACCATGTCCAGCACTTCTAGGGTAGGGTAGGTGCCTGAGCCACCATGTCCAGCCCTTCTAGGGTAGGGTAGGTGCCTGAGCCACCATGGCCAGCCCTTCTAGGGTAGGGTAGGTGCGTGAGCCACCATGTCCAGCCCTTCTAGGGTAGGATTGGTGCCCGAGCCACCATGGCCAGCCCTTCTAGGGTAGGGTAGGTGCCTGAGCCACCATGGCCAGCCCTTCTAGGGTAGGGTAGGTGCGTGAGCCACCATGTCCAGCCCTTCTAGGGTAGGGTAGGTGCCTTAGCCACCATGCTCAGCCCTTCTAGCATAGGGTTGGTGCCTGAGCCACCATGCCCAGCCCTTCTAGGGTAGGTAGGTGCCTGAGCCACCATGTCCCAGCCCTTCTAGGGTAGGGTTAGGTGCCTGAGCCACCATGCCCAGCACTTCTAGGGTAGGGTAGGTGCCTGAGCCACCATGTCCAGCCCATCTAGGGTAGGGCAGGTGCCTAAGCCACCATGTCCAGCCCTTCTATGGTAGGGTAGGTGCCTGAGCCACCATGTCCAGCACTTCTAGGGTAGGGTAGGTGCCTGAGCCACCATGTCCAGCCCTTCTAGGGTAGGGTAGGTGCCTGAGCCACCATGGCCAGCCCTTCTAGGGTAGGGTAGGTGCGTGAGCCACCATGTCCAGCCCTTCTAGGGTAGGATTGGTGCCCGAGCCACCATGGCCAGCCCTTCTAGGGTAGGGTAGGTGCCTGAGCCACCATGTCCAGCCCTTCTAGGGTAGGGTAGGTGCCTGAGCCACCATGGCCAGCCCTTCATGGGTAGGGTAGGTGCGTGAGCCACCATGTCCAGCCCTTCTAGGGTAGGGTAGGTGCCTTAGCCACCATGCTCAGCCCTTCTAGCATAGGGTTGGTGCCTGAGCCACCATGCCCAGCCCTTCTAGGGTAGGGTAGGTGCCTGAGCCACCATGCCCAACCCTTGTAGGGTAGGGTAGGTGCCTGAGCCACCATGCCCAGACCTTCTAGGGTAGGGTAGGTGCCTGAGCCACCATGCTCAGGACTTCTAGGGTAGGGTAGGTGCCTGAGCCACCATGCTCAGCCCTTCTAGGGTAGGGTAGGTGCCTGAGCCACCATGCTCAACCCTTCTAGGGTAGAGTAGGTGCCTGAGCCACCATGTCCAGCCCTTCTAGGGTAGGGTAGGTGCCTGAGCCACCATGCTCAGCCCTTCTAGCGTAGGGTTGGTGCCTGAGCCACCATGCCCAGCCCTTCTAGGGTAGGGTAGGGTAGGTGCCTGAGCCACCATGCCTAACCCTTGTAGGGTATGTTAGATGCCTGAGCCACCATGCCCAGCCCTTCTAGGGTAGGGTAGGTGCCTGAGCCACCATGCTCAACCCTTCTAGGGTAGGGTAGGTGCCTGAACCACCATGCTCAGCCCTTCTAGGGTAGGGTAGGTGCCTGAGCCACCATGTCCAGCCCTTCTAGGGTAGGGTAGGTGCCTAAGCCACCATGCTCAGCCCTTCTAGGGTAGGGTAGGTGCCTGAGCCACCATGCTCAGCCCTTCTAGGGTAGGGTAGGTGCCTTAGCCACCATGCTCAGCCCTTCTAGGGTAGGGTAGGCGCCTGAGCCACCATGCCCAGCTTTTCTAGGGTAGGGTAGGTGCCTGAGCCACCATGCCCGGCCCTTCTAGGGTAGGGTAGGTGCCTGAGCCACCATGCCCGGCCCTTCTAGGGTAGGGTAGGTGCCTGAGCCACCATGCCCAGCTTTTCTAGGGTAGGGTAGGTGCCTGAGCCACCATGCCCGGCCCTTCTAGGGTAGGGTAGGTGCCTGAGCCACCATGCCCATCCCTTCTAGGGTAGGGTAGGTGCCTGAGCCAGAGCTTGTAGCTCACCAGACTCTCATTACGATTAGTCCCCTTGGGGCGGGGATGGCAGACCAGAGAGGCCTAGCTTGTGGCTAGACCTGGTGACAGTTGGTCTCGAAGATGAGGGGGTACTTGTACCTCCTCCCATGGCAGACTTAAGTCTCAGACACTTCCTAGAGAGGGAGCCAAGGCCGGGCCACCACTTGGAAAAGGCCCTGGCCGGGAGAATACCGGCGAATCTTTAATAATAATAATTTATACGGATACAATAAATATTTGCTCAAGAACTTATAATTACGTACAGGTGAAAGAGCACTTTTAAGTGACTAAAAATTTTGTTTCCATTCTGTCAAAAATCTGGTTTTCATTTGGTTTATAAATAAAGAAAGCTTCACTAGTTTGGTTTTATCGTTCGTGTTCTTTCATGAATACAATGGTCTCATTGTTATATTGTAACATTGTTATATTGTAACATTGTTATATTGTAACATTGGTCCGGATTTCATTGTTTATTGCATATATTAGGATAATGATTTCTATTTCTCTTCAGTAACATAATACTCGTGATCAGCTTCAAAATACTAACTCTGCTATAAGGACAATATCCTATAAGATTAGAATCTGTACCTATAAATTTCAGAATTTGCTAAATTTGTTAAAAAGCTTCAACTCATTAGGTTCACTGATTTATTTTTTGATAGATTTCATTTAAATTTTCAGGATTGGTGTAATTTAAGAAAAGTTTTCATTCACTTTGAACTATGTTAATTTTGATTTTGAAATGTTATGAGATAAATTGGTTTCTGTTTCACAATTAGAGAATTTCTCTACCGATCAGTTTCAAACCCTAAATGCTTGTCTATGCTGAATGAATTTTTTTCTTGATTTCAAGCTGCGCACCATTTTTTTTAATTAAAGAAATTATACCAAATATTTTTCATTAGTTGATGATTTAAATAGAATATAACAGAGAAAAAACACCGAGAATTACTCAGCACTTAAGTAATATTTATAATATCTTTCTTTTAATTTTATCAATGAATATTTTTCTTCTACCATCAAAGTTTAGTGGGATCTTAATATCATAACTTCTAATTATATTGGCTTCAAATTTTGATTCCCGGTGAACGATAACTTTTAGGGCAGAAGAAAGGAATTTATAGGCGTATCAAGAGGTGAGGGTCATTTATGAATCAATATATTGACATTAGGAGAGAGGTTTAAAAAGGGATAAGAAAAGCTAAACGGAACTATGAAATTAAAGTTGCTAGAGATTTAAAAAACTAAGGTTTGTTTCCAGGTATATAGAACAAAAGTTATAGATAAGATAGGTCCCCTTAAAATAACTTTGGGCATCTTACTGACAAGGAGAATGAAATGTGCTCGATTTTTAATAATTATTTTCTCTGGTTTTCACGCAGGAAGACACTAATAATATCCCAATAATTAATTTTTATAGTGGTCCTGAAGAAGATAAATTATGGAATATCATAGTCACTAGGGATATGGTTATCAAACAAGTAGACTGACAAACAAAATAAATCCCTGGACCCTGATGAACTTTTTTCAAAGGTTCTTAAGGACTGCAAGACAGAACTTTGCGAACCATTAAGATTTTCAATATATCTTTTCAAACAGGTGTAATGTCTGATATGTGGAAGTTGGCCAATGTAATTCCTATTTGTAAATCAGGGGACAAGGCGTTAGTAAGATTTTTGATACAATATCGCACCAGAGATTGTTAAAAAAAACAGCAACTCATGGCACTGGGGAAAAAAGTGCTGCCAATGGATCTAGTGATGACTCACAAACAGGAAGCAGTGTGTATATTCCCCTCAAGGAAGGTTCCTTGATGTTGGTGAGGGGGTCTTGATTTAGGGAATTGGATCTGTGCTCCAGTTCCCCGAATTAAGCCTGAATGCCTTCCACATCCCCCCCCAGGCGCTGTATAATCCTCCGGGTTTAGCGCTTCCCCCTTGATTATAATAGTGTGTATATTATTATAATCAAGGGGGAAGCACTAAACCCGTAGGATCACACAGAGCCTGTGGGAGGATGTGGAAGGTATTCAGGTTTAATTCAGGGAACTGGAGCACAGATCCAATTCCCTAGATCAAGAGCCCCTCACCAGAATCAAGGAACCTTCCTTGAGAGGTTTGTATATAAATGGAGTAAAATCTGAGTGGGGATCCGTAACTAGTGGCGTTCCACAACGATTAGTTTTAGGCCCTTGGTTAATATATATCAATGACCTTGACAAGAGAATTACTGTAATAAAGTTGGTAGAATTACCGACAATATGTAAAGTAAAAGGACACAAGTGCAACTAATGTGACATTTTATTGTGGCAACGTTTCGCTCTCCAGGAGCTTTATTGTATTGTTTGTAATGGCTTGATAAAGCTCCTGGAGAGCGAAACGTTGCCACAATAAAATGTCACATTAGTTGCACTTGTGTCCTTTTACTTTACAAGAGAATTACTAATGATTTGAGTAAATTCACCTATGAGAAGTAGATAGGTAGGATAATTGATTCATGTGTATTAGTCACTGAACATCAGAAGGATTTAGATAAACGCAATTTGTGGTCAGAAATTAGCAGATGAAGTTCAGTGTAGATAAATGCAAAGTTCTGAAGCTCGCGAAAGTCCGTAACCGAGCAGTTCCAGCAACTGAACTACAAGTGTCTTATTTTATAAGAACGGTGTTAACGTATTAGATGGTGATGGTGGATTTGAACATTATAGCAAGAAAGCTTTAAAAAAGAGAAAGAGGTTTCTAAAGAACACTTGCTGCAAGAATCTTAGAAGGCAACAACATCCCACGCAAAACTGTTAGGCTTGATTTACCTGCCAACACTAAGCATGAGGTCAAGTTTTTAGATTTTACGAAAGCTGCATTACACAATCTGGAAGAAAAGATTAAGCCTCATTATGATAAGAACAACTCGGTCTTTGTCACTAATGCTTAAACATTTAGAAAAAAACTCATAAATACACTAACATCGAACTTCAAACTGCCCCACTAAGAGCACCTTAAGTGCTTATTGTCATCCACAATGTCAGTAAGCACTCCGATTCTAAATTCCTGGCATCAGATCAAGTTGCAAACCCTAGTCGACTTCCTAATAATCTGATACTGGCTGACTGGATTAACCAAGGGACTCCAACACCCTATATCTACTCTCATGCAGCGCTTAATCAGCACTGGGGTCACATTGCTTGGAAATGCCCAGCTACGTCAACAATGGTGTGCAATGTGTGCCAAGGCCCATCCTTCTCACAGTTGTTATGATATTCTCAAAAACAAGAGAGTGTTGCAGTAAAATGTATGAATTATAAGACTCCAGGAGTCACAGCTCCTCATACTGACTGCCGCGCGAGGTTTGCCAGTATCACAGTCGTGACGAATGGTTTTGAAAACCGACAAGCTGAAGAATTGAGACACTTATGCAACACATGGGAATCTTTATTGAAGAAACGTTTCGCCACACAGTGACTTCATCAGTCAAATACAAAATAGAAGTGGGTAAGGAGAGTAGAAGTTTGAGGTAATCAGTCCCTCAACCTCAAACCATTCGTCACATCTGTCAGACACTGCAACATCATGGGATCTTGGTACAAAGACTTCAACGCTTACCCAACCTTCGGACGACGACCTACTTACACTAGTGGCAGGTCCCACTGTGATCCCGCCTCCTCCTGCTTCAACTCATCTCACCGCAGTATATAAGCCACCTTTCTGGCCCTATGCTGCACTTCCTACAAGAGTGATGGACTGAACACATCGATTCCAGGTTGAGGGACTGATTACCTCAAATTTCTACTCTCCTTACCCACTTCTACTTTGTATTGGACTGATGAAGCCACTGTGTGGCGAAACGTTTCTTCAATAAAGATTCCCATGTGTTGCATAAGTGTCGCAATTCTTCAGTATCACAGCCACAGGACTTCCACCTCACCCTACACCTCCCATGATGAGACAGTAAACCTACCAGACACCTCGAGTCTGAGTACTTGTTCATGCCTGAATTCAGACAGTGTGGCTGAGAAAGTAACCCGAGAAGTACATCACCAGATTTCTAACACGTCTGCTATGAACACTGGTGATGTTGACGCCGCTAGTCCGGCCGAGTCAGTCACCAGGCTCAGTTGACAGAGGTTACATGACTCAAGGTGAAGCAAGTCTTGTCCCAGTGACATATAATCTAAAACAACATGAACAGCGCGAGGTGTTGAGAAATGGCATTACCAGTTAAGTTTAAAGAGTTTGTACTTAACTTAGAAAGACAACTCATCGCCTGTACAGCCGCCCCTGCAGACGAGGTCTTGACAAGCTGTCGAAGTCATCTCTCAACGGGCTGTCAAGAGTTATAATTTATAAGATTATAAATTACCCCTAGGGGGTGTTATGTCAGCATATTTCATTCACTGATGGCTGACAAACTTACTTGTGTGGACTCAAAAGTCCTCCCTTGCTGCCGACTATAGGTTGATTACAAACTCCTTGTGACTCAAGAACTGTGCAGTCCCCCATACTACAAGAAATTCGTAACCTACCTTGGTCTTGTAGCGTGAGCTATGGTGTTCTTCACACCTTCGACAGATATCGGTGACTTGATAGAAGCTGAAGTGTCCTTGATGTCCACGTCTTCCATAGTCTAGGAATACGCACACTGGTACACTATGTTCCACAAGATTTGTCTTTGTTGTTCACAATCTTATCACTAAAGAAGCTGATCACACTTCTCTTAAGTGTTTATTGTGTTTTATGAGACACTTTGTTCACACTAACGCACAGATCGTTCTTTGTTGGTTATCCTGGCGTCAGTGTCACTCTCAGTAGAGTCAAAAGTAGTCTGAAGACGCCACAGCGCCCCACGCCGTTACTCCCCTAGCACAGAGAAAAAGCTGACCTAGTACTTTTTGCTTCCTTGCCACTTCCTCGATGAAGTAAAGCTGAATGTTTGATTCTTGCTGTCTTAAGCATAGACAACAATGTCCACTATCTTTACTATGGTAATAAAGAGGGAGCAGGATTTTCCTTAATTGTCCTGCTAAAGTAAGAAATGTACTGTCTCTTATTAAACTACACTTTGTAACACTGCAAGGAGCGTCGGTCGAAGCGACCACGTCCCATACTCATACTGCATCTGCTATCAATTACTCGCTGTAGCAGTAAACAAGATGCGTGCCCCTTCTGAGAGGGCTGGGCCTTTCAGGGCTGAAAGGGGCTGAAAGGGGCTGAAGGGGGCTGATACTCCCCTTCTGGAGAAAATTTCTCCACACGAGGAAAATTATATCGCGTACTAATAAGATTATCAGGCATTCTGAAAATAAGTACGAGGATAATAAACAAGTTAATGAGTGTAATGATTGAGTCCTTAATTACGATAATATATATATATTTATATTATATATATATTATATATATATATATATATATATATATATATAAAGTTTTTTCATAAAGTTTTCTCTTCTCTTTTTTTAGTAATTGTATACAGGAGAAGGGGTTACTAGCCCATTGCTCCCGGCATTTTAGTCGCCTCATACGACACGCATGGCTTACGGAGGAAAGATTCTTTTCCACTTCCCCATGGACAATAGAAGAAATAAAAAAGAACAAGAGCTATTTAGAAAAAGGAGAAAAACCTAGATGTATGTATATATATATATGCATGTGCGTGTCTGTGAAGTGTGACCAAAGTGTAAGTAGGAGTAGCAAGATACCCTGTTATCTTAGCGTGTTTATGAGACAGAAAAAGAAACCAGCAATCCTACCATCATGCAAAACAGTTACAGGTTTTTGTTTCACAGTCATCTGGCAGGACGGTAGTACTTCCCTGGGTGGTTGCTGTCTACCAACCTACTACCTGGTAAAGTGTATGGTAGAGTTATAATTGAAAGAATTAAGAGTAAGACGGAGAATAGGATAGCAGATGAACAAGGAGGCTTTAGGAAAGGTAGGGGGTGTGTGGACCAGGTGTTTACAGTGAAACATATAAGTGAACAGTATTTAGATAAGGCTAAAGAGGTCTTTGTGGCATTTATGGATTTGGAAAAGGCGTATGACAGGGTGGATAGGGGGGCAATGTGGCAGATGTTGCAAGTGTATGGTGTAGAGGTAGGTTACTGAAAGCAGTGAAGATTTTTTACGAGGATATGAGGCTCAAGTTAGAGTATGTAGGAAAGAGGGAAATTTTTTCCCAGTAAAAGTAGGCCTTAGACAAGGATGTGTGATGTCACCGTGGTTGTTTAATATATTTATAGATGGGGTTGTAAGAGAAGTAAATGCGAGGGTCTTGGCAAGAGGCGTGGAGTTAAAAGATAAAGAATCACACACAAAGTGGGAGTTGTCCACAGCTGCTCTTTGCTGATGACACTGTGCTCTTGGGAGATTCTGAAGAGAAGTTGCAGAGATTGGTGGATGAATTTGGTAGGGTGTGCAAAAGAAGAAAATTAAAGGTGAATTACAGGAAAGAGTAAGGTTATGAGGATAACAAAAAGATTAGGTGATGAAAGATTGAATATCAGATTGGAGGGAGAGAGTATGGAGGAGGTGAACGTATTCAGATATTTGGGAGTGGACGTGTCAGCGGATGGGTCTATGAAAGATGAGGTGAATCATAGAATTGATGAGGGAAAAAGAGTGAGTGGTGCACTTAGGAGTCTGTGGAGACAAAGAACTTTGTCCTTGGAGGCAAAGAGGGGAATGTATGAAGGTATAGTTTTACCAACGCTCTTATATGGGTGTGAAGCGTGGTGATGAATGTTGCAGCGAGGAGAAGGCTGGAGGCAGTGGAGATGTCATGTCTGAGGGCAATGTGTGGTGTGAATATAATGCAGAGAATTCGTATTTGGAAGTTAGGAGGAGGTGCGGGATTACAAAACTGTTGTCCAGAGGGCTGAGGAAGGTTGTTGAGGTGGTTCGGACATGTAGAGAGAATGGAGCGAAACAGAATGACTTCAAGAGTGTATCAGTCTGTAGTGGAAGGAAGGCGGGGTAGGGTCGGCCTAGGAAGGGTTGGAGGGAGGGGGTAAAGGAGGTTTTGTGTGCGAGGGGCTTGGACTTCCAGCAGGCATGCGTGAGCGTGTTGATAGGAGTGAATGGAGACAAATGGTTTTTAATACTTGACGTGCTGTTGGAGTGTGAGCAAAGTAACATTTATGAAGGGATTCAGGGAAACCGGCAGGCCGGACTTGAGTCCTGGAGATGGAAGTACAGTGCCTTGCACTCTGAAGGAGGGGTGTTAAGTTGCAGTTTAAAAACTGTAGTGTAAAGCACCCTTCTGGCAAGACAGTGATGGAGTGAATGATGGTGAAAGTTTTTCTTCTTCGGGCCACCCTGCCTTGGTGGGAATCGGCCGGTGTGATAATAAAAAAAAAAAATAAAAAATATATATATATATATATATATATATATATATATATATATATATATATATATATATATATATATATATATGTATATATAATATATATATATATATATATATATATATATATATATATATATAATATGCAAAATAACCACTGAAAAAATAGTGGAATTCCAAGCGCTTTCGTGACTTGATAATGTGAGAAGTCAGGAATGCGCTTGGAATTACACTATTTTCACAGTGGTTGTTTTGCATATTGATATCACCTGTTTACTGTGATCTTATTGTATCATTATATATATATATATATATAATATATATATATATATATATATATATATATATATATATATATATATATATATACATGTATATATATATAATATATATATATATATATATATATATATATATATATATATATATATATATAATATATATATATATATATATATACATATATTAGCTGCTTTAGCCTCTCCTCATTGGTCATCATGTCCCTCATCTCTGGGACTACATTTGTTACAAATCTTTGTATTTTTCAGCTTCTTCACATCTGTAACCATAGACTGGCACTTCAGAAACTCCACTCGTGCCATTAGTCCATTCCGATATCTAACAGTAACTCGTTGCTTATTTCCAATTAAGTTTTCTTTCATCCACTGTAGTGCTAGAATCTTGGTAAGAATTGTATGCATGTGAATGGATGCGTGTGAATGAGTGTACTCACCTAGTTGTGGTTGCAGGTGTCCAGACTCAGCACCTGGCCCCGTGTGTGTGTGTGTACACTCACCTATTTTTGGTTGCAGGGCTCGAGACTGCTCCTGGCCCCGCCTCTTCACTGACCGCTACTTGGTCCTCTCTCTCCCTGCTCCATGAGTTTTATCATACCTCGTTTTAAATGTATGTATGGTTCCTGCCCCCACTACATCACTTGTCAGGCTATTCCACTTCCTAACCATTCTGTGGCTGAAGAAATACTTCATATTACGGAGTACTGTAAAAAAAAAAATATTCATTTAAAATAACGTTAGATATATCTTGTCATTTTCCGTGAAGTATACGGAAAGCGAACACGTTTTATTTCTGTCAGTCAGGCAGTGGCCAGGACAGTAGCAGTTGAGGTGTGTGTTTAGTTCAGCACCAGACGGGTGGTCATGGGGTGAAGTCATGTTTGGGCGGTAGTTTGCGTAGGCAATTTTGGTATTTTTTTTTTTTTAGTGTATGTTATAGGTATTTGTGATTAAGTCCCTCATGTTTATTTGTAAAGCCCACTATACAGGGGCCTGTGTTATTGAGAGTAACGTTTCCACTGTAGGCTATGTAGCCTGCAGAAAGGGGGGGGGTGTCATGGAGTCTCCCTGTTCATAAATGTTCATTTATTTTGTTTAACTCATTAGTAGCAGTGTGCTAGTGAGTTAATGTGAACTGGAGTGTGGTTTTTTTTTTGCATTAGTTATAAGTTGTTTACAAGTTACTGTTAATATTTTATATATATTTTGTAGAGGTGAGTTTTTGTGTCCTTATTCAACGTTAATTATCAGCACTCGTGCTTAATTTATAGGAGTACATGCTGGCTCAAGGTTTGCTCTGTATTTCAGAGTAATTTTATAGCCCCTAAACAGCAGTGTGAGCAGCGTTTAGGAGCCAGGAACATTTTATTTAAGTTACGACATCAAAGTGGTAACATGAGGGACCTGCAGTGAAGAATTATCACGTTAAGAGTGATAATTCACATTTGAAACCTGGAGAGTCTTTAAAGGAAGGATTATTAGCAGTAACTTTTTTCAGGTGTAATAATATTTCTGCCTGATTTTTGTGTGTACATTTAGTGATTTAAGGAGTTATTTAGTAATAATTCTCTCTGCATATATTAATCATTTCATGTACCTATGTGCTTTGCTGTGTTTTATTAGATTGTGGGTAGCGTCTGTTTACCAGTCTGGTTACCTGCCTGTAGGTATTACAGATGATTTACCTTTTCCAGATGTTGACCTACTACTAGGCAACAATGTTATGGGTCTTCTCAAAAGTGAGTAAGTAAATAAGTAAGTAAGTAAGTTTATTCAGGTATAAACAAATACAGTTACATAGAATTATCATACATATCAGCATATGTGTAGAGAACCTAGGATAACCCAAAAAAGTCAGAGTGACTTATTTCCATTGGTTTGGAGGGACCCAGATTTATAAGATGTTAAGGTGAAAACTAATGTTATTGTGAAATTTTTTCAGTGTGTACTATGTGTAGCTGGGTGAGCAAGGGAAGAACAGTGTCTCACCTTGATCTCTCTCCTGACTGTGGTGACGATTTGGGCCTGGGGAGCCTGTTCATTGAGTCTTACCTGCAGGAGACTCTGGGTAGTGATGAATCGGGCCAGGTCAAACCTGGTTTAGGGGCGGGTCTCTGTACTGGCATGGGAGAGAATACCCTGACTCTGAAGCAGCTGGTTGAGGTCCAGGGATGTGGTGACTCCCTGAAGGCTATTCAGTTGCCAGTTGTTACAGAGGAAGTGGTTCCGAAATTTAACACATGTTTATTTTCCAGAATATATGACTATGCGGTCTTTTCAAAGCCTTTTGAGGATAAGGCTCTGAATTTTTTACAGATTCCCAATGGAGAATATTTCAGTAATGAGAAGGGAGAGCTGGATAATTAATGTTTACCGAGCACTTACGTTTTTACCAGGTTACCAGAGTTCTTGCCTCTTTCTAATAATTTTGTGTGTGTGGTTTTGAGATTTCTGGTAAAATTTTGTCAGCTAGGCTTTCAACAAGCCAACCAGAAGTCCAGCTTTGTAAATTGTCCCCCTCAAGGAAGGTTCCTTGATGTTGGTGAGGGGCTCTTGATTTAGGGAATCAGATCTGTGCTCCAGTTCCCCGAATTAAGCCTGAATGCCTTACACATCCCCCCCAGGCGCTGTATAACCCTCCGGGTTTAGCGCTTCCCCCTTGATTATAATAATAATGTAAATTGTCATGTAGTTTTGAGAGACTTAAGGTTAAATTTCCCTATCACTCTGAGTGTACAGTAGAGTGGCTTTACCAGTCTCTCAGGACGATTCACGTTTTTCCCCAGTACCAGAAGAACTGGGATGAGGGTATTCCCCTCCTTTTCATTACCGTGCGGGGAAATACTCTGGAATCATTAAGTCACGGACTGGGTGAGGATGGTGATGCTTCCCCCTCGGTGTTTTTTTTCTCAGTTTCAGAGACTGGCTAAGATGCGGTGGGCGGCACTAGTGAACCAGCATGCGAGTCTGCCCAGGGTGACGTGGGACCATGAGGAGGTGCTACATGCTCTGGAGGCTAAGGTGGTGTTGGTACTGGAGCCGGCTCCTAGGAACGATGTGATTAGTTGTGCATTACAACCGCTGGTGGATGTGGTCTCTGATGAAAATAAAGCCTACACACCCGATCAGGAAAACGCGTGTTGTTACCTTTCTTAGCTGTCTGTACGAGACTTCGAAAATGTTCCATTTGATGTTGAAGTGGATAACCTTGGAGCATTGGCTTAGCTACCATGGAACTTTGTAAGTTATTTTTTTGTGGTTAGAAAAGGGGGCATAGATCCCCAAGAGATAAATGTACCTGAGCACATTCAGCATGTTTTGCGTTACAGACGCTTGTTGAGGGAAGAGATGTGTATGGAGAGATGTGAAGTTTGTATGTTTTCCCTGTACTCAGCGAGAGTCAGTGGATATTGCCAGGGGTCACACAAATGATGAAACTCAGCATGTTCACTGACTGCCATGAAGTATATTTGATAACTTACGAATAATATCATTGATATACTAGATACCACAGTTGTGAGTATGTGGCGGGTTATTTGCTTTTCATGAACCACTGTGTCAGTTATATATCTATATATGCAATTGTACTCTTCAAGTACTTTAAATTTTTGTAAGTTGAGATGTAATATGACATTGCTTTACACAGCCTGTATGCAAAGTGATAATATTCTTAGTGTTCCTGTAATGACTACTTATAATGATGCACTGTCATTTTCTCTGCAAATGTAAGCCAGTTTTGTTGATGTTAGTGCTGCATTCTTGAAAAAAAACAGCAGGACAATTATTACCAGTAAACTTACCATTTATGCTCCAAGAAAAAGGAAGGCTCTTGCTTGGTGTTGAAAGTGCAGATTTTTTTCAGTATAGTGATCACAGTCCTACATTTCTTTCACGTGCCGAGAAACCACACTCAGATGTTTACTTTGGTGATTCGTTATGTGAAGGGGATAGTGAGTGTGGTTGCTCATGTATTCTCTTATGTATTGTACATAATGTAGTGTAGACATTTATCTGCTCTCGTTTTGCAGTGTTTGCTTTCTGACCACCTGGTGGACTGAAGCCGGTGAGCTGGTGGAGGGAGGTACTCCCCTAATTGTGGTTGCAGGGGTCGAGACTCAGCTCCTGGCCCCGCCTCTTCACTGATCGCTACTAGGTCCTCTCTCTGCTCCCTGAGCTGTCATACCTCATCTTAAAGCTATGTATGGTTCCTGCCTCCACTACATCACTTGCTATGCTATTCCACTTCCTGACTACTCTATGACTGAAGAAATACTTCCTAACATCCCTGTGACTCGTCTGAGTTTTCATCTTCCAGTTGTGACCCCTTGTTTGTGTCCCCTCTCTGAAACATCCTGTCTGTCCACCTTATCTATTCCACGCAGTATTTTGTATGTTGTTATCATGTCTCCCCTGACCCTCCTGTCCTCCAGTGTAGTCAGGCCGATTTCCCTCAACCTTTCTTCGTAAGACATTTCCCTGAGCTCCGGAACTAACCTTGTTTCAAACCTTTGGACTTTCTCTCATTTCTTGACGTGCTTGACCAGGTGTGGATTCCAAACCGGTGCTGCATACTCTAGTGTGGACCTGACGTATATGGTGTACAGAGTCTTCAACGATTCCTTACTGAGGTATCAGAACGCTATCCTTAGGTTTGCCAGACGCCCGTACGCTACAGCAGTTATCTGATTGATGTGCGCCTCAGGAGATGTGCTCGGTATTATACTCACCCCATGATCTTTTTCCTTCATTGAAGTTCGCAGTCTTTGGTCACCTAGACTATACTATGTCTGCGGTCTTCTTTGCTCTTCCCCTATCTTCATGACTGCATTTGGCAGGGTTAAATTCTAGGAGCCAGTTGCTGGACCTGGTGTCCAGCCTGTCCAGGTCTCTTTGTAGACCTGCCTGATCTGCATCTGATTTGATTCTCATTAACTTCACATCATCTGCGAACAGTGACACTTCTGAGTGTATTCCTTCAATCATATCATTCACGTATACACAATACACAAATAACCCGCATATAAAAGAGAAGCTTACGACGACGTTTCGGTCCGACTTGGACCATTGACAAAATCACACTAACCAGAAGTGGAGCAGGACGCCTATATATAGCCGTCCTCCCCATTTCTCTTTAGTGTGACCTTGCAAGGCCCAAAGTCGGACCGAAACTCGTCGTAAGTTTCTCTCTTTTAGTGCGGGTTTTTTGTGTATCATTCCAGTCACGGAAATTTGTGTTTTTTTGTTTTTCATTCACATATACCAAAATAGCACTGGTCCTAAAACTGACCCTTTGGGAACCCCCCACTCTTGTGTGTGTGTGTGTGTGGTGTGTTGTTGTGTGGTGTGTGTGTGTTGTGGTGTGTGTGTGTGTGTGTGTGTGTGTGTATGTGTGGTGTGTGTGTGGGTGTGTGTGTTTTGTAAAAGTAGGAGAAAAAAATTTTAGTATATTAAAGGGGGTTTTATCTCTAATTTTAATATAAACAATATCCCCTGTCCCTTGTGGCCCCAAAGTATCTCAACTGACAACTGTCAGTGACAATAAGCCTCCCAGGAAAAAGAACCTGGGAAGAGGGGGCAGATCGCTTGATATAACCCAACAAGATAAACAGGGAGATTCATCAGCTTCATCAGCCCAGGAAAGATATCCATCATCCAGGAAAAAATCCTGCCCTTCTTTTTCAAAAACACACCCTCCCAATGCTACTTAAACCCACCCAATGATAAGGTACGTCACTGAAATTAGGTTTCTCCCACAGCGCTGGTTGACCTTGGTTCAAGAAGCCTCTTCGAAATGAAATTATCAATGGTAACACCGTAAATTTTGGGTCCGGGTTTTCTTGATTTTTCTCAGTGGTATTTACATCCTCGTTGATATCAGTACTCAGTGGAGTTATCGAATATCCAAATTCTCCATACATTTCTTGGAATTTTTTTAGAGTTCATTTTTTTCATTACTTCTTTTCTTAGTCTTTTAGATAGTTTAGGTACGCGACCAGAAATAAACTCCTTTCTTCCTGTAGTTAACTCTTTGTTCCAGGGTTCATGCTTTTCCCATTCAGAGTCATCTGCGTAGGTTTAAATTCTTTTTTAAAAATGCATTTTAATCCGTCCTCGCCATGCGCTTTCAAACAGTTTCACATTGAAGATTGAGACGCTTATGCAAAAAATTGGGAATCTTTTTCAGGAAACGTTTCGCCAACAGGGGCTTCATCAGTCCAATAAAAAATAAAAAGGCGTAAGGAGAGGGGGATTTTGAGGTAATCAGTCCCTCAGCCTGGGGTCGTGTGTTCAGTCCATAAATTTTTGTAGAATGTACAGCATGGGGCCGTAGACTGGTTATATACTGTAGTGGGGTGAGGTGAAGCAGGCGGGGGGGGTCTTTTTAGTGGTACCATCCACTATCGAAGTAGGCTTCGCCCCAAAGGTTGAACAAGTTTAAAAATTTTTTTGAAAACAAGACCCAGATCTGCAATGCTGACAGTTGTATGAATGGTTTAAAAAACCGACAATTGAAGTTTGAGAACTTATGCAACATATCTAAAGAATCCATATTTTGCATAAGTGTCTCAATTTTCAATTTGTCGGTTTTTCAAACCTTCATTACGTTTCACATGAATAAGCGGGAAAATACCCTCATCCAAAATCTCATTCTAACGGAAAGTGACATTTACATTCTATTTCCCAAAAGGGTGAGAATCCCATTTAATAACAAAAAATTTTTCATTTATTCTGAATCCTTTCCATGTTTAGTATTTCTGTAGGATTATTAATTCTTCCTATAACGCATACAAATGTATAACGTTATAGATTCCTCAAATTTTTTTTCCCTCCCTTGTTTACAATTTCCCAAAAATACAATCCAGGTCAACAATTAGCGGGCAGTAGAGCTTTGGCTCAGTCCAACATAACATAAAGGCATTAAGAACCAAGTTCTCTTTAAATTTTCCGGGAGAATCGGTTCTACATTTTTAACGTGAAACAAAAATTTTGACATGGGATTCTGCGCCTTGATAAAACAGTACTAGATAGTTTGTCGTCAGATGAGTGAGGGTAACATTGTTCATATATTTTGTTTTTTGGCATTTTTCACCTAAGAACAGAAGTTTATTTTTTTTCGTCATAATGAAATTTGGCCTTTTCCTAAAAAAGGGGCACAAAATGTTTCACATCAGCTCCCTATTTCTCTAGCTCCCTTGTTGCCCCAAAAACTTTGTCATCATGACCACCTCAAAATGATTTTTTTTTTTTTCTTTCTCCATTAAACTCTTGTACGAAGGGAATTTTGGGGTTCCCTAGAACCCTGCAATACGGAGGCTTTTCATTAAACTTACTTGGGTTTATAGACAAAGAGAACAGACGAGCCTTAAAAGTTTGGAATATGGGGGGTATAAAAGAGTGATAGTTGGTAATTTCGGGTACAACCTTGTCTCACTAGTGCTCGTTGTCAAATCTCCTATGTAAGTTTTGAGTTTAGTGGGAAAAATTTTTTCCAGGGGAGTACAAAGACACGTTCGAGTCCCACCCAGTATTCTCTGCTCATTAACTCGTTTTATGGCAAACCGGGGTTCTTGACTACTGGCTTTAAGAATTTAAAGAAAAGGCGTTCCATGAAAGTTCTGAGGCTGAGGAATGAGACAGTATGTCAGAGAGGGACCCGTGATACAACCAAGTCCAGTTGTGTGGTTGTAAATTCAGATCTGGGCTGAGTGTTACAGTTTTTGGGGACGGGGTATGTGCATAATGATGTACTACCTTTTTGTGGTTAAGGGGGTCCATCAAGCTCCTGGCCCCCCCTCTTCACTGATCTCTACAAGTCCTCTCTTGCTCCTGAGTTTTATCATCCCTCGTCCTTTAAGCTATGTAGGGTCCCTGCCCCCATATATCACTTGCTAGACTTTTCCCTTTCCTGACAACTCTGACGAAGAAATATTTCCCTAATACCCTTTGCCTTCTGAGTCTTCAGTTTCCCCAATTGTGACCCCTCTTCTCGGCCCATCCGGGAAACATCCTGTTTCTGTCCACCTTACTATTCCACGCAGTATTTTGTATGCTTTATCATGTCTCCCAAACTCCCCGTTCCCAGTGTGTCAGGCCGTTTTCCCTAAAACCTTTTTTGTGGGGACATTCCCCTGAGCTCCAAAAACTACCCCTTGTTGCAAACCTTTATACTTTCTCAACCTTGAGTGCTTGACCGGGTGTGGTTCCCAAACGGTGTGGGGAACCCCAGTATGGGCCTGCGATACGTACGCCAGTTCTTGAACGATTCCTTATTAAGGTATCAAAACGCTATTCTCAGGTTTCCCAGGTGCCCATACCTGCAGCAGTTATCTGTTGATGTGTGCCCCCGCAAAAATTGCTCGGTTTTATTTTCACCGTGTGAAACCCCTATTGGGGTTTGCAAGGGTCTTTTCATAGTACTGACCCCGCCTTTTCACGGCCCGCTGTGTGTGTGTTATTTTACCATTTTGCCCTAGGCACATGTCGATTAGACACTGGGCCTGTTGTGGGTGTGTGTTGTGTGTGTGGTGTGTGTGTGTGGTGTGTTTAAAACATTTTAAATTTCCATTAAAAGATTTACTGAGTACATCTGAACATTGCCTCTGTCACGCTGCAGGTTGTGCATTTTTGCTGCTGGCAGCCGGATACATTGGAATCCCCCCCTTTGGTGTTCCTCCCTCACTTTTTAATGCAAAAAACCCAGACAATCCATCGACGCAAAAAAACCGGCACGAGGGGCAGTGTTGAGGGTTTTTATATTAGCGGTCAATGATCTGAATGGAGGTTTTACTAACAGAAACTACTTGAGGTGAGCAAGTGATTAAATGTTTTAACTTTTCGAAATTAAAATATATATGGAAAAAGAATCAGTGCATGGGGTGATGAATTTTTTTTTGGAGCTTGTATTTTTTTAATCGTGAATTGATGAAAACGGTGTTTAGAAAATTTGGGAAACCGTTTTGGGGTCGTGTATCGATCGCACACTTCTATTTATTACACGAAGGGGAATGTAAACCATTTGGGGTTTTTTAAGTGCCCTGTAATGTGACGCAATCCATTCTATAAAAAAAGGAAGAAATCTCAAATTCTTTGGAGAAGACCCCAAAGAAGAAATCGTCTTTTTTCCTAAATAGAAAGATTTCTTTTTTTTTAAAGTTCCTCAGTTTACCAATATTTTTTTTCAGGGGTTTTAAATCAAAATTTAATTTTAACTTTTCCCCTCAGTACTTTCAGAGATATGTTAAATATACCAAAGAATTTAAACTTTAAAAATTTTTGAGTCTCACAAATATATATTATTAGCTCCACAAGTTCTCACAGTTACGTTTGCCTACACATTACGTGTTAGTTTTCAATATTTCTCCACAGTTACTGTGTTTAGTCTCCACAGTTACGTGTTAGCTTCACATTTTTACTGTGTTGTCTCCACAGTACTGTTTAGTCTTCACAGTTATGGTTAGTCCCCACAGTTACTGTTTTAGTCTTCAATTGCTGTTTATTTTCCCACAGTTATGTTTTATCTTCACATTACTGTGTTAGTCTTCACAGTTGCTGTGTTATCTCCACAGTTACTGTTTAGTCTTCACAGTTGCGTTTTAGTTCCACGTTACTGGTTAGTTTTCCTTTTGCGTGTTGGGCTTCACATTGCTGTGTTATCTCCAAGTCACTGTTTGTCTTCACATTTACCGGTTAGTCTCCACAGTACTGTGTTAGTCTCCACATTTACGTTTTAGTCCCCACAGTAACTGTGTTAGTCCCACATTACGTGTTAGTCTTCACAGTTATGTGTTAGTCTTCACTTTTGCTGTGTTGTCTTCACAGTTACTGTTTTAAAACTTCAAGTTACGTGTTATCTTACAGTTGCGTTTTAGTCTTCACATTGCTGAGTTAGTTTTCCAGTTACTGTTTAGTTTCCAGTTCGTGTTAGTTTCACAGTTGCTGTTTTAGTCTTCACATTTTGTGTGTTAGCCTCACATTTCTCCCAGTTTACTGTTTTTGTCTCCACTAGTTCCCCACATTTTACTGTTTATCTCCACAAGTTCTCCACAGTTTACGGGTTTTAGTCTCTACATAGTTCTCCACGTTACGGGGTTTAGTCCCCAAATATTTTTCCCACATTACGTTTAGTCTCCAATAGTTTTTTCCACATTTTACGGTTAGTCTTACATATTTCTCCACATTACTGTGTTAGTTTCACATAGTTCTCCACAGTTACTGTTTAGTTCCACAAGTTCTCCACAGTTACTGTGTTTTTTGACACTTTTCCCCACATTTACGTGTTAATTTTTACATAATTCACCCACTTACTGTTTAGTCTTGACACTTTTCTCCACAGTTACTGTGTTAGTCTTGACACTTCCCAAGTTACTGTGTTATTTTTTGACACTGTTTCCACATTACTGTGTTAATCTTTACTAATTCTCCAAGTTACTGTGTTAATTGACATGTTCTCCACTTAAAGTTTTAGTCTTGACACGCCCCCCACAGTTACTCTTTTATTTTTGACACTGTTCCGACATTTTACGGGATAATCTTACAAAATTCCCCAAAGTTACTGTGTTAATTTTAAAATAATTCCCCACATTCTAAAGCATGAACCACAGAGCTTTTTGACAAATTTCCCATTGTCTTTCATTATCCTTTTACATGTTGTAACTCGACACGCAACAACACCCTTAGTTATTCCAAATCTAAAAGAAATATTGTTAGGGACTGTAACCATCATCACAACCAAAAGGAGCTACCTATCTTCACCCAAAATGTGTGCTGATCAATGTTTGTTTCCCGTTTTTAGTATTCTATCAACAGCCCACTTTTTTTTTTTTTTATTTTTGTTGTAAAACAGCAACGCTGGGCATTTTTTTCAAGGTCTTCACTCAAACACACTTAAATTATATTACAACAGTAAATGGGGTACTTAGAATAAAAGCACAACCCTTTGCGATCTTGTTTACCTCTTGCGTTATACTTCTCACAAATTTTTATAAAAGTATTTTTTACATAGTATAAAAATAATTTAGGGAAAAGGTATGCAGGGAAGTGCACAAGAAAAATTTTTTTGGGAATTTATGCCGACTATGTGTCTTGGACAAGACTGGACAATTTCCTTTTGGGGTAATAATTTTTTTTCTTAATCATTACTCATTGTAATAACTTTGTATTTATTTTTAATTATTCTTTTTTAAAAACCCCTGTCTGGTAGCAATGATGTGGAGAAAAAAAAGGGGCCGAAATTTCCTCGGGTTTTTTGGGGAAAAAGCTTTGTACTTCAAATTTCTGATTTTTTTTTAAAGACTTTTTTTAATTTTTAACTAACCTTTTGTTAATTAGGGAATTCAAAATCTCAATATGAAACCATTAAATATTAACGTTATTTTAAACTTTTCCTGACTGAATATATATAAAAAAGAATCTAAGGGAGCAAAAATTTCAAGCAAACTTTTTTAATAAAAACTGCAAATTTACCAAATTCATAATGTTTTAAATTTAATTTTGCAATTAAAATTATAAAAAAAAAAAAAAACTAATATAGGACAAAAATAAAAAAATAATGTTTAACTAAATTTAACATTTTTCTTTTCATCAGATTGGGGCGCAGAACTTGGCGACTAGACAACGACGAACTCACGGTTTGCTAACGAAGTCGCAATTTCCCTACTTTTCGGTCTGATCTTCACGCATTTCCCTGAGGTTCGGTCGCCCGCGACTGTCAGCTCAGTTCCCGTCACTCGATGGCTGCCTTAAAAAATAAAATCTTTTTAAAAACACATCTGACCCCTAAACCACCCCAGTGCAGAAAAACTTATCTCACACACATTAAGTCTTCTGAATCAGTGAAGATAACTTCTCAGCGCTGAAAGAGCTGTCCCAGGGTGTATGTATCACTACCTTTATTACACCCCCCCCCTGGGCCAAAATATCCTCCAAAAAATAAATTATTAACAAATTCCCCTTCTGGATACAAAGGACAAAACAAACGTGGGTATAACCGAGGGCTTTTTCGGGCGCTTTCGGCCGAAATCCCCAACTTTCTGAGTTTCGGGAAACGGGGGATGTATCTGTCAAAATACCCGGGAATTTCCCCTTTTCCTCTAAACCCAGTTTGTTGAGTTAACCCTGGAGAGCGCCCACCAAAAATTTTATAGTTGGGTTTTTAAAATAAAAAACCCAAAACCCGATTGCAATAAAAAAGTTTTTAGGTTTTTTGACGGTTAACCTATTATTTCCCAATTTTTCCCTTTTCCTAAGAATAAGCTTAATATTTTTTCTTTTTTTTTCATTATTTTTTTTTACAGAAATTTTAAAATGGGGAATTTTAAAATGTTTGTCTGTAAATCAGTTTCAAAAAATTTTGAAATGACTGATTTGAAAAAAAAACCCTAAATAAACTTAAACCACGCCCTTTACAAAAAAAGAAAGTTTGTTAAAACTTTTTTTATTAACGGAGAAATAAAATCTAAAGTGGGAACAATTTCAATGCCCCTTAAGATTTTATAAGATGCATAATTAATGACTTTTTTGTATAAAATACAAAATTTTATTTTATTTCGTTTAAAAATTTTATGAATAATTTTTCTTAAATTTAATTTTTAAAAAATCAAAACCCATTAAAATGGGGAAAAAAAAGTTTAAAAATAATTTTTAACCCTATTTTTATAAAAAAATTAAAATAAGGGCCTTTTTCAAAATTATAAAATTTATTATGCAAAAATATTTAAAAAACACTTTAATAGTTTTGAAAAAATTTAATTTTAAATTAAAAAATACTTCTAATTTTCATTTTAAAATTTTATGTGGTGGAGGTCCACCTTGTTTTTGATATAAAATGCCAAAGATTTTTAAATTATTTCAATTATTTTTTTATTAATTTTTTTTTTTTAAAATATATTTTTTATATTTTTAATAAAAAATTTAAAATATTTTAATAAAAAAATTAATAAAAAAAATTAATTTTTTATTTTTATTTAAAAAAAATTAATTTAAATTTAAAAAAATTTTAAAAATTATTTTATTTGAAATTATTTATTTATTATTTTTTAAATTATTTATTTTTATAAAAATTTTTAAAATTTAAAAAAATTTTTATTATTAAAATTATAATTTAAGAATTTTTTATTTTCCTAAAATTTATTTTTTTTAATTTTTTTTTATTTTTTTATTTAAAAAATACATTAATTATTTTTAAATATTTATAATTTAATTAAAATTAAATTTTAAATATAATAATATATATTTTTTTTTTTTTTAAATATATTTTTTATATATATTATATTAAATATATATATATTTTTATTATATATAAAATATAAATATAAAAGTTTCAAAAAGCGGCTGAGCGACTCCTTCCGGTTTGGGGGTCAGCGGGCGCACCTTCCGGTTTAGGGTGGGGCTGAGCGACTCCTTCCGGTTTGGGGGGACGGCGATGACTCCTTCCGGCTAGGCCCACCGCTGGAGGGTCCCCTTTCCACACCTAGGGTTACTTCCGGTTTACCTTGACCCCCCCTCGGACTACCTCCCCTTGCCCCCCCAACCAATACCCCCGCCCACGACCCCCCTTCGCACCCCCATCGCCCGCGCCCCCCGCCCGCGCGCCCTCCCGCGCCCTTCGCGACCCCTCGCACCCCCTTCGCGACCCCCGGCCGCGCCTTCGCTGCCTTCTGCAGCGTCATCCGGATCGCCCCCCCCTCTGAATTTTTATCCGATTTTTTTCGAATTTCATTTTTTGGCTCTCCACTCCCGGGTCAAGGTTTTTTATCCCCCCTAGGGGGGTTTGAAATTCCTTATGACTCCTCGAATAAGTTTTTTTTTTGGGTTGCCCCTTCCCCCTTTCACCCCCACCCCCCCAATTTTTTTTACTCGATAATACAAGTTTTTGGGATTCCCCCTATGGGGGGTTTTTGAAAATTTCCCCCCGCCCCCCTTTCACCCCCCAAACCCCCCCAAAAATTCTCAAAATTACCAAGTTTTTGGGGTTCCCCCCTATGGGTTTTTGAATTCTCCAATTTGTCGGGTCAAGTTTTTGGATTTCCCCCCAGGGGGTTTTGAAATTCTCCATCCTTGGGGCAAGGTTTTTTGGATTGTCCCCCCTTCCCCCCAAACCCCCACCTAAATTTTTCTCGAAAAAACAATTTTTTGGGTTTTCCCCCCCATGGGGGGTTTTGAATTTCATGACTCCTTTTGGGCAAATTTTTTTAGGGCCCCCTCCCCTTTCACCCCCATTTCCCCAAAAAATTTTTCAAAATACCAAGACTTTATCTCCTCGGAATTTTTTTCTCGATAATACAAAATTTTTGGATTCCCCCCCCAAGGGGTTTCGAAAGTCCCATCACTTGGATCAAATTTTTGGATTGTCCCCCTTCCCCCCCCACCCCCCAACCCCCAAAAAAATTTTCATATTCCCCAATTTTTTTTTTGGATTCCCCCATGGGGGTTTTTTGAAATTCTTTTGATCTCCTCGGACAGGTTTTTTGGTCCCCCTTTGGTTTCGAAATCAAAGTCCCAAATTTCCCCGGATAAGTTTTTGGATTCCCCCCCTGGGGTAAGCAGCTTTCTACGTCAAACAAAATCAAAACCTAAGAAGGGGGTTTTTTCTCGGCGGGCAGTGACGTCACACATACAAGCTGAATCTTGCGACCCTATGTCAGTGACGTCACCTTTGACCCCGCACATACAAGCAAAACTTGTCGACCCTTTTAGTTCATTAAAGTTAATAAGGGGGCACTTACCCCCATACACATTACAACAAGGGAAAACTTTTCACTTAATCCCCAATTTTTTTCGTTTTAACCCCCTTTTGTTCATTAAAGTTAATAAGGGGACACAGTACTCAAAAGTCACATTTTTGTTTAAAACCCACAAATTTTTTTACAACACAAGTCTAGACAATTTTTTTCATTTCATCTCAGTTCCTCCCCCCGAAATAACCTTCTCCCACCCCCCCCAAACCCTCACACCCAACCAACACCTCACAATTTTCACCTAACCCCCCAATTTTTCTCGTTTAACCCTTTTTGTTCTTAAAGTTAATTTGGGGAACAGTCATCAGAAAGTCACCACACGCTTACATCCACTTTTCGTAAAATTTAAAAAGCAAATTTTACTTTACGAAATTAATACGCACACAACCCACTTGAACACCTTTAAAACACTCTCAAAATCTTGAATACTCACAAAAATACCTGTGATCATTTTTCCAAAAAACACTGAAACACTTTTAAGACAACATTTTGAAATCCCAAATAAGATTTGGCAGTCTAATTTATCTACACTTACACATTTCATTAAATTACAACTCATCCCACTTCCCACCCCCGTCTCCAGACTTCACACATTTCACAAAACTAACTCAAAAACTTTACTTTTAAAAATCACCAAAAAAACCATCAAATTTCCTTTAAAAACCCAAAAAACATCATTCGAACACCCCCCAAAACCCTTGAATCTCCCCAAACACCTACTAAGTACTCTTGCACACATTTTAACACCTTCAAAAAAACCTTTTAACTTTCCCAAACAACACTGAAACACTCCCAAAAAAACCCTTTGGTACTCCCAAAAACACCCCTAATACTACTAAAACACAATGAAACACTCAAAACACCACCAAAACACCATAAACTAAGATCAAACCCCCATCCCCAAAAAACCCCCAACCCACAACACCCCCAATTTTTTCTCGTTTTATCTAAAACACAAAAGCACAACACCACACCTCACATTTTTTCTCGTTTTTTCTAATTTCATCAGAAAAAACACATCAACAACCCATTATAAATCTTTTCGGTACTCTAGTTGACAACAACACCCACACCCACAAAACCCCCCAAAAAAACATCCCCCCCACCCCACAAAACACCCCAACCCACATCACCCACAAACCCCCCAACAACAACCCCACCCCATCACTCACAATTTTTTTTTTTCGTTTTAACTTTTCATCAGAAAGTCACAACAACAACAACCCCAAAATTATAATCAACCTTTGAAAACCTCAAAACACCCTTTAGTACTCCCAAAAAACACCACTGAATTTAAATAAAACACCGCGAATACACCAAAACACCCCAAAATCACCAAAAACTAAGACCACCCCACAACCCACAACACCCCCCCCACATCCCCACAACCACATCACCAACAACCCCCCAATTTTTTTTTCTCGTTTTTTTAAAATAATTTTTCCCAAAAAAATCACAAAAACAACCCACTTATATCACTTTTCAGCTCCTATTTTGACAAACAACCCCACTCCCCAAAACCCTCAACCCCCTTTACCCCCATCCCACAACACCCACAGCCCCAATTTTTTTTTCGTTTTATCTAATTTCTCAGAAAATCACAACAACCCCCACCCCTCACACCCCCACTCCACAATTTTTTCCGTTTTTAACTAAATTTTATCAGAAAAAATCCCAACAACAACCCACTTATAAAACTTTTTTTGGGTTTCTCAGTTCGACAACAACACCCAAACCCACAAACCCACAACCAAAACACAAACCAAAAAAATTTTTTTTCGTTTTAATAATTTCTCAGAAAGTCACAACACAAAACAACCCCCAATTTTTTTTCGTTTTTAACTAATTTCATCAGAAAAAGTCAAACAACAACCCCTTATATCATCTTTTTCGGTATCTCTAATTTGACTACATTACCCCCCAACCCTCACAATTACCAATTTATTCACAATTTTTTTTCCCCTTTTATTTACTGAATCTTAAATGTAAAACACATTTTCCCCTTTTAAAAATTACTAAAATTCTAATAAAATCCTCTCCATACCTAGGTCCTTGTATCCAATAAATTAAAATTATCCGCATCAACTACCCAACTATTCGACATGTTTTCAAAACCCTCCATTCTTTTTCCAATATATCTAACTTTTCAAATTTTATAATTTCTTTTTAAAAATATTTACACATTTCCCTTTTTATTTATAAAAAATTTCCCCCCTATTTCTAATTTCAACCCCCCCATACCCCCCCTCCATTCCCCCCCGCTTTCTTCAATCCACCCCCTCTCCCCAAACACCTCTTCGACACCAAAAAAACACATTTCACTCCACAAAGCATCTCAAATCCACTAAAATCACTATAATCAAGATATTCAAAAACTCTATGACCACCCAACACACCACCACACACACACACACCACACCTAACCATCCGAACCCATCCAACCTAACCTTACCTAACTTTTCCTAACCTAACTTACCTAACCTAACCTAACCGAACCCACCCTAACCAAACCCAACCTAACCTACCTAACCAACCTAGCCCAACCTAACCAACCTAACCTAAACCTAGCCTAACCTAACTAACCGAACCTATCCCAACCTAACCTTACCCAACTTTTCCTAACCTAACCTAGCCCAACCTAACCTAACCTAACCTAATTTCCTAACCTAACCCAACCGAACCTACTCTAACCTAACCTAACCTACCCAACCTAAACCTTCCTAACCAACCGAACCTACCCTAACCAACCTACCTTACCTAACCTAACTTAACCTAACCTACCTAAAACCAAACCCAACTTATCCAAACCAACCCCCCCTAACCCAACCAAAACCCAACCACCTAATTTTCCCAAACTAACCCACACCCAACCTAACCAACCCAAAAACCAAAACCTAACCAACCTAACCCAACCTACCTTAAAACCTAACTAAAAACCTAACCTATCCTAAAACCCACCAAAAACCCAACCTAGCCTAACCTAACCTATTTCTTAACCTAACCTAACCTAACCTACCCAACCTTCCTAACCGTTTTCCCAACCTATCCAACTAACCTTACCTAACCCAACCTAACCTACCTTTCCCAAACCCCCAACCCACATCCTAACCAAAAACCCAAAAAAATATTTGGGAAAATTTTCCCAAAAAACATAAGAGTACTCCAAATTACTTTGAACGACTCCATTTTGGATATTTCCAAAAATTTGTTTTGAAAAAATTTATCGAAAATCGAACATTATTTTTTTTGTTGGGAAAAAACACCAAAGGAAAAATTTACTCGTTTCCCAATAGAAAAAACTTTCCTCCTCTGAGAGACTCATTGAGCTTATATGCCTTACCAAAAGTATTTTCGGCATGATTTTTTTCACCCCCTTCCCCCCCCCCCAGCCCCATGTAATCGGTCACACCCCAAAGGGAAAAAAAACCCCGGGCCCTCTCCTTACCCTACACCTGCGTAAAACTCAGGAAGACAAACGCCATGAAAGCGGTCTTATCCAAGGTAGATTAAAAATTTAAACATCGCCTTACCGAACACCTGAATCAACTCACCTAACCCAACCCAACCTAACCTAAAACCCATCCTAGCCTAAAACCCAACCTTCCTACCTAAACCTAACCCAACCTAGCCTAGCCCAAACCCCAACCTAACCAACCCAACCCAACCTAACTTAGCCTAATAACCAAAACCCAACCTAACATTACCTAACCCCCTAACTTATCCTAAACCCAACCTAACTTAACCATCCTAACCCAACCTTACCTAACCTACCTAACCCAACCAACCAGCCTAGCCTAACCCAACTTAAAAATAACCTAAAACCCAACCAACCAAAATTAACCTAACCAACCTAACCCAACCCACCTAACCTAAACCCCATCCTAACATTACCAACCTAAACCCAACTTATCCTAACCTAACCAACTTACTATCCTAAAACCCAACCTTACCTAACCAAAGCCCCAACCTAACCTACCTAACCTAACCTAACCTAAAACCTCAAAAACCTCCCAATACCCCCCCAAAAAATACTGATTACTGCCAAACATATGAAACTACCAAATCCCCCGTCAAAATCCCAGAAAATATTTAAAAATCACCACACAAATTCCTTTTTATAGAAATTTCCCCCCAAATCACAAAAACCAAAAACCCAAACCCAACCCGCCTAAACCAACCTAACCCCGACCCAAATTACCTAACCTAACCCAACTTACCCAACCTAACCCCCAAACCTAAAACCCCCTTTAAAAACCTCCGAATACTCAAAAAACTACTATTACACCAAAACCCCACTGAAACTACCAAATCACCGTCAAAATCACCCAAAAAAAAAGTTCATCATCACCACCAACACCTTTTTATAGAATAATATTTTACGATTTTATGTTGCATATGCATTTCCCCTTCCACATCATCCCTAAACTCCTTTCCCTTTTTCTTCCGGATTCTCCTGAGTTGTTTTAACCCCCCATGGGGCCCCTCATGAAATTAGGACCAGAGTGTGTAGGGGGTGTTGGAGTGGTGAGGTTTTCTTTGCTCCTAGTCGGTGGCCCCGTCGGGGGTTTAAAAAAAACTCTAGGAGATACCGGGTGAATAAGGAAGGATGTTTGGGGTGAGTGGAAGAAGAAATGCGATAGCAACATAAAATGCGGTTTAAAAATATTCATTTATAAAAAGGATGTTGGATATGATTAAATTATTTCTGGGGATTTTGACGGTGATTTGGTTATTCTGGTGATTTGGTAGTAATCAGTAGTGTTTTGGGAATATTCAGAGGTGTTTTAAAGGGGTTAGGTTTGGTTAGGTTAGGTTAGGATAAGTTAGTTTTGGTTGGTTAGGATAATTAGGGGCAGGTTAGGTTAGGTTTTGGTTAGGCTAGGGTTAGGTTTGGTTTGGGGGTTGGGTTTTGTGATTGAGGGGGGTTTCTATAAAAAAGGGAAATTGGAAGGTGATGTTTTAAATTAGTTTTTTTGGTGATTTTGACGTATTTGGTATATTCAGTGGTGTTTGGTAGTAATCATAGTGTTTTGGGGAGTTTCGGGGGTGTTTGATGTGTTAGGTTGGTTTGGGTGGTTAGGTTAGGCTGGTTTGGGAAGGGAGGTTTGGATAGGGTTTAAATTAGGTTAGGTAGGTTAGGTTAAGATAAATTTGGTTTGGTTAGGTAATGTTAGGTTAGGTTAGGTAATGTTAGGGTTTGGTTAGGGTTTGGATAGGGTTTGGTTAGGTAATTTAGGTTTGGTTAGGTTAATTAGGTTGGTTAGGTTAGGATAGGTAGGTTTTGGTTTTCGTTTGGGTTTGGTTAGGTTAGGTTAGGTTTAGTTGGTAAGTTAGGTTTTTGACTAGGTTTGTTTTGGCAGGATAGGGTTTGGTTAGGTTCGGTAGGTGAGTTGATTCAGGTGTTCGGTAAGGCGATGTTATCTTAAATCTACCCTTTGGATGTGAACCGCATTTCATGCGCTGTCTGTCCTGAGTTGACGCAGGTGTAGGGTAAGGAGATGGGCCCTTGGGTTTCTACCTTTGGGGGTTTAACCGCATTTCATGGGGCGTCGGAGGGGGGGAAGGGGTTACAAAAATCATGTCGCAAAAAAATTTTGGTAAGGCATATAACTCAATGGTCTCTCAGAGCGAGGAAAGTGTTTCTATTTGGAAAAAACGGTAAATATTTCTCCATTGAGTGGTTTCCAACAAGAAAAAAATGTTTGATTTTAGATAAAGTTTTTCAAACAAATTTGGAAAAATCCCAAAAAAAGGGGTCGTTCAAAAAAAATTTGGGGGACTCTAATGTTTTTGGAAGGGTTTCCAAAATATTTTAGGTAGGGAGGATATAGGTTAGGGTAGGGTAGGGGAGGTTAGGTTTGGTTTGGGTTAGGGAAGGTTAGGGTTGGATAGGTTAGGGAAAGGTTAGGATAGGGTTTGGCAGCAGGTTAGGTTTGGTTAAGATAAGTTGGTCAGGTTGGTTAGGTTAGGTTAGGGTTTAAAAATTTTTTAGGCAGGTTAAGTTGGTTTGGTTTGAAAAATAAAAACATAAGAACGAAGGAACACTGCAGAAGGCCTACTGGGCCCCGCGAGGGAGGCCAAGTCTCCTACCCGGGTTTAAACCAATGCACCCAACCTGTCAGGCAGGTCACATTGACTTAAAGGGGGGAAAACGGCAACCGACCTGGGAGCACAAGCTATCAGGTCTAACCCACCCACCCACATCTACTCATGTATTTATCCAACCTATTTTAAAGCTACACAAAAGTTCTGCCTCTTAAGGGACTTGGGAGTTGTTCCACTCATCCACAAAAACTATTACCAAACATTTCTTTCCCTTTTCCTTCCTGAAACTGAAATTTTTTCCAACTTAAAACCATTGCTGCGAGTCCGTCTAGGCTAGATATTTTTAGACACTATTTCATCCCCTTTTTTTATTCCTGTCTTCCCTTTATACCCTCAATCATATCCCCCCCAATTCAGTCTTCTAGAGGGCAGTTTCAGGCCCTTTGTCTATCCCATAGGAAGGTTTTGATAATGGGATCAATTTGTCTCCCCCTTTGTACATTTTCCAGAGAATTTATACCATTCTGAATAGGTGACCAAAACTGTGCAGCATTCTAAATGAGGCCTAACCCAAGGGTGTATAGAGTTTAAAACAACCCAGGGCCCTATTATTTTTGCTTCTTTTATAAGCCAAGGGTTCTATTAGCTTTATTGCGAAAAACTTTTGCACTGTTGTCTTTGGTTTTAGATTTTCTGCTAACCAGAACTCCAAATCTTTTTTGCATCCTTTTAAAATTTTAAGATTACATTTTTATTTATATGTGGGAAATGGTTTTTTGCCTGCCAACATTTAGAACTTTGCATTTTTCTTATTAAACTGCATCTGCCACTTCTCCCACCACGCATCATCTATTCAAATCTTCCTGGATGCCGAATTCCTCTCAAATGAATTCGACGGCCTATTTTGGTGTCACGGCAAACTTTCCGAGTCGCTCTTTTTGCCTCACTATGTCGTTTTGTAATTGTAACAGCAGGGGGGCCCAAAAACTGACCCCCGTGGAACACCGCTCGTACATTCCCCACTCGATTTTTCCCCATTTAGCAAACTCTCTGCTGCCTATTTGTCAAACCCTGCCCCTATCCAGGAAAAAAATTTTTTCCCCCTATTCCAGTGCTTTTAAATTTTTCCCCAAAAGTCTCTGATGTGGGCCCTGTCAAAAGCTTTCGAAGTTTATATACCAATATCATATTTATTACCATGATCACCTCCCAAATACCTAGTGAAAAAAGTTAATAAAATTCGTAAGGGAGGAACGCCCCTTTGTAAAAATGCTGAGATTCGTTATTAATTTATGCTTTCAAGGTGGTACGAATGCCTGGCAATTATTGATTCCATAAATTTTCCACTATGGAGGTTAGGCTTATTGGGCTATAGTTCGAAGTAAGGACCCGCACCTGTTTTGAAAAAAGTATCACATTTTCCATTTTCCACTTATCTGGGACCATGCCCGTTTTTTTATGATATGTTAAAGATTACAAAGGGGGCTAAGCTCCCCTTACATTCCTTTAGAACCCTCATACTTCTCAGGGCCTGGGGTTTGTTAGGTTTTTAAATTTTCTATTTGCCCAAGGGCCTGTCACTTGTGACCCTAATAGTGCCAGTTTATTATGTCCTGTTCTACATAATTTATCATTACGGAATATCGTGGTATCCTCCCCGTGAAAAAATGAAGGGAAATATGTGTTAAAAATTCACACATTTCCTTTTCACTGTCAGTGAGCCGGCCCGAGGAACTTTTGAGTGGGCCTATCTTGTCCCTGATCTTACTTCTGTATACCTGAAAGAATCCTTTTGGGTTAGTCTTCGATTCTCTTGCAACTTTAACCTCATAATCTCTTTTTGCTTTTCTAATTCCCTTTTTTATTTCTCTCTTTAACTGAATATATCGATTTCTCAATTGCCCCTCTCCTCTTTTGATTTGCCTATATATGCCTCTCTTTTGACCAATCAGATATTTTAATCTATTGTTCATCCATTTAGGATCATTTTTGTTTGATCTGATTTCCCTATTTGGAACATAATTTGACTGAGCAGCTAGAACTATGCCCTGGAAAGCATCATATCGGCAACCATCACCACCTACCTGACCCTTAGTCAGGTCATTCCAGTTCAGCCCACCTAAGTAATTTTTCAGTCCTATGAAATCAGCCAAGCGAAAGTCAGGGACGGAGACTTGATTGCCATTATTAGGGAATTCCATGATATATTAAAACTGAGTGATTTGTGATCACTTTCCCCAAGCTCATCATTAACCTCAAGATTATTAATTAGTGTTTCCCTACTGGCAAGAACCAAGTCAAGGAGGTTATTTCCCCTAGTTGGCTCTGTCACAAAACTGTTTTAAAAAACAATCCTGGATCGTATCAAGAAAGTCACCTGACTCTAAATTTCCTGTCAAATTGCTGCAGTCAATCTGTCTATAGTTGAAATCTCCCATTAGCACAACATTTTCGTATGTAGATGCCTTACGAATTTCGTCCCATAGAAGTTTACTGCACTCCCTATCAAGATTTGGGGCCCTGTAAATCACACCCAAAATTAGTTTTTCTCGGCCCTCGAGAAGCTGTAACCAAACAGATTCAGTGGCTGACTCTTCTAATTTAATATCTTGTCTAACACAACAATTTAAATTGTCTCTGACGTACATCGCTACTCCACCACCTTTCCTGTTGACCCTGTCAGTGTGGAATAATTTATAGCCTTGTATGTGACATTCAGAGGGCATCTCTTTATCTTTCAGATTGAGCCAGGTCTCTGTTATAGCAATAATATCTATGTTTCCTGCACTTGCAATTAATCTTAGCTCATCTATCTTATTTCTTACACTCCTGCTATTAGTATAGTAAACTTAAGGGAGCTAGTCCCTTGCTGCCCTCTGCTGTCCCCCTTTGTTTGCTGACCTGATCTATTGTCTTTATTTATAACTTCATGCTGAATGCCTTTTATACATTTACTGTTTCCAACCCAAGTGTTGCAACCTGCTTGTTTCCCACACACACCCATACCTCTATCTTCCATCAGTTTAAAATCATAGGCATTTCACCAATGGCCTTCTCAATCGAGTCTGCAAGTGCTACCACCCCAGCCCCAGAGAGATGTACCCCATCCCTTGCATACATATCATGTTTGCCATAAAAGTTGTTCCAGTTGTCAATGAATGGGATTGCAAGTTCCTTGCAGTATCTGTCTAGCCAGCAATTTACACCAATTGCCCTAGACAACCATTCATTTCCTACTCCCTTCTAGGCAAGATGCTACATATGATTGGATCCCTCCCTTAGACTTAATGAAATCTATAGCTGACTGTACTTATCTAGCAGCTCTTCTCTCCTACCCTTCCCAATATCATTTCCACCAGCACTGAGACAGATAATGGGCTTGCTCCCATTACCTGACATGATATTATCCAGCCTGTTGACAATGTCCCCAACACCAGCTCCAGGGAAGCACACTCTATCTCTCATCTTCTTATTCCTATTACAAAAAGCACGGTCAATGTATCTTACCTGAGAGTCACCAACCACAAGAATGCGCTTACCTCCATTAGCAGGGGCAGTAGTACCCTTACCTTCACTGGCCACTGAAGTACATTCATCCTGAAGAACAGAGAAGCGATTTCCTACCTTCAGATCTTCACTCTTAACTTTCCTTACTCTGATGCGCCTTCCATTACTGTGAACTACTCGCCACTTGTAGCAGGTGCTGGACTGCACCTCACTGCTGGTAGCCGTTGCTACCTCCCCAACTACAGCCTCCTCACAGCGAGAGACAGACTGCACCTCGCTGCTAGAAGCCTCATTCCCCACAACTCCAGCCACCTCACACTCTCTCCCAGACCCATTGAGGTGGACCTTCAGCCTCCTAATCTCCTCCTGGAGAAGCAAGACCTCCTCCTTCAACTCTCCAACCTCAATTTTTAAAACACTGCAGAAGCAAGCCATGCTTTGTAACCGTCCACACTAATCCCCAAAGCAGCTCAGGGTCTGTGACCTCACGTGACGACTGACCACTGATAGGTTAGGTTCGGTTATGTTAGGTTAGGTTAGGTTAGGATAAGTTAGGTCAGGTTAGGTTAGGTTAGGCTAGGTTAGGTTGGGTTAGGTTAGGATAAGTTAGGTCAGGTTAGGTCAGGTTAGGTTAGGTTAGGTTAGGTTAGGTTAGGATAAGTTAGGTAAGGTTAGGTTAGGATAGGTTCGGTAAGGTTAGGTTAGGCTAGGTTTAGGTTAGGTTAGGTTAGGATAAGTTAGGTTAGGTTAGGTTAGGTTAGGTTAGGATAAGTTAGGTTAGGGTAGGTTCAGTTAGGTTAGGTTAGGTTAGGCTAGGTTAGGTTAGGCTAGGTTTAGGCTAGGTTAGGTTAGGTTAGGCTAGGTTAGGTTAGGTTAGGATAAGTTAGGTAAGGTTAGGTTAGGGTAGGTTCGGTTAGTTAGGTTAGGTATAGGCTAGGTTTAGGTTAGGCTAGGTTTAGGTTAGGTTAGGTTAGGTTAGGCTAGGTTAGGTTAGGTAAGGTTAGGTTAGGTTAGGGTAGGTTCGGTTAGGTTAGGCTAGGTTAGGTTAGGTTAGGCTAGGTTAGGTTAGGTTAGGTTAGGTTAGGTTAGGTTAGGGTAGGTTCGGTTAGGTTAGGTTAGGTTAGGTTAGGTTAGGCTAGGCTAGGTAGTTAGTTAGGTTAGGTAAGGTAGGTTAGGTTAGGTTAGGTAAGGTTAGATTAGGTTAGGTTAGGGTAGGTTCGGTTAGGTTAGGTTAGGTTAGGTTTGGTTAGGTTAGGTTAGGTTAGGTTAGGTTGGTTAGGTTTGGTTAGGTTAGGTTAGGTTAGGATAAGTTAGGTAAGGTTAGGTTAGGATAGGTTCGGTTAGGTTAGGGTGTGTGTGTGTGTGTGTGTGTGTGTGTGTGTGAGTGTGTGTGTGTGGTGTTTGTGTGTGTGTGTGTGTGTTAGGTGGTCATAGAGTTTTGTGAATATCTTGATTATAGTGATTTTAGTGGATTTGAGATGCATTTGTGGATGTGAAATGTGATTTTTTTGTGTGTGTTCAGAAGAGGTGTGTTGGGAGATGGGTGAGTGGATGTGAAGAAAAATGCGGGTGAGATGGAGAGGTGTATGGGGAGGGTTGTAATTAGAAATATGGGGAGATTTTACTGAATATAAAGGTAATGTGTGAATATTTTAAAAAGAAATTATAGAATTGAAAAGTTATGATATATTGGAAAAAGAATGGAGGGGTGTTGAAAACATGTCGCAATAGTTGGGTAGTTGATGCGAGTATAATATTAATTTATGTGGATACAAGGACCTGGGTATGGAGAGGATTTTATTAGAATTTTAGTAATGTAAAGAGGAAATGTGTATTACATTTAAGATTCAGTAAAAAGAAGGGGAAAAAAATTGTGAATAAATTGGTAATTGATGAGGGTTGTGGGTAATGTAGTCGAATTAGAGATACCGAAAAAGATGATATAAGTGGGTTGTTGTTGTGACTTTTTCTGATGAAATTAGTTAAAACGAGAAAAATTGTGGGTTGTGTGTGTTGTGACTTTCTGATGAAATTAGTTAAAACGAGAAAAATATTGTGGGTTGTGTGTGTTGTGGGTGTTGTGGGTTGTGGGTGTTGTTGTCGAACTAGAGATACCGAGAAAGATGTTATAAGTGGGTTGTTGTTGGGACTTTTTCTGATGAAATTAGTTAAAACGAGAAAAAAATTGTGGGTTGTTGGTGATGTGGGTTGTGGGTGATGTGGGATGTGGGTGTTGTGGGTTGTGGGGTGTTGATCTTAGTTTATGGTGATTTTGGTGGTGTTTTGAGTGTATTCAGCGGTGTTTTAGTTAGTATTCAGTGGTGTATTTGGGAGTACTCAAATGGTGTTTTGAGGTTATTCAAAGGTGTGATTATAAGTTGTGGGTTGTTGTTGTTGTGACTTTCTGATGAAATTAGTTAAGCGAGAAAAAAAATTGTGGGTGATGTGGGTGGGGTTGTGTGTGTTGTGGGGTGTGGGTGATGTGGGTTGTGTGTGTTGTGGGGTGTGGGTGATGTGGGTTGTGGGTGTTGTGGGATGTGGGTGTTGTTGTCGAACTAGAGATACCGAAAAGACGTTATAAGTGGGTTGTTGATGTGACTTTTTCTGATGAAATTAGTTAAAACGAGAAAAAAAATGTGAGGTGTGGGTGTTGTGACTTTCTGATGAAATTAGATAAAACGAGAAAAAATTGTGGGTGTTGTGGGTTGTGGGTGTTGTGGGATGTGGGTGTTGATCTTAGTTTATGGTGATTTTGGTGGTGTTTTGAGTGTATTCAGTTGTGTTTTAGTAGTATTCAGTGGTGTATTTGGGAGTACTCAAATGGTGTTTTTGGATGTGTTTCAGTGTTGTTTGGAAATGTTCAAAGGTGTTTTTGAAGGTGTTCAAATGATGTGCAAGAGTACTTATGTAGGTGTTCTGGGAGTATTCAGAGGTGATTTGGGGGTGTTCGAATGATGTTTTTGGAGTATTTAAAGGCAATTGATGGTGTTTTTTGGTGATGTTCAAAGTAAAGTGTTTGAGTTAGTTTTGTGATAATGTTGTGAAGTCTGGAGACTGAGGGTGGAGTATGTGGGGATGAGTTGTAATTTAATGAAATGTGTAAGTGTAGATAAATTAGAGCTGTCAAATCTTATTTGGGAGTATTCAAAATGTTGTATTGGAAGTGTTTCAGTGTTGTTTGGAAAATGTTCAAAGGTATTTTTGTGAGTATTCAAATGATTTATGCGTGTTTTTGGTGTTCAACGTGAGGTGTGTGCGCGTATTAACTTCGTAATATGTAAAATTGTGACTATTGAATTTATCGAAAAGTGGATGTAAGCGATGTGGTGACTTTCTGATGTACTGTGTCCCCTTATTAACTTTAATGAACTAAAAGGGTTAAAACGAGAAAAATTGTGGGGTTATGAGTGAAAATTGTGAGGTGTTGGTTGGAGTGTGAGGGTTTGGGAGGGTGGGGAGAAGGTTATTTCGTGGGGAGTGACCTGAGATGAAATAGTTAAAAAATTGTCTAGACTTGTGTTGTAAAGAAATTGTGGGTATTAACGAAAAAATGTGACTTTCTGATGTACTGTGTCCCCTTATTAACTTTAATGAACTAAAAGGGTTAAAACGAGAAAAATTGGGATTAAGAGTGAAAATGTTTTCCCTATGTTGTATATGTGTATAGGGGGTAAGTGTCCCCTTATTAACTTTAATGAACTAAAAGGGTCGACAAGATTCTGCTTGTATGTGCGGGGTCAACACGTGACGTCACTGACATAGGGTCGACAAGATTCAGCTTGTATGTGTGACGTCACTGACCGCCGAGTAAACACCCTTCTTAGGTCATTTGACTTGTTTAGACCTGTAGTAAGCATGCTTACCCCCAGAGGGGGGAATCCAAAAACTTGATCCGAGGAATTGGAGACTTTGATTTCGAAACCCCATAGGGGGATCCAAAAACCTTGATCCGAGGAGATCATAAGAATTTCGAAAAACCCCATAGGGGGGAATCCAAAAAAAAAATTTGGTAATATCGAGAAATTTTTGGGGGTTGGGGGGTGGGGGTGGAAGGAGGGACAATCCAAAAATTTGATCCAAGGTGATGGAGACTTTCGAAACCCCCATAGGCGGGGGAATCCAAAAACTTTTATTATCGAGAAAATTTGATCCGAGGAGATCGAGTCTTGGTAATATTGAGAAATTTTTGGGAAATGGGGGTGAAAGTGGGAGGGGAGGTGAAAGTGGGAGGGGGAACCTCAAAAATTTGATCCGAGGAGCTCATAAGAAATTCAAAACCCCCATAGGGGGGAATCCCAAACTTGTATTATCGAGAAAAATTTGAGGTGGGGGTTGGGGGTGGAAGGAGGGACAATTCAAAAAACCTTGATCCAAGGAGATGGAGAATATCGACAACCCCATAGGGGGAATCCAAAAACTTGATCCGAGGAATTGGAGAATTTCGAAAACCCCATAGGGGGGAATCCAAAAACTTGGTAATATTGAGAAATTTTGGGGGGTTAGGGGGGAGTAAAAGTGGGGCGGGGGGAATTTCTAAAACCCCATAGGGGGGAATCCAAAAACTTGTATTGTCGAGTGAAAAAAATTTGGGGTGGGGGTGAAAGTGGGAGGGGCAATCCAAAAAAAAAATTGATTTGAGGAGATCATAAGAATTTCGAAAACCCCCATCGGGGGATCCAAATACCTTGATCCGAGGAGATGGAGAGCACAAGAAAATGAAATTCAAAAAGAATTCGAAAAAAATCGGAAAAAAAATCGAGGCGAGGGGGCGATCCGGATGACGCTGCAGAAGGCGCAGCAGAAGGCGCGGGCGGGGGTCGCGAAGGGCGTGTGCGGGGGTCGCGAAGGGCGCGAGCAGGCGCGCGGGCGGGCGCGCGGCGCAACGGGGGGTCGTGGGCGGGGGTATTGGTTGGGGGGTCAAGGGTGAGGTAGTCTCGAGGGCGAGGTCAAGGTCAAACCGGAAGTAACACCTAGGTGTGAAAAGGGGACCCTCCAGCCCCTGGTCCTAGACTGGAAGGAGTCACTCAGCCGCACCCCTAAACCGGAAGGAGTCGCTCAGCCGCACCCCTAAACCGGAGGGAGTCGCTCAGACGCACCCCTAAACCGGAAGGAGTCGCTCAGCCGTTTTTTTGACTACTTTATATATAAATATATATATATATATATATATATATATATATTATATATATATATATATATATATATATTATATATATTTACATATATATAGATATAGATATATAATCATATTTAAAATGAATCTAATCAGTCATTCTTAAGCTACAAACGACATAAAAAGCGAAAGTGTGAAGGAAGAAAATCAAATTTCTAGCAGCCACATAAAAGTGCTCCTTCAGATATTATAAGTTTTAGCATAAGCTAATTTTTTTAATTTAAATATGTTAGAATTTTAGATCTAATAATTTAAATGAATAAGTAATAAATATCTTGCATGGACATTAAATAATGTTATGCAAAGATGTGTTGGTTTACGAGCATTCTGAATTGTAATTTTTTGTAATATAAAAATAATGGAGATTCAGATTATTTTTCATTACATTCATTGGTCTTATTATACATCATTTTAAAGGTTTGTTATTGAAAACATATAACAAATATATTTAAAAGAAAAAAACATTCAAGTAAAAGGAATCCAACGCTTGAAATAATTCAATACTCTTGTGGTATGTGGTATATCACAAAACAATGGCTGCCTGACCTCTCCACCACTTATGCAAAATGCTGGAGAAAGCCTGACAAATCTGAGAAGTGATGTTTCTAACTCATTGAGCAGAATTAGTTGGCTTTCACCACCACTGATTGAAGACGATGTTTTTTAAAGTGATTCTTGCACGTATATACAATTTTATAGATCTCTGAACAGAGCGTACATTATTGTACATTTATTTTGATAAAGGAATACGTGGGTTAAGAATTTATTTTTAAAGGCTTATTTTTTTCCCCAAGTTGCCAAGCTGAGAGTTTCCTGATCTGTTTACGAACAGGTGTAATTTGCCCATCAGACAAACTGTATTCATAAAATTTCTAAACAGAAATAAAATATAAATTTACCTGTACTTATTAATGAGCATAATAAGAATCAATATATTTATTATGCATCTTAATAAATCTTAAGGAGCATTGCAACATTGTCATCCCTTATTCATTAGAATTATATTTCTCCGTTTACATAAAAACACAGTTTTATCAAACTTTCTTTTATATGTACAGTACTGCTGGCTTCTTAGTTGAATATTATTTGCATTTTATATAGGTTATCAGAATACAGAATCATATTCAATATTTATTTAGAGTATACATGAGTTTACAGAGCAATACATCTCTGAGAATATATCCTCACTTATCAATTTCTGTAAAAAATTATAATGTAAGGAAGAAAAACGTAGAGAAATATTCAAGCATTTATCTGCGTTCAGGAAAAGGCTAAAATATTGCGTATAATAATAGGTTAACAACGTCAAAAGCCAATAATTAACTGTCATAGGTTAAGTTGCAATCGGGTTTGATCTTCCAGTTCAACCGAACCTAATAAAATTTCTGGTGGGCGCTCTCACAGGTCTAACATCAAGCAATGACTCGCCGGTTTCAGAGGAAGAGGATGATTCAGGGTATTCGACAGATACATCCCGTTTGCCGAATCTCAGAAAGTTGCGGTTGCGGCCGAAGCGCAAAAAGCCTCGGTTATACCCACGTTTGTTTATGTCCTTTGTATCCTCAGAAGAGAATTCGTTAATCATTTCATCTTCTGGACGGATATCTCTGGCCCAGGCGGAGGGGCTGTAATAAGGTAGTGATACATATACACCTGGAACAGCTCTCTTCCAGCGCTGAGAAGTTATCTTCCCTGATTCAGAAGAATTAATGTTGTGTGATGATAAGTTTTGCTGCACTGGTGTGGTTGAGGGATCAGATGTGGTTTCAAGAGATTTGAATTTTTTAACGCAGCCATCGAGTGATAAGGAACTGAGCTGACAGTCGACGGAGCGGCCGAACCTCAGGAAATTGTGTGAAGGATCACGACCGAAACGTAGGAAGTTGCGACTTCGCTTCTCAGCTAAACCAGTGAGTCCGTCGTTGTCGTAGTCGCCATAGTTACTGCGCCCGAATCTGATGAAACGAAAAATGTTAATTAAGTTATACATTATTTGATTATTTCGTCCTATATTAGTTTATTTTTTTTATAATTTTAATTGCAAAGTTATATTAATACATTTCCAGTGAATTTGGTAAATTTGCAGTTTTTATTAAATAGTTTGCTATGAAATTTTAGCTCCATTTAGATTTCTTTCTTATATATATTCTAGTCAGGAAAAGTGGAAAATAACAGTTAATATTTTAAATGGTTTCATATATTGAGAATTTGAATTCCATAATTAAGCAAAAGGTTATCATTAAAATTAATATGTCTTTAAAAAACAATCAGAAATTTGAAGTACAAAGCTTTTCAGCTCAACAAACCTGAGGAAATTGCGGCCTCTTTTGTTCTCCACATCATTGCTACCAGACATGGGGAAGTAAAAGAGAGATAATTAAAAGTAAATACAAAGATTATTACAATGAGTAACTGATTAAGAACAAAAATTCATTACCAAGAGGAAATTGTCCCAGTCTTGTCCAAGACACACTATATCGTGCATAAATTCCAACAAATACTTCTCTCTGCATGCACTCTCCCCTGCATACACTTTTCCTTAAATTATCTTATATCTATGTACATAAATACTTTGATAAAATTCAGTGAGAAGTATAAACGCAATGAGAGTACACAAAATCGCAAAGGTTGCTGCGGATATTCTAAGTAGCCACATATACTGTTGTAATATAATTTAAGTGATGTTTGAGTGAAGACCTTAGAAAGAAATGCCTAGCGTTGCTGTCTTACAACAAGAACAAAAGAAAAAAAAAGTAGGGCTGTTGATAGAATACTAAAAACAGAAGCAAACATTGATTCAGCACACGAGGTTGGCTGAAGACTAGGCTAGCTCCTGTTGGTATGTGATGATGGTTGCAGTCCCTAACATATATTTCTTTTAGATCTGGGATAAACTAAGAGAGTAGTTCGTTGCATGTCGAGTCTACAACACTGTAAAAGGATAATGGAAAGACAAGTGGAAATTTGTCAAGATAGCTCTGTGGTTCACTGCTTTGAGTAACTGTGGAGAATTATGTAAAGATTAACACAGTAACTGTGGAGAATTATGTAAAGATTAACACAGTAACTGTGGAGAACAGTGTCAAAACTAACACAATAACTGTGGGGAACAGTGTCAAGACTAACACAGTAACTGTGGAGAACAGTGTCAAGACTAACACAGTAACTGTGGAGAATTATGTAAAGATTAACACAGTAACTGTGGAGAACAGTGTCAAAACTAACACAGTAACTGTGGAGAACTATGTGGAGACTAACACAGTAACTGTGGAGAACTATGTGAAGACTAACACAGTAACTGTGGAGAACTATGTGAAGACTAACACAGTAACTGTGGAGAACTATGTGGAGACTAACACAGTAACTGTGGAGAACTATGTGGAGACTAACACAGTAACTGTGGAAAACTATGTGGAGACTAACACAGTAACTGTGGAGAACTATGTGGAGACTAACACAGTAACTGTGGAGAACTATGTGGAGACTAACACAGTAACTGTGGAGAACTATGTGGAGACTAACACAGTAACTGTGGAGAACTGTGAAGACTGACACAGTAACTGTGGAGAACTATGTAGAGACTAACACAGTAACTGTGGAGAACTGTGAAGACTAACACAGTAACTGTGGAGACTAACAAAGCAGCTGTGAAGACTAACACAGTAACTGTGGAGAACTATGTGGAGACTAACACAGTAACTATGGAGAACTGTGAAGACTAACATAGCAACTGTGAAGACTAACACAGTAACTGTGAAGACTAACACAGCAACTGTGAAGGCTAACACAGCAACTGTGAAGATTAACACAGTAACTGTGAAGACTAACACAGCAACTGTGAAGACTAACACAGTAACTGTGAAGACTAACACAGTAACTGTGGAGACTAACACAGTAACTGTGGAGACTAACACAGTAACTGTGAAGACTAACACAGTAACTGTGAAGACTAACACAGTAACTGTGGAGACTAACACAGTAACTGTGGAGACTAACACAGTAACTGTGAAGACTAACACAGTAACTGTGGAGACTAACACAGTAACTGTGGAGACTAACACAGTAACTGTGGAGACTAACACAGTAACTGTGGAGAACTGTGTGGAGACGTAATAATATACTATTTGTGAGACTCAAATTTCTAATGTTTAATTCTTTGTGTATATTATAACATATCTCTGTAAAGTACTGAGGAAATGTTAAATTAATGTCGATTAAACACCATGAAAAAGAATATTGAGTCAAACTGAGGAACTTTAAAAAGAAGAACTCTTTCTATTTAGGAAAAATGACCGATTTCTTCTTCTGGGCTCTTCATCCAAAGAATTAGAGCATTTCTTCCTTTTTGATAGAATGTGATTGCGTCACATTACAGAGGCACTTAAAAACCCAAGTGTGTTTAGCACTTCCCATTCGTGTAATAAACTAGAAGTGTGTCGATCGATACACGACCCGATAAACGGGTCCCAATGTTGCATAACCCAGCAACGTTTGCATCAATTCACGATTAATAAATACAAGCTCCAAAAAAAACTTCATCACCCCATGCACTGATTGTTATAATTCCATATATATTCTAATTATACGAATAGTTAAAACATTTAATCACTTGCTCACCTCAAGTAGTTTCTGTTAGTAAAACCTCCATTCAGATCATCCTGACCGACTATATATAAACCATCAACACTGCCCATCAGTGCCTGGTTTTCTGCGTCGATGGAGTTGTCTGGTGTTGCATAAACAGTGAGAGCGTAGGAACACCAAGGGAAGGATTCCAGATGTATCCTGGCTGCCAGCAGCAAGATGCACAACCTGCAGCAGTGACAGAGGCCAAGTGTTCAGATGTACTCAGTAAATCTTTTAATGAGAATATATTAAAATGTTTTAACACACACACATACACACAGCGGCCAGTGAAGAGGCGGAGTCAGTAGCTATGAATCGACCCTTGCAACCACAACTAGGTGAGTGCACACGGTGAACATAACACCGAGCATATCTCCGGAGGCCCACATCAACCAGATAACTGCTGCAGCATATGGGCACCTGGCAAACCTGAGAATAGCGTTCCGATACCTTAATAAGGAATCGTTCAAGATACTGTACAGTACTGTATACGTCAGGCCCATACTGGAGTATCCTACACCAGTTTGGAACCCACACCTGGTCAAGCACGTCAAGAAGTTAGAGAAAGTGTAAAGGTTTGCAACAAGGCTAGTTCCGGAGCTCAGGGGAATGTCCTACAAAGAAAGGTTGAGGGAAATCGGCCTGACGACACTGGAGAACGGGAGAGTTAGGGGAGACATGATAACGACATACAAAATACTGCGTGGAATAGATAAGGTGGACAGAGACAGGATGTTCCAGAGATGGGACACAGAAACAAGGGGTCACAATTGGAAGCTGAAGACTCAGAAGAGTCAAAGGGATATTAGGAAGTATTTCTTCAGTCAGAGTTGTCAGGAAGTGGAATAGTCTAGCAAGTGATATAGTGGAGGCAGGCACCATACATAGCTTAAAGACGAGGTATGATAAAGCTCAAGGAGCAGAGAGAGGACTTAGTAGAGATCAGTGAAGAGGCGGGGCCAGGAGCTATGACTGGACCCCTTTAACCACAAGTAGGTGAGTACACATACATTCATGCACATACCAGTCCAAACACTGTAACCACTCAGCCACAGATCTGAATTTACAACCAGCACAACTGTGACTTGGTTGTATCATCGGCTCCATCTCTGACACTACTGTCTCATTCCTCAGCCTCAGAACCTTTCATGGAACGCCTTTTCTTATAATTCTTAAAGCCAGCTAGTCCAAGAACCCAGGTTAGCCATAATAATCTGACTGTTAATGAGCAAGAGAATACTGGGTGGGGACTCGAACCGTGGTCTTTGTACATCCCATGGAAAATATTATCACCACTAAACTACAAAGCTTACACTAGGATGATTTGACAACGAGCACTAGTGAGACAAGGTTGTACCAGAAGTTACCAACTATCACTCTTCTATACCATCCCATATTCCCTAAACTTTCAAGGCTCGTCTGTTCTCTTTGTCTATAAACCCAAGATAAGTTATAATGAACGCACTCCGTCATTGCAGGTTCTAGGCAGAACGTCATATCCATTCAGTCACAAGAGCTTTAACTGGATGAAAAGAAAAAAAAAAAAAAAACATCATTGTGAGGTGGTCAATGATGACAATGTTTCTGGACAACAAGGAGATGCTAGAGAAATAGGGAGCTGATGTGAAGACATTGTGATGCCCTTGTTGAGTAGGAAGCGTCCAATTACATTACTGACGAAAAGAAAATAATCTTCTGTTCTTAGTGTGAAGAACTGCCAAACAAAGCAACTATATATGAACAATGTTACCCTCACTCATGCTGACGCACAAACTATCTAGTACTGTATTTATCAAGGACGCAGACATCACCTCATGTCAAATTTATGTTGCACGTTAAAAATGTAGAACCCGATTCTCCAGGAAATTGAAAGAGAACTTGGTTCTTAATGCCCTTTATGTTATGTTGAGACATGAGCCATGACTCTGACTGCCCGCTAAGTAGTTGACCTGGATTGTAATTTTGGAACTTGTAAACAGAGTAGGGAAATTAGAGGAATCTATAACGTTATACATTTGTATAGCGTTATAGGAAGAATTACATAATCCTACAGAAATACTAATACATGGAACGAGATTCAGAACAAGTGAAAGAAATCTTTGTTATTGAAATGGTATTCTCACCTTCTGGAACTAGAATGTAAATGATCACGTACCGTTAGAATGAGATTCTGGATAAGGACTATTTCCTGCTTACTCAATGTGAAACTGTGATGAATGGTTTGAAAAACCGACAATTTGAAGATTGAGACACTTATACAACATGTGGATTCTTTAGATATGTTGCATAAGTGTCTCAATCTTCAACTTGTCGATTTTTCCAACCATTCATCACAACTGTCAGACATTGCAGCATCATGGGATCTTGTTACAAAGAATTCTTCAACACTTGTTCAACCTTCGGACGAAGACCTACTTCGACTAGTGGATGGTACCACTATGACCCCGCCTCCTCCTGCTTCACCTCACCTCACTACAGTATATAAGCCACGTCTACGGCCCTATGCTGTACATTCTACAAGATTGATGGACTGAACACATCGACCCCAGGCTGAGGGACTGATTACCTCAAACTCCTCCTCTCCTTACGCCTTTCTACTTTGTATTGGACTGATGAAGCCACTGTGTGGCGAAACGTTTCCTGAATAAAGATTCCCATATGTTGTATAAATGTCTCAATCTTCAATGTGAAACTGGCCACCTTGCCAAATACCTTTCAGCGCTTCTGGGCACTATCAGTCAAGCCCACCTCAAACATTCAGGTGACCTTCTCTCCCGAATTTCCAACCTGAATGTCAAAAACAAAAGCATGGCTTCCTTCGATGTCACAGCCCTCTTTACCAACGTTCCTACTGACGCTGCAATCAACATTCTGAGACAGAGGCTCACTGAAAACCACGACCTCCCTTTACCTCTTCTAGATTTCATCAATCTAGTGGAACTGTGTGTTAATTTCAACTTCAAGTATCAGGACAACTGTTACAAACAATGCTTTGGGATGGCAATGGGCAGCCCGCTCAGTGCTGTGCTTGCCAACCTCTTCATGGAAAACTTGGAGACAGAAATTCAGCACCCTCATTCCCAACACCGTTACCTGGCTAAGATACGTTGATGATATATTGGTTTTCTATCCAAGACGTCTCAATATCCAGGCCCTTCTCAACAAGATCAATGCAGTTGAACCATCAATAAAGTTTACACTTGAACTCGAAAATGATGGCAAACTTCCTTTCCTCGACGTTCTACTGTGCAGATCTCCCGACAGTGACAAACTTCTCTTCAAAGTGTATAGAAAACCTACCAACAAGGACGATCTTATACACTTTTATTCACACCAAGATACCCGCACTAAGAAAGGAGTTCTCATTGGCTTCTTCTTGAGAGCTCTTCGCATCTCCAGCCCTTGTTTTCTAGAAGAAGAATGCACTTACATAACACAAGCCTTCACACGTCTTCAGTTCCCATCTTTCTTCATCCGAGATTGCAGACTCAAGGCACAAGCTATCCTCAACAAACCGCCCATGGAACAGCCCCCTAAACAGTTCATAGTACTCCCATGTGGCGATGTTGCCACGAATACTCGCCGGGCACTTGCTATGAGTAACATCAACGTTTCCACCATAAACACATCCCCTATCAAAGACCTCACTACTAAACGCAGCCCCACACCTCTAACTTCTACAGCAGGCGTCTACACTATCCCCTGTGGGTTCTGTCCCAAGAAATATGTAGGCGAGACAGGCAGAGATCTTGCAGTCCGCCTGAATGAGCATCGAAATGCCTCTAACAGAGACGATGTAAGGTACGCCTGTGTCCTCCACAGACACTCCACGGGGCATTTGATGAACTGGAACGAGGCACAACTCGTTCTCACCGAACCAGACCTCAGACGCCGACGGTGCCTAGAAGCCTCACTAATCACCGTCACCGACACTAGAACGCAACACTGGAAACTACAAAATTTCAAAAACATTGGCATACATGATACTTAAGCAGCACCAACCCAACAACACAGGAGCCACATGATTTCATCGTCTACTCGTCCTCATCATAGGCAGAGGTTGTGTACGAATGGTATATAATACCGACAAGATGAGAGTAAGACACATGTGCAACATCTGGGTATCTTTATTGTAGACGTTTCGCCATCCAGTGGCTTTATCAATACAAATTCTAGGACATAACTTGAAGACAGTAGAACTATGTACAGAAGGTGAGGTAATCAGTCCCTCAACCTACTCCTAGGTTGAGGGACTGATTACCTCATCTTCTGTACATAGTTTCTACTGTCTTCAAGTTATGTCCTAGAATTTGTATTGATAAAGCCACTGGATGGCGAAACGTCTACAATAAAGATACCCAGATGTTGAAACTTTGTGTTTTCTCTCATAGGAAAGGGGTTGTTTTGATAAGGACCTCCCCCGGGCAGGGGCCGGGTGGGCCCCTTCTACATTTTTCCCCCTTTTCTTATTTTTTTGCTTTCCTCGGTCACGTCCCGTCACATCTCACTCTCCCCCTAAAAAATAATGTCTTTCTACCTCTGTATGTTAAAAAGTGATCAAGGCCCCAGGACCAAACGTTTTCTAATAAATATGTTAAGGTTTGTTTTACGTGCCCTTTCTAAACCTTTTTTTCCCTTATTCCTAGTAATGGCCCTCGTTTTGTAGATAAAATTAATGACCCTGTGAGTAGATGTCTTTTTAGTATGATATAAGATGTTATCTTCATTATAAAATAATAAGAAAATATTATAACCTTTATATTATAATAATAAGGTAAATGGACCCAATGGAAATAAGTCATTGTCTGACTTTTTTGGGGTATCCTAGGTTCTCTACACATATGCTGCTATAAGAACATAAGAATGTAGGAACACTGCAGAAGGCCTACTGGCCCATGTGAGGCAGGTCCTTATCAAAACGACCTCTACCTAAAGCTACCCAAGAAATAACTCCCGTACCCAATGACACCATTCAAACCCAGCCCCTCCCACTCATATATTTGTCTAGTCTCTTCTTAAAGCTACCCAAGGTCCTATCCTCTATCACCCCACTGGGAAGACTGTTCCACGCATCTACAACTGTTAGAAAACCAGTAGTTACCTATGTCCTTTCTAAATTTATCCAACTTAAATCCATTGCTTCTGGTTGTTACCTGGTTCGACACCCTCAGTACTTGTTTATGCCCATCATCCACTTATACACTTCAATGATATCTCCCCTGTATGATAATTCTATGTAACTGTATTTGTGTATACCTGAATAAACTTACTGCTGGATGGACAGAACTGCTGGAACTATGAACTGAAGGAAGAGTGGTGTGTGCTGCTGGATGGTCACAACTGCTGGAACAATGAACTGAAGGAAGAGTGGTGTGTGCTGCTGGATGGTCACATCTGAACCCTTTACCAGGCAGGTCCGAGTGTACTCGGGCCTGAACGCGTATTTTCTGTTCATGTCCTCCTACTCCCCCTGCGCATCTGGGTTCCCATTCTCTATTTCTGACCAATCACAAGCCTTCCCTGAGTCTCTCCAGCTAAGTGGCAATGGCGTCTCCTTGCTTCCCATTGGTCGAGAGAGCCAAATGTAAACACTTCTAGCTTGGCGTCGCCCAGACTCATTTTTTTCGTCGAGTGCTCCTCATATACTCTTGGATTTCACCCTTTACAATGTCGGTAAGTACTGATTTGTGTGTCTAGTGCGTAAATGAATAGTTTAGCTATATTTTGATATAAAGACATGAAGCATAATAAGAGTGCACCATGCAAATGAAAAAAGTGCAACATAAGAGGTCCGAGTACACTCAGACCTGCCCGTTTAGGTGATAGCATCTAAACGGGCAGGTATATAATGGGTATATAAATATTTCCATAAAACTTGGTAGTGTATATATGAATTCAGTAGTGGTCTGGATCTGTATGTCCTTCCAGATCAATCAGAAATTGTTCTATGGTGAGTCATCCAAGGATTAGTTGAAATTTGTCTGTGGGATGAAAGTGACTCAGATCAAGAGCCAGGTGACCTGGAATTGGTGGACACTGATGATGAATAGCTGCCACCAGATGCAGAGGTGTCAACAGATGAGGAGGAAGCTGGGCTCTCGATAGTATCAGTTCCCAGTAGTACCAGTTACCAGTAGTATGACTCACTACCAACCGTCTGTGTGAATCACTTGTTATTCACTGTTCAGCTGACCTAGCATGTTTTGAATGCCGCTACCCTTCGAGGCACTCTGCGAGCCAGTTGAAGTAGAGACGGCAAGACAGATGGCAGGTCGGTCTTGGTGCTTCACAGATATTCCACCCAATATATCAGAACATCCAACGTGAGTGTTTTTACCCAATCCACATTATCGAATTCCCCACATGACAGGGCCACCAGCCAAAAAGCTAGGTTAGGTAAGCTGCTTACATGCAAGTATTGCAGCAAAAAAGAATAATCATGTCACATCCTGATTTTCCTGTGCCACATGCAAAGTAAATCTATGCATCAAGAAGGATAGAAATTGTTTCATAAAGTTTCACTGCAGAAATTAGTAATGTAAAATGATTGTTCTTTCTCAGGAAACTCAGGAATATTTCATTAGAAAGTTGTATCCCATTGCAATGTCATTGTTGATAAGTAGTTCCTATTTCTATTTTTTTTAATGCTTACAAAATGTTCAGAAACAATTTCCATTTATGTTTTTTTATAATATCCACTTGCATAATAAATTTAAAAAATAGTTATTTGTTTTTTTATTAACAATTGTAACCTTGCAATTTTATTTTTTAAAACCTTTTAACGGGCAGGCCCAAAGTTTACTCGGACTTTGCATTCTGAAATTTGCTCGACACGTAACTTTTACAACCCTTTTATATGGCCTATTGCCCTTAAAAGAGCTGCTCTATCCCCTTGTACAAAATCACTTTCAAATTCGCTTTTTGGTCTGCTTGCCCCCTGAAGGGATTTTTAAAAAAGTAAGATAAAACTTCAAAAATTTTTCCCTAGAAATTCGGAAACATTTTTATTATCTCAGAAATGGAAAGGGAACTACCATAATTTTCCTAGGGATTTCCCAAAAGCAAATGATCACAAAGCTTCATTGATGTCAGCAGCATGTCCCCCCACCAAGGTGTCAGTTGAACACCGGGGCCTTTAGTTCTCGTGTCACTTAGAAGAAATTTTGAAGATGTTCCTTGAACACGGATTTAAAACCAGCCCCTGGGGGAAACCCTATCATCAGGATTTCCCCTTATCATAGTGGTTTTGGGAAATGAGCGAGGTTGAGTTTAGGAAAACAGAACGGAGAGGATTGCCTTCCTGGAATGAGGGAAACGGAGTGAATGATCCTATCTTTCCGGGTTGGGGTTATTCCAGCATTTCCCACCCCATTCCCACAGTGCTTCGTCCCTGGGGATCGGGAGGGGGTGGGTATGTCACGATTCATTTTTAGATCCAATACTTATGGTAAAATGTGGGCACAAGGGTTTTGTTTATTTCAGAACTTGAGTGATAGTAAAAACCCCCTTCAAAACACACACACACCACACACACACCGCACAACGCACACAGCACACACACATACCCCAACACACATAAACCAAAAAAATGCTGCAGCTAGGGGCCCCTGGAAAACCCTAGAATAGCGTTCCGATACCTAAAAAGGAATGTTCAAGAACGTACATGGTATGTTGGGTTATACGGGAGTATGCAGCCCAGTCGGAACCCCACCGGGGTAAGCACGTCAAGAAGTTAGAGAAAAAGTTAAAAGGTTTTTCAACAAGGCTAGTCCCAAGCTCGGGGGAATGTCGACGAGAAAAGGTTGGGGAGATCGTATGACAACATGGAGGACAGAAGGGTGGGGGAGACTTATAACGACAACAAGTACGGGGGAATAGACAAGGGGGAAGGATAGGATGTTCCAAAAGGGGGGAACGGGAAAGGGGTCACAATGGAATTTGAAGCCAGACGAGTAGGGGGACTTTGGAAGTTTTTTTCAGTCATGATTTGTCAGGAAGTGCAATAGCCTGAAATGAAGTGTGGAGGCAGGAACCATCATAGTTTAAGAAGGGGTATGTACAGCCAGGAAGCAGAGAGGAGGGATCTAGTAGCGATCAGTGAAGGTGGGGGCCCTGGAGCTGGTTCGACCCTGAAACCACTTTTAGGTGAGCCAATTAGGTGAGTCACACACACACAAACACACACACACACACCCACACAAAACACACAACACACAACCCCCACACACAGTGGAGTGGATAGTCGCTCGCGATTGAGTTCGTTATTATATCTCTGCTCTAACTATTTAACTTGTCGCTCTGCTGATAAGTTTAATTACTTGGAGCTCCCAACTTGTGCTCAGTTGAACCTCTCTTTATTGGTGATTATAATGCAAAACAAAAGCTTGGAAACTCTCAGTTTGGTAATCGAAGGCAAAACTGTTTCACTCTTAAACAGTCATGTTAAAGTTGCAAATTGTAGGTGACCTTTGAACCCAAAATATCTTGGGGGGTTTTTCCTTGATCTGTGTCTTGGCTTCAACATTATTTGCCTGTGAGTCTTCCATTGTAACAGATATAGCGTTGATCATTTCCCAAGGCTAACCCCTCTAGATATTGGTAATACTTTTTCCCTGGTGGGATTTTTCAACGGAAACGTCTTATGTTTCCCCGATAAAATGTGATTTTGTTGCAATGTGACGAGGGGTATAATTTCCCTATGAGTGTACCTCTGTGGATTTTAAACAATACCTTGGACAGTTTTCAGAACTTCTTAGAGCCGCCTCTGAAACCCCCACTACTCAAATCCAAATGATTCCCATAATAATCATAAGTTTAAAAAATTAACCTATTACAATGATTCAAAACTTCGAACTTTAAAAAACGATGCTCGCAGGCTGGGCCCACCCTATGAAACCATCTTTAACCCTGAAATGCGAGCCTTTCCCAAAAACTGCCCTTGCTCTCCCCAGAGAGCTATGCAGAGCTGCGGCAAACAGACGGGGAACAATTTGTAAATGGTCTCAATGCCACCCCCCATTACCGGGCATGGAGGGAAAAAAATAAATTAAAGGGGTAACAAACGGGCAGATCGCGACCTCATCCCTTGCTAGGGCGAATGGTTGTCAGTGCTTGGGGCTACTCAGCTAACGTTTTTCCCCAGTACCACACAGGCAAAATTTAAATGGACAAATATGAGCAAGGGGGACTTGTTTGCTTTTTGTCAGAAGGCAGATGACGCAATTTTCCTTTCACAAATTTGATTTGATGCAGCACTAAAAAGGGGAAACCCCACGTCGCCGGGTGAGGATGGTTTACTTACAACTACTAGATTGCTGGTGAGTACCAGGAAATCTTTACTTGTTATATAACAGGGTTATGTCACTGGGGGCCCCCTAAATATGGCCAATGCCTCATTTTTTCCCATTCCAAAGCCCAAAACAAAATCATTTCGCCCAATACCCTTACAAGCGCTTGTGTAAAAATTTGAAAGGATGATTTTTAATCGTTTATGCACAAAATTAAGGAATTTTTGTCCCCCCGTTGCATGGCTTCATGCAGGGGAAGGGTGTGCCTTTGCATTACCCCCTTTTTACTCTGCCCCTGACAGCTCATACACTCTTTCCTTGACCTAAATCCGTTTTTGATGTACCAACAGACATGTAATCATAGTGAACTTCCCCAGATGGATGTTGGAGGTTGGGTTTCTCCGCGGGATTAAAGGTTACCCCAAACAGAAAGTTCTTTTTGTTCCAGGGACATAGAAGTGTAACTAAAGATTTTGAATTGGGAACCCCCCACGGGAGGGTGTTGTCCACCCTTTTCAACATTTTTTTAATCCCTTTACTTAATCCCCATCCCCTACCAGCCCCATATTATAGGGGTTAGTTTGCTGAGACTAATGATTCACACCCCCGGTTTCCCCAACCCCCAAAACATTCTTAACATTTTTTAGCCTCGTGCGGACTGGGGTTAAAATTCAGGGGATAAAACAAAATTCAAAGGTCCTCCCCGGCAGAAGGGGGCACATTTCGTCAGATCCGTTGCATGATGGGTTCTTCTAGAATAGTAAGCAGTTTTCAGGGATCTGGGTTTGAGGTTTCCCCTACTTGGGGGCCGTTGTAACGAGACTTTGTCCCAAAACAAAAAAAGGCGAGAGATTAGAGTTGTGGCAGGTTTTCATCCCAGGGAGGTGCTAATGTTAAAAAATTTTGAAAATTTGTATCTTGTTATATTAGATCATTGGGGTTTTTATGCAGCGCCCTACTTGCACCGTTTGACGGAACTTGGAGGCTGGAAAAAACGCAAAACGAAACAATGAGGATCATCCCAGGATGCCCTCGTACGCTAAAAATTTTTAAAAATGCGGAAAAAACTTAATATTCCCAAAACATTAGAAGTCGGTTACTGAAAAAAAATATCCCCTTTTTGGGGTCAAATGCTTAGGCTAGCCATTCAAAACCCCCGCACAAAACCCTCCAAAAATTTTTTCCCCGCACTGGTGAAATCCCTTTCCCGATGGATCGAAAAAAAAGGAACCGACCTCCCCATAAACCCGCTCAGACTATATCAAGTTGGACAACAGAGAATTTCCCGCTCCATGGGAATTACCCTTCCAAAAATACATTCCTCCATTTCCCCCCCAAAAATCTCTTAAATCAAACCCAAAACTTCGTTTGAACCCAAAATGAGCCTTAACTGTATTGTAACAGTCACCAAAAACAATCTTTCACAAATTATTTACGTGAGGTTCTGTTCACCGTCCACTGGTGCAGTGGTATGGTGTTGTCGTACAGAGTGATGGCTTCATAAAAAAATTGGGGAAGCATCAATAACTGGGTCTATCCCTTTAAGCGAATGTTTTCCATATCCTTGCCTCAAAAGTTTTTCCTGTATCATGGTTGAACTTTTAATTTTAACGATTCTCTGTCATCCATAAAAACTCTCAAACCCTTAAGTAAAATTGTGAGCTTTGGTAGAAGCCCGCACCGGGAGGGAAATTGTGGACAGTGGGGTCAGAGGCACATGGTGGATTCCACTCAATTTGGGCTTCGATAGAAATAGAATAAAATTTGCTAAACTGTATGCTTTCAAAAAAGGGAGTAGTTACAAATTTTTCTTTTCAGGTAGTAGTTTGAGAACAATAATACGAAAAGAATTCAGGGTTTTTTTGGGTTAAGGGTCGGGAGATTTACACCATGAGTCCCTTTCATCTTTATCATGCAGGAGGGCCACTGTCTATGGTGCATCCAAAAAGATAAGTAGATCCCTTTGGGTGTCACTACCGCCCCGGGTCCCGGTGGGTTACAAGTATCTGTGGGGTTTTAAAACACCACCACCAGATGTAGACCAAACGAAAGTAAACTTGGCCAGGGGACTATTGTCAACATTTCGCTTATGTATGGATGTGATAAAAATTAATGAATTTTGAAAAAACTCACTCAGAAGTGTTCAAGAAAAAAGGTAGTATTTTATCCACAGTGGTAAAATTTTCAGCCTTCTGGAGAAAACCCTGCTTTGTAGCTGTAAAAAAAGCATTACCAATGTGTGCATGTGTGTGTGTTGTGTGTGTGTGTGTGTGTGTGTGTGTGGGGGTTTTGTTTTTGTGTTGGGGGGGGTTGTAGGGTTTGTGTGTGTGGTTTTTTGGTGTGTGTTTGTGTTTTTTAGTTGTTTTTGTGGTTTTTTGGGGGTGGTGGGGTGTGGGTGGTGGGGGTGTTTTGGTGGGGGTTGTGTTTTGGGGGGTGTGTTGGTGTGTGGTGGTGTGTTTGGGGGGTTTTTTGGGGGGGTGGGGTTTTTGTGTGTGCGGGTTTTGTGGGTGTGGTGTGCTGTGTGGGTGTGTGTGTGGGGTGTGGGGGGTGTGGTGTGGGTGTGTGTGGGGGTTTTTGTGGGGTGTGTTTGGGTTTTTGGGTTTTGTTGTGTGGGGGTTTGTTTGGGTGGGTGTGTGGTTGGGGGCGCCTTGTGTGTATCTTATATTTGTTTCCCCCTTCAATGTCCGGGTGGCCCCGTGGTTATTCCCGGGGAATTTGTTTGACCCCTTAATTTTGATTTTTAATCATTACTTGTTTCCAGGTGTGGATATCGGGTTCATTACTTTGTAATTTTTTTTTGCTTAACCTTTGGAGTAACTGATTTATTTTCCTTTAACTTGCCAGATTAGGGGTCTACCCAGTTATTACTTTTTTTTGTTTTTTTTTTTGGGGTGTTGGGTTTGTTTTGTTTTTTGGGCTCCCCCCAAATTATGGGGCTAAAAATTTAAACAAAGTTGTGGGTTGTGTGGTGTGTTTTTTTTTTGTTGTGTTTGTGTTTTTGTTTTTTTTTTGTGATCAACAATCTATTTCACCCAAAAATATTCAGTTGGCCCTTGGAATGTAATTTTATTTCTTAATTTTTCATGATTTTGCCAAAATATAAACGTAAGAACATTCTTTTAAGAATTTATTACCTTTGTAAATTGTGAAATCATTCCCTTTTTTCCCGTTCAGTATCAAATTTGGGGGCCCCGTCCCTGGGCCCATTAGTACCCCTTTTAATTTAAAAACCGAATTTGTTTATTTTAAACATATTAAATTTTCCTTTTAAATTTTGAGTTTTTTACCGAAATTGTGGGGTTATTTTTTTGAAAAGTTATTATTACCCGAACGTAGTTAAAAGGACAGTTGGCCAATTATGACCCCTGTAAAAATTTGACTCGCCAAATGGGTTGGTGAAATAAAATATTTAAAATAATAACTTTGGCGGTGTTTTGATGTCCCAAAAATAGTGTGTGGGAATTTGGGCGTGTACAAGCTAAGAGTATAAAATTACCCCCCCAAAAAGGAAAAAAGTTCACAGGGGAAAACATGGTAAGGCCCAAGGTTAATGCCCCTTTTCAAGGAAGGGGGGAAAGGGGTTTACTAGGCCTAAATAGTGGGCCAAAATTTTCTTGGGGGGGTTTAAGAATATGAATTAAGAGGCAAAGAGTTAGTTTAAGGATGTCGAAATCATATGCAAAAAAGTTTGTGGCAGTGTACAGTGACGGAATTTTTAAAAAAAAAATACAAGAACACAAATCTTAATACGGGGACCAAACACCCCAAACCAAACCCCCCCAACCCCACTAAAACAGATAAGTGACCATGTACAGACAGAAACCGAGTCACAGAGGGAAAAGGGCAATGGGTGGGAGGGAAGGGCAAAATCAGTGTTTATCCATGGGCTTCAGGAGAGAGAGGAAAGGACTTACACAGTGAAAGATGGTAGGCACAGAAGAAGAGATTGAGAACATCAACATAAATAGGTGAAGACATGGACGAGATGGTAAATTTTCCAGGAGATAGGGGGTACTTTAAGGGGAGAAAAGGCCGATCAGCTGATTTTAAGCGATCAAGAACACAGTGGCAGAAACTGGATTCCTCAAGAGAAACAATGGTTGATTGAAGTACTTAGCGAGTACATGAGGGTGTTAAAATAGACAAGAGACAGAACACAAATAGAACTGCAGCCAGCTGGAGGGCGAAGGACAAAAAATGGAAAGGAGCTTAGGAGGACAATGGACTGAACCAGCAGAGGTCATTGAAGAAGAAGGCCCCCCCCCCCCCCCACATGGACAGAGCAGAAAGAGCAGCACACACAACAATCTCTAGAACCCACACTAAACTATACACCTCCATCCAACACAAACTAAATTCCATATCACAGCTTCCAACAACACCCAGCTATAGAATCCCACAGTATGTACCAGGTCTCCCACCATATAGACCCCCAAAAACCACAGTGTTTGAGAGGTAAACTGAAGGTATGGTACACAAAACGCTGACTGGATATAACAAATAAGTGAGAGGTGTGGCACAAGAGTCAGAGGCATCACTGGACATTCATTAGTTCTTACAGAAACCAACTTACTGGTAGAACAGGATGCCTCTTTTCTAATGGGTTACCAGATCCTTAGGATAAAGACAGAGGGAAACTGGGCCGGGGGGGTGGAGGAGTGGCCACTGCTGATCGAAAACCATGGATTTTGGATGAGCTGGAAGAAGAGGAGACAGAGAGAGGCAAGCGTTTACATAGTGGGAAAGCTTCACCGGATGAGGTTGGGCCCAAATGGTGGTAATTGCTGTGATGCATAACCCACCAAGAACAGCAGGAGGCCAAGGCAAGAGTATGATGAGAGCAATAGAGAGATGGTTGGCACACTGGCTGCAGTGGCCAGAAGAGGTCATGCATGCAGGGCAAAGCTCCTGATCATGGGTGACTTTAACCACAAGGAAATCGATTGGGAGAATTGGAGCCACAGGGGGGTTCAAGTTAACCCCAATGGCCTAAGATGGAGGTGGTACTGGAAAACTTCATGTACCAACACGTAATGGGACACTACAAGAGAGAGGAGAGGACTGGACCAAGTATTCACCTTGAGTAGTGCAGATATTGAAGACATCACATATGAAAGACCCCTTGGGGCCAGCGATCATGTGGTTTTAAGTTTCGAATACACAGTAGAACTACAAGTGGAGGGGGAAGCAGGAAGGCCAGGGCGAATGAAGCCAAACTACAAGAAAGGGGACTACATAGAATGAGGAACTTCCTGAATGGGGTTCAGTGGGACAGAACTGGCAGGGAAGCCAGTTTTTGATATATGGATTATGTAACAAACTATGTGCAAGAGGTGAGGAGTGGTTTTGTACCCATAGGGTATCAGGAATAATGAGAAAAGACCTAGGATGAGACCATGGTTCACCCAAAGGTGAAGGGAGGCAAAAAACCCAGTGTGCTAGGTAATGAAGAGTTTATAGAGGCAAAAGGGACCCAGGAGATAATAGGAGACAGTCATTAGAAGCGAGAAAGAATATGCACGATAAGAAGGGGGGGGAGGGACCCAACGGACAAGATGAAACGATTAGCAGCGAAAGCCAATGTGACCCGAAGCTGTTATACAGACACATCAGGAGGAACCAAACAATCAAGGACCAGGTAATCTCAGGCTCAGGAAGGAAGGAGGAGAGAACATGAAAATGACCATGAAGTATGTGAGGAACTCTACAAGAGATTCAAAGAAGTGATTTCACAGAGGAGACAGGAGGGGCTCCAGGAAGACGGAGAGGTGGGGTACACAAGTGCTGGACACAGTACACACAACAAAGGAAGACAGTGAAGAGGCTTCTGAGTGAGCTAGATACCTCAAAGCATTGCGACAGATAACATTATCTCCATGGGTATTGAGAGAGGAAGCAGTGGCGTTATGTGTACCCTAACAACAATATTCAAATTTATCTATCGAAACTGAGGAGATTGCCTGAGGCATGGAAGACCAGCAAATATAGTCCCTATCTTTAAAAAAGGAGACAGACATGAAGCACTAAACTACAGACAGTGTCACTTGACATGTATAGTATGCAAAGTCATGGAGATGATTATACAGACGAGGGTGAACACCTAAAAGGAATGGATCTCAACAACAGCAGCCATCATGGTTTTCGGGGACGGGGAAATCCTGTGTCAACAAACCTACTGGAGTTCTATAAACATGGGACAGCGTTACGACAAGAGAGGGATGGGTGGGTGGATTGGCATTTTCGTGGTCCGCTTGAAGGCATTTGACCACAGTTTCACAACAAGAGATTAGTGGCAAATAACTGGAGGTCCAAGGCAGGGATAACAGGGAGGCATCTACAATGGATCAGGGAAATACCTGTCAGGAAGACAGCAGCGGAGTCATGGTATGTGGCGAGGTGTTAGTGTGCAACTGTGACCAGCGGTAGGTCCCACTGGGGTCTGACCTAGGACCAGTGCTGTTTTCTGGTATTTGTGACGACTTGGATGGAATAACACTCCCAAGTGTCCCTGTTTGCAGTTGACCGTAAAGTTGATGAGAAGAATTCATTCCGATCAAAAAGAGTAGGCAAGAAACCACAGGGATCTGGACAGGGCTGCAGACCTGGTCCTGCTATGGGCTCCTGTAGTTCAACCCATCCAAGTGCCAAGTCATGAAGATTGGGGAAGGCAAAGAAGACACGCCGATGGAGTACAGTGTAGGGAAAAAGACTACAAACCTCACTCAGGGAAAAAAGAGTTGGGGCGTGTTAAACACCAGGCACATCTCTGATGCGCACATCCAACCAAATAAACTGCTCGCAGCATATGGGCGCCTAGCAAAACTCAGATAGCATTCCGACATCTTAATAAGAAATCTTCAGGAACTGTACACCGTGTTCGTTAGGAGCCCATCCTTGGACGTATGCGGCCCCTGTTTGAATACCACAAACTAGCAAAGCACGTAAAGAAACTAGATAAAGTGCAAAGGTTCGCATACAAGGACAGTCCAGCAGCTAAGGGGTTTGTCCCAAGGGAGGGGAGAGAATTAAGGGAAATCGACCCTGACGACACTGGTGGATCAGGAGAGATAGGGGGGACATGATAACGACATACAAAATACTGAAGGAATTGTAAAGGTGGAACAAAGCAGAATGTTCCTGAGATGGACACAGCAAAAAATGCGGGGGACACAGTTGATGTTGAAGACACTGATGTATCACAGGGATGTTTGGAAGTATTTTTCTGCCACAGAGTAGGAATAGTGAATAGTTTGGGGAAGCGATGTAGTGGATGCAGGATCCATACATAGCTTTAAGCAGTGGGTTATGATAAAGCAACTTGTTCAGGAGAGTGACTAGTTGAGACCATTGAAGAGGCGGGGCCAGGAGGAGCTAGGACGGACCCACTGCAACCTCTACTAGGTGAGTACACAACACTCACACACACACACAACTCACCACACACCAATCACACACACACACACTCACACACTCACACGCAACACACACATACTCATACACCAACATTTCATTAAGAATCGTTGAAGAACTTAACAGTGTGCGTCAGGCCCATACTGGATACTGCAGCATTAATTTGGAACCCCTCCACCTGGCCAAGCACGTCATGAATTTAGAGAAAGTGTTAAAGCTTTGTAACATGTTTAGTGCCGGAGCTAATGGGTTGTCCTGCGAGGAGGAGGTTTAAGGGATATTGACATGACGGGACACTGGAGGACAGGGAGGACAGGAGGGTATTTGCGTAACATTTCAAATGCTAGAGGATTCGAAAGGTGGACAGAAGACAGGATGTTTCCGAGTGGGGTCATGAAAACAAGCAACGTCACAATGGAAGTTGAACACTCGATGAATCAAAGGCGATGGTAGGAAGTTCTTCTTCAGTCATAGTCAGGAAGGGGATTAGTTTGGAATCAGATGTAGTGGAGCCAGGATCCATTACTAGCTTTAAGAAACGGTAATGAGTAAGATCAAGAAGCCGGTAGAGTGACCTAGTTAGCAGGCAGTGTTTACCATGACTCGATGTTGCTCCCTGTCGGGTTATTTCTGATCCATTGCTGTGCCCTTCATGTTATACGCACCTGATCCTTATGCTTTTGCCACTATCTCTTGTGTGGAACTGGTCAAAGGGCCTTCTTGCCAGTACACCAGAATAATGCAATGATAACCCTCTCCTGTAATCTGTGTCTTACTTCTGTTTTCTTTGTGTGTGTGTGTGTGTGTGTGTGTGTGTGTGTTTGTGTGGGTGTGCTGTGTGTGTGTGTGTGTGTGTGTGTGTGTAGACTGTGCTATGTGTGTGGTTGCGAGGTGTGTGCGTGCGTGTGCGTGTGTGTAAAGTAACAAAGAATTTTGGGGGGGGAAAGGTTTTTGAATATATATTCAAATTCTGATATAAAACATATACCTTCGGCTCCTTGTCCTACCACAAGTATATCGTATCTGAATAAAATGAAAAGGTGACTTATAAACCTCCCCTGTGACAGCATTGTGGCAAGATGGGGGCTGGAAAGTGCGTGATATAAACCCATCCACGTGGAAGCACAGTCAGCATTCCTCAACGCTTCCATTATCCAGGAAGACAATTCTGCTCATTTCTTTTCTCATAATCACTAACACTCCATATCTTCATACTCAACCACAATGATAAAGGTAAGTCCTGATACTTGGTTGATGCCACAAGCGCTGGTTGACGCTAGTGGTTCAAGGAGCTTCTTCTATATTAAGATCAATCACGTGTGACACTGTGCATTCTATTGGTCCGGTCTCATGACATCTTCTGTGGTAACATACTGTTGGATATCAAATTATTTAAGTGATTTAATTGCGTTTGGTAAATCTCTAGTGCTTATGAAATTATGGGAAGTTCCCTTTCTAGCTAAGGCAGTTGTAGAAGTGTGATTGTTGGCGGTGGTTCACACAACTAAGTGACAGATGTAGAAGTGTGATAGTTGGTGGTGGGCTTCACACAACATGTCACAGTTGTTGAAGTGTGTTAGTTGGCGGTGGTTACACAACCAAGTGGCCGTTGTTAGAAGTGTTGATAGTTGGCGGTGGGTTCACACATACAAACGACAGTTGTAGTGTGTGATAGATTGGTGGTGGTTAACACAACCAAGTCACAGTTGTAGAAGTGTGATAGTTGGAGGTGGTTCACCAACACCCAGGTGGACAGTTTGTAGAAGTGTCTTTGTTGGGGTGATGTTTCACACAACAAAGTCACAGTTGTAGCGTGTAGAAGTGTGATATTGGCGCGGTGGTTCACACATACAGTGACATTGTAGAAGTGTGATAGTTGGCGGTGGTTCACACAACCAAGTGACAGTTGTAATGGTTGTATAAACACTTTAGTGTAAGATCATGGCTTAGAGGTTAGTGTCTGGCCCTGGCTATATATTACTTAGCTAGTTGTACTCACCAAGTTGAGGTTGCAGGGGTCGATTCATAGCTCCTAGCCCCACCTCTTCACTTGTCGCTACTGGGTCACTCTACCGATCATATACCTAGAGCATTATCATTTAACTCTGCTTAAAGCTGTGTATGGATCCTGTCTCCACTACATCGCTTCCCAAACTATTCCACTTCCTGACTACTCTGTGACTGAAGAAATGCTTCCTAACATCCCTGTGATTTACCCGTGTCTTCAACTTCCAAGTGTGACCCCTTGTAGCTGTGTCCCATCTCTGGAACATCCTGTCTTTGTCCACCTTGTCAAATCCTCTCAATATTTTGTATGTCGTTATCATGTCCCCCCTATCTCTCCTGACCTCCAGTGTCGTCAGGTCGATTTCCCTTAACCTCTCTGCGTAAGACCCCTTATCTATGTATGTGTCTGTGTGTAAATATTTGCCTACCTCAAAAAAAATATTTATCAAGTGTATCTGAACAACCGCTGATAAATTTGCATCTATCACTGCTCCAGGTTGTGCATCTTGCTGCTGGCAGCCAGGATATATCTGGGATCCTTCCCTTGGTGTTCCGACGCTCTCACCGTTGACGCAGCACCAGACATCAACAACCCAGAAAACCAGGCGTTGATGGACAGTGTTGATGGTCTGTACATAGTCAGTCAGGAGGATTTAAATGGAGGTTTTCCTAAAGGAAACTATTTGAGGTGAGCAAGTGGTTAATTAAATATCTTTTTATTATTCATCTAGTTTGAAAATTTTTTGAAATTAAAGGAATCGGTCAATGGGATGATGAGGTTGTAGGAATTTGTACTATTTAAACGTACATTGACGTGCAGGACTCCAGGTTCATCTTAGCACGGATGCTGCATCCATCAACATACTTCTAGTTTGGGTTTTACAGCGCATCTAATGGGACACAATCATATTCTATCCAAGGGAAGAGGTGCTCCAAATCTTTGGATCAAGAGCCTTTTACCAGCATTAAGGTGTCCTCCCCTGAAGGGTGAACATGATTAGGAATTGCCCTTTAGGATCAAAATGTTTGGATCCAAAGCAGATTTGTTACATAACATTGAGTTTGGCTATTTCTACTTTATGAGATCCACTGTTTGACTAAGTATTCTTTTTCATGATGTTGAATCAACATTAGTTCAACATTTCCTCAGTATTTTAGACGGATATTATGTTATAGTATACATAGTTTTCCACAGTTACTGTGTTAGTCTCCACATAGTTCTCCACAGTTACTGTGTTAGTCTCCACATAGTTCTAAACATTTACTGTGTTAGTCTTCACATAGTCCTCCACAGTTACTGTGTCAGTCTCCACATAGTTCTCCACAGTTACTGTGTCAGTCTCCACATAGTTCTCCAGAGTTACTGTGTCAGTCTCCACATAGTTCTAAACATTTACTGTGTTAGTCTTCACATAGTCCTCCACAGTTACTGTGTCAGTCTCCACATAGTTCTCCACAGTTACTGTGTCAGTCTCAACATAGTTCTCACCCAAATTACTGTGTCAGTCTCCACATAGTTCTAAACATTTACTGTGTTAGTCTTCACATAGTCCTCCACAGTTACTGTGTCAGTCTCCACATAGTTCTCCACAGTTACTGTGTCAGTCTCAACATAGTTCTCCACAGTTACTGTGTCAGTCTCCACATAGTTCTCCACATTTACTGTGTCAGTCTCTACATAGTTCTCCACAGTTACTGTGTCAGTCTCAACATAGTTCTCCACAGTTACTGTGTCAGTCTCAACATAGTTCTCCACAGTTACTGTGTCAGTCTCAACAGTTCTCCACAGTTACTGTGTCAGTCTCAACATAGTTCTCCACAGTTACTGAGAGCAGTGAACTGATGGGCATTGTTGATGGCCTGTACATAGTCAGTCAGGAGGATTTAGATGGAGGTTTTCCTAATCCAAATACCTACAAAAACCTCTCACATTGATAAACATCTACAGAGTTCCACAGTCAAATATTAGCCAATTTAGTCAAAACCTAGGAAGTATGATAACTGATGCACGCATGAACAAAGATCACTTACTACTCTCAGGTGACTTCAATATAAATCTCCTGCAAGACCAGGACCCACACGTTACTGAATTCACAAACACAATGAGTAACTGTATGTTGCTACCAACAGTAACAAAACCTACAAGAGTTACAGAGACTAGTGTTTCCCTACTTGACCACATCTGGACCAACACCATATCCCCTTTAAAATCAGGCATAATTACAGATAATACCACAGACCACTACCCTACTTTCCTCATAACAACTCTTGGTAAATTACCCCAAGACACTACTAAAGTCACCTTCAGACTTCACAATGAGGCAGCCATTAATAACTTCACAACAGCATTAGCAAACATTGATTGGCACACTGAGCTAGAAATCAATACAGATATTGACGAATGTATTAATAATTTTCTAAAAAAGACTCAATTACCTCTATAACAAGCACTGCCCTAAAAAAACTAAGCAGATGACAGCTAAGAGACTGAACAGTCCCTGGCTAACACCCAGCATTCTCAAATCCATAAATACAAAACACCAATATGAAAAACAGTACAGAATGGGTCACATAACCAGAGACCAAACAAAACGTTACTCGTCAATCCTAACCAGCCTGATAAGAAGGGCAAAAAAATTGTATTATGAGAACAGATTATCCAACTTACGAGGTGATATAAAAAAGACCTGGAAAACCCTATCAGAAATTCTGGGAACAAAAAAGATATCACGAAATAGCGAAATAAATTAGCAAAATCAGATGAACCCCAACTCCCACCAACAGAAACAGCAAACAGACTCAATGATTTCTTCTCCACTATAGGACAAAACCTTGCCAATAAAATCCCAAGCTCAGATACCCCACCAAATGACTACCTCACCGGCAACTACCCGAACACACTGTTCCTAGCTCCGACTAACCCATACGAAGTCTCCCTTATTATCAACGCACTAAAAAACAAGGCAGGAGATTTAAATACCTTACCACCCTTTATATACAAAAAAGTGTCACAAGTGCTATCACCAATCATTGCAACACTCTTTAACAAATCCATTGAATCCTCCACCTTCCCTACAGTACTAAAATAGCAAGGGTCACCCCGATCCACAAAGGAGGAGACCAAACAGAGTTGAATAACTATAAGGCCAATATCCAACTTACACCCTCTCTCAAAAATCTTCGAAAAATTAATTCATAAACGAATCTACTCCTACCTTATCTCCCAAAACATACTCAACCCCTGCCAATTTGGATTCAGGCCTAATAAAAATACTAATGATGCTATTATACACATGCTAGAACATATATACACTGCAATAGAGAAAAAAGAAGTCCCACTGGGGATCTTCATTGACTTACGTAAAGCTTTTGATACAGTTGACCATGACTTGCTCCACGTAAAAATTATCACACTATGGTATAAGGAGGGCACTCCCTCAACTACCTCAAGTCATACCTCAGCAACAGAAGCCAATATGTGTACGCAAATGGGGCAAACTCTTCTGCACAACCAATTACAGTTGGTGTCCCACAGGGAAGTGTCCTTGGCCCTCTTCTCTTTCTCCTATACATAAATGACCTACCAAATGCTTCTCAATTACTCAAACCCACACTATTTGCTGATGACACAACATACGTCTTCTCCCACCCGAGCCCAGTCACGCTAGCCAATACTGTAAATACCGAATTACAGAAAATATCTACTGGATGAGTACTAACAAACTTACAACTAAACATTGACAAAACCAACTTCATTCAGTTTGGTAACAGAGCTACAGATGTCCCTCTTAACATAATGATAAACGGATCACCTATCACAAAGCTAACAGAGGGAAAATTCTTAGGAATCCACCTTGATAATAGACTCAAATTTCATACACATATACAACAAATTTCTAAGAAAATTTCCAAGACTGTAGGCATACTATCGAAGATACGGTACTATGCTCCACAGTCAGCCCTCCTGGCCCTATATCACTCTCTTATTTCCCCTATCTCACCTATGGAATTTGTGCATGGGCTCAACAACAAGTAACCATCTCAGACCACTAATTACCCAACAAAAGGCTGCAGTTAGAATGATAACAAATTCTCACTACAGCAGCACACTCCACCAATATTCAATACACTCAACCTACTCACCATACAAAACATCCATACTTATTACTGCACCTATTACATACATAGAACACTCAACTCTGATATTAACCCTCCCCTCAAACATCTCCTTGCCAACCTCAACAGAACACATGACCATAACACAAGGCACAGATCACTCTTTGGATATTCCTCGTGTCCATCTCACGCTATGCAAAAACTCAATGCACATAAAAGGCCCTAAAATCTGGAATTCATACCTGTTAATATAAAAGAAACACTACCTGTTTATAAATTCCAAGTCTCTTCTCAAAGATCACTTACTCACCCAAAACCAAATAAATACTGAATAACTGAACCTTATAAATTGTATATCTTAAATGTTTCTCACAATTATATCACATAAATGTTAAACCTAAAACCCAATCTAACTTTATTTTTTTAATTCACTACCTAACAGAATACTCCATTCTACTGAATTTACAACAATGCATGCAACCATATGACCTGTCTTTGTAATACTCACTTGTGCTTTATAGTAATCAGTTTACATTAATGTTTTTCACTGATTTCATCATTGCTTAGTTAATCTTAAGTTAATTTTAAGCCAGCCCGTAATGCTATGCATAGTATAAGTGGCTTTGGCATGCTGCTCTTATCTGTATTTTTTTTTGTACCTCTGTAAGTGTGCTCAAATTATAAATAAATAAATAAATAAATAAATGAAAACTACTTGAGGTGAGCAAGTGATTAATTAAATATCTTTTTATTATTCATCTAGTTTGAAAAACAAGATGTTCTCCACATCATTATTTCAGTGTTGGAGGCTCGACATGCAGCGGTTGCTTCTGTTAGTATGGTAAAGGCGGGTTTCAAACCAATTTCTGTCTTGGTTCATCCCAAATGCTGAGAGAATAAATGTTAGGGACTGCAACCATCATCTCATACCAGCGGGAGTTAGCTTGGTATTCAACCATCCTTGTCTGCTGGATCAATGTTTGTTTACGCTTTTGGTGTCAACGAAATCCCTATAATGAAGAGGACTGCAACAGAGCGAGCACATAACAGCCTTAGCTGATGCATCTGCATGTGGCCTTTTCACTACCAGAACTAATTTTATCTTTCTGCTGGGCAAGGATCATAAGAGGTGTTACAAAGTCTTCGGACAGCGGTAAAAAGTGTACCGGTTTTCCCACTCACATAGCACGGCCAACGAGTTTTCTTGACCCTCATTTTTAACTTTAGAAAATGAATGAAGTTAAAAGGAGTTATATATGGGTACTAGGGAGGGTGGGAAATGATCGACATGGTGTTTTTGGCCAGAAAACGTTAGATAAAATGTGCCTCGTGAGCATTAGGCATTGTCGTTGAAATTAAGACACATGTGCAACATCTTTATTGTAGACGTTTCGCCATCCAGTGGCTTTATCAATACAAATTCCAGGAGATAACTTGAAGACAGTAGAAGTATGTACAGAAGATGAGGTAATCACTCCCTCAACCTTGGAGTAGGTGCGAAGAGCACCATAGTCGTGGAGATTCTGAAGCAGAAGCAAGGAGCCTGACGGTTATATACTAACATCAGGTGGAAATGGGACGTGTAGGAAACGAGGGCATAGTCACTGGTATACCATTCTTGTACAACTTGTCAGATACTGCAACATCATGGAATCTTGATTCTGAGGACATGTACATAACCTTCACGACTACGACAACTACTACTACAACTAACCCATCTCCTCGGGTAGGACCTACTTCCACTGGGGAATCCCGCCTAACAGTAACTATGCCCTCGTCTGCTACACGTCCCATTTCCACCTGAGGTTAGTATAAAAGCGCCAGGCTCCTTGCTTCTGCTTCAGAATCTCCACGACTACGGTGCTCTTCGCACCTACTCCTAGGTTGAGGGACTGATTACCTCATCTTCTGTACATAGTTCTACTGTCTTCAAGTTATGTCCTGGAATTTGTATTGATAAAGCCACTGGATGGCGAAACTTCTACAATAAAGATACCCAGATGTTGCATATGTCTTAATTTCATCTTGTCGGTACTGTATACCAATTCTGTACAGGCATTGTCGTTGTTGGAAGAGCACAACGCTGGGCATTTCTCTCTCACACCTTCCCTCAAAAGTCTCTGAATTTCTATTACAACAACATTTGTGGCAGCTTAGGACATCCATAGTAATCTTCGTCATCTTGAACATTCTCCTTGCATTTTAATTTCTAATCGAATTTTAACAAAATATTTATGTAGATATAACTGCATGTGGAGATAATTTAGGGAAGAGTGTATGTAGTGGAAAGTGCATGTACATTCAAATATTTGTATCAGTTAACACTCGACATAAAATGACTTAGGGAGGACTGGAATAATTGGCTATTTGGTAATATTTGCTTGCTTCCTCAATTGCTCATTAGAAAACTCAATTCATTTATAATTATCTCTATTTTATTTTATTTCTGCAATTCTTGTAGCAATCATGTGGAAAACAAGAGAGGAGGTCGCAATTTCCTCAGGTCTGTACAGCTGAAAAACCTCGTACTCCAAATTTCTATTACTGTTACCGGCATCTAATTCTTAATGATTGGCTTTTATATACTAAGAGGAATTAAATTCTCAAATTGTGAAAGCGTTAAATATATTAACTCTTTTATTCAACATTTTCTAATTGGAATATGTAAATTAAAGGATAGAGCAACAACTAAATGGTAATAAAATATTATAGCAAACATTTAAATAGACTGAAAATTCACAAAATTTACTGGAAATGTATTAATGGGTCTTTGCAAATAAAATTATATAAAAACACTTAAATATTAAAAAAAAAAATCACAAAATGCATAATTAAATGAACATTTTCGTGTTAGCAGATTCGGACGCAGCAACTACGACGACTATGACAACAATGGCAACGAGGAACTCAGTAATTCGGTTGAGAAACGAAGTCGCAACTTTCTACGTTTCGGTCGCGATTCTTCACGCAATTTCCTGAGGTTCGGTCGTGATCCTTCACGTAATTTCCTGAGGTTCGGCCGTGATCCTTCACGCAATTTCCTGAGGTTCGGCCGCTCCGTCGACTGTCAGCTCAGTTCCCAATCACAAGATGGCTGCGATGTGGAATCCAAATCCTTTGAAACCACATCTGAACCCTCAACCACACAAGTGCAGCAACAACTATCATCATCCCACAACATTACGTCTTCTGAATCAGGGAAGATAACTTCAAAGCGCTTGAAGAGAGCTGTTCCAGGTGTATATGTATCACGACCTTATTACAGCCCCTCAGCCTGGGCCAGAGATATCCGTCCAGAAGATGAAATGATTAACGAATTTACTTCTGAGGAAGCCAAGAACATAAACAAACGTGGGTATAACCGAGGCTTTTTGCGCTTCGGTCGCAACCGCAACTTTCTGAGATTCGGTAAGCGTGATGGATTTGTCGGACACCCAGGATCATCCTCTTCGTCCTCTGAAACCAGCGAGTCAGTGCTGGATGTCAGACCTGTGAGAGCGCCCACCAGAAATTTTATTAGGTTCGGTTAAAATGAAAGATGAAACCCGACTCCCCTCTAACCTATAACAGTTAATTAGTGACATTTGACATTGTCAACACATTATTATACCCAGTATTATAGCCTCACCCTTGAATTTGCCGCATATGTCTAGAAAATTAACATTTTCTTTGTTTTATTTTACATTATATTCAGAGAAAACAGTAGATACATTAAGAAAAACTCTGCTTCAATAAATACATAACTGTATAAAATACGTAAATATTTGTAGGTGATTCTAATATGAAATGGAAACCCAAATAAAATGCAAATAATGTTGAGTTAGGAACCAGCAGCTCCGTACATATATAAATTTGAATCTCATTTATTTTGATTTCGTAGGTATTTTAATGTTCTTTACCTAACAGGAGAAAAATATTTTTTACTTGTCAAACAGGAATAACAATGTTGCAATGGTCCTTTAGAGTTATTAAAGTATATTAAAAATCTTGATTTTTATTATGCTCATGTATGACTCGCTGGAGTGTTGACTCGCTGGAGTGTTGACTCCCTGGAGTGTTGACGTGCTGGAGTGACAAATACCAAACCTGCACACGAAAATCACTCCATTTGAAAGCAAAAGACTCAGCAGGAGATGCAATATTCCCCCGATGAAAAGCAGGAGTGCTACGAGTGCACTGAGAGACAACGCAATAAGTTGGTAGATAAGACACATAGGCAACATTTAGGCTACTTTATTTCGAAAAGTTTCGCCTACACAGTAGGTTTCTTCAGTCGAGTACAGAAAATAGGCTTGAGCAGTAGAGATGTGAAGACGATGTAATCAGTCCATCACCCTTGAAGTCGTAGATTTGAGGTTGTCAGTCCCTCTGCCTGGAGAAGTTCTGTTCCAAAGTCTGGAACTAACTGAAGATCAAGTGACAGTGTTCAGACTTAAATACTGTCGGAAGGAGAGGTGCAGAGTAGTAGTAGTAGTGAGAATGTAGCCACTGGGAGGTCATGTCCCTCTCAGATCAAACATCTCTACTGCTCAAGCCTACTTTGTACTCGACTGAAGAAGCCTACTGTGTAGGCGAAACGTTTCGAAATAAAGTTGCCTAAATGTTGCCTATGTGTCTTATCTACCAACCTGTCGGTATTGTATACTATTTGATAATCAACACAATAAGTGTCAGGGGCCCAAGACTGTTCAACTGCCTCCCAGCATACATAAGGTCGATTACCAATAGACCCCTGGATGTCTTCAAAAAGGCACTGGACAGGCACCTAAAGCCGGTACCTGACTAACCGGGCTGTGGTTCGTACGTCAGCTTCCGTGCGACCAGCAGTAACAGCCTGTTTGATCAGACCCTGATCCACCATGAGGCCTGGTCTCAGACCGGGCCGCGGGAGCGTTGACCCCCGAAACCCTCACCAGGTAAACTCCAGATGACACGGTGGAGTGTGACACGGTGGAGTGTAACGCGGAGTGTGAAGCGGTGGAGTGTGACGCGGTGGAGTGTGACGCGGTGGAGTGTGACGCGGTGGAGTGTGACGCGGTGGAGTGTGACGCGGTGGAGTGTGACGCGGTGGAGTGTGACGCGGTGGAGTGTGACGCGGTGGAGTGTGACACGGTGGAGTGTGACATGGTGGAGCGCGACACGGTGGAGTGTGACGTGGTGGAGTGTGACACGGTGGAGTGTGACGCGGTTGAGTGCGACACGGTGGAGTGCGACACGTTGGAGTGTGACGGTTGAGTGCGACACGGTGGAGTGCGACACGTTGGAGTGTGACGGTTGAGTGTGACACACTGGAGTGTGACACTAGTGACACTAGTTTGACACTAGTGACAGTGGAGTGTGACACACTAGAGTGATGAACTTATGGGAAAAATAGGGTTACGTTCCTGGGAACTCCCACAAAGCCGAACAAGTTTTTTTTTAGACCAGATCTTACAAAAATAAAAGTGAGTAGGTAACTGCAGTTCATTGTCGTGATATATTATGTTTTTATTGATAATGCAACATAAATAATAATATTTCTTACCTTAAATTGTGTTTGCTATCTACGATAATTCTATGTAACTGTATTTGTGTATACCTGAATAAACTTACATGGTTTGGCCCTACTGGGCTGAGGTGGATGGTTGTTGGTTGTCGGCAGAAGTGGATGTTAAAGTTCTGGTATTAAAGTCGATGGTTGTATTGGAGTGTGCATAAATTCTGTAATGGATCTCTGGGCTATTTTACCCTGGAGTACATTATGCAGCTGACGGTAAGGCATCATCAGCTGGTCTAGACCTGGCATCATCAGCTGGTCTAGACCCTGTTTCAAAGCACTGCTTCTAGATTTGTCAGGGTCCTCTTCAGTGAAAAAGTCTGCTAGTTTAGCAGCAACATGGAACTGCTCACGTAAATGCTGCAATGTAAACTGTTTTTCTTCAGGTTTTTCATCTTCTGTTATGTGGCTCCCTTGTATCTGTGCATCGAGCTCTGCCAACACTTCCTCTGGACTCCTGTCTTCATCATCATCATCTAATAGCTTATTCCAATTATCATTGTCAAGGAAACTATCATCACTTGTTACTCTCCTTGCCAGCTGAACAATTTACTGAACTTGACTCTCAAGGGAGGGAAAACCAGTGAAAGAACTAACCACAGAAGGCCATCTGTAGTTAGTTCTTTGTGCATTGTTAAATTTATTCCAGAAGCATGGTACTGCCAGGTGGAGTCAAGAGTCAATTGATGCAACTTGTTTTTTCATATTTTTTTATGTTACACTTGAATGACTTAACTCTCCCATCCAGTGATTGCATTAATGATGTTGTATTTGGAGGTAAAAATATAACATTTACATGTAGGGTCACATCCAGCAGAGCATGTGGATGAATACGGGAATTATCAAAAACAGAGAGAGCCTTGAATGCAAGGTTCATGAGGTAAAACTTGACTTCAAGAAGACATAAGAACGTAAGAAAGGAGGAACACTGCACTAGGGCTGTTGGCCCATACTTGGCAGGTCCTTTACAATACCATCCTACTAACAGAACATTTGCCCAACCCACTTTCAGTGCTACCCTAACAATTAGATCTGAAAAATCTGCTCATGTGAAAGCCCACTCAAATCCAATCCCTCTCATTCATGTATTTGTCCAACCAAAATTTGAAACTACCCAAAATAAAGTGATGCTTAAACCAGTCAATGAGTATTTCCTCTGTCATTCATGCTGACTGGTGTGACATCCAAATTACTGGTAAGGTGTTTTTATCTACATCTTTCAAAGCATGAGGATTCTTAAAGCGATGCTCCAAATTTTTTCCCTCTCCCACAAACCGAACCTCATTAAGTTAATTTTTTCGAAGTGTTGTATAAAATTGTGCCACAATTTTTCAATAGTGCAATAATCAAAATGTGCAAAATAAAACCGTTTAATATAACAGTCTATTGCTTGGCAGTAAGAGAACTAACTTCCAGCCTACGCAACGAGCTCAACATTTGGTACCTGGATGATGGCACTCTGGCAGGTACTGAAGAGTCCTGGTTGGAGGACCTAGAACTGGTGAAGACACAGGGATAAGCCTTGGGACTCGTCTTCAATCCCTCTGTGAAATCATCACAACGAATCAGGAAATAATCAATGTTGTGCGAGCAATCCTCTCGGAAGTCTCTACTACAACTCCATCCAACAGTACCCTCTTGGGAGCACCGCTGGGTCATCAGGCCATCGATATGGTCCTCAAGGACAAATTGAATGACCTGAAGTGAATGGAGGAGAGAATAAGCATTCTTGATGCCCATGATGCCCTGTATCTCCTCACAAGGTGTCTTACTCTGCCAAGACTCACTTCCTGTGGTGCGCACCCTCTTTTGACAACCCAACACTCGACGAATATGACGCACTCCTGAGAACAACCTTTAAGAAAGCACTGAATCTGTTACTAGAGGATCGGCAACGCGATCAGACAACCCTCCCAGTGCGACTGGGAAGTATACGGGTGCGCAAAGCATTTCTGTCTTCGTGTTTGGTTTCCAGTGGATTAGTCAGGAAGATTGTCCCCGAAAGCATGAGAGACGTGGTAGGAGCTCAAGACCCAAGGTTCACTGAAGCAGCCATGAGGTGGGACACCCTTGCAGACTCCTCCAGTAGACCAGCTCCTCCCAAAGAGCACAAACAGTCCCATTGGGAAAAACCGATCATGGAAAAAATCGCCAACATAATGCTCATCAACGCTCTAGGAAAGAACAAAGCTCTTCTCCTATCGGTGGAGGCACCACACTCAGATTTCCTTCTAGCTGTTCGCAATTCCTACCTGGGCACTCGACTCGACCCACAGGCCATTGGGATTGGTGTTGCTCTTCGCCTAGCCTCTCCCATACTCACCGAACACAGGTGTATTCGCGGCAGGGCGACAGCTGATCTGCCGCAACATTGGCAAATACCTACTTTCCCATATTCCATAGCTGAAGCGGTGGAGCTGCTAGCCACAGGAAGACCCATAAATATGAAGGTCTTCCTCCTCACTATAACTGCATCCCAAAAGGGTCAGAGACCCTTGGAGCATGGGGCAAGTGTGCCTTAAAGTTCCCCAAAGAGCTGGGTGAAAAACTCGTCATAAAAACCAAATACCACAGAAAGCCAGCTTCCTCTTTCAGAGACTCAGTGTTGCGATCCAGAGGGAAAATGCCTTCAGCATTCTGGGCATGCGGCCCACCACCGGGGAGCTGGACAAAGTATTCGAGACGTAGCTCTGAGTTATCTATGTTTTACTCTATTGTATTTTTGTGAATGTTTTGTCAATGCATTTTGTCTTTAAATAAAATATATATTAAATAAAGGGGGTGGAAGGAGAAAATTTTCAAACATCTTCAGGAAGAACCTTGAGTTTTCCCTGAAGCAAGTTCATTCTTTTCTCTGAGGATGAGGGTCCCCAGGACAGTTCTAGAGGTGGTACCTCCTTATATATATATATATATATATATAATATATATATATATATATATATATATATATATATATATATATATATATATATATAATCTCGTGCCGAATAGGCAGAACTTGCGATCTTGACTTAAATAGCATTGCTCATCTTGCCATATAGGACAAGCGAAAATTTGTGTATGCAATAATTTCTCCAAACTCATTCTGAACCTAACGAAAAAAATTATATTTCACTGTGTTTGTTTAGTATTAAATTACTGTAAACAAATCTAGAATATATTTAGTTAGGTTAGGCTAAAATAAATTGTTCTTGTTATAATAAGGTTAGGTAAGTTTTCTAAGATTGTTTTGGAGCAAAATTCAAAATTTTTACATTAACATTAATGAAAAAATCTATCCTTAAACATATAAGAGAAAATTTTAGAAAGGTCTCAATTTTAAATGAGTTCTTGCTAACTGACCAGTTTTACATATTCGGCACGATATATATATATATATATATATATATATATATATATATATATATATATATATATATATATATATATATATATATATATATATATATATATATGCAAAACAACAACTCTGAAAGAATAGAGAAATTCCAAGCGCTTTTGTGACTACTCACATTATCAAGGAACTATGAAAGTGAAGCATCCAAGGAAGCTATATAAGGGGTCGGCCAGCACCTCACTATCAGATCCCACAACGGTTAAACACGTGACGCGCGGCAAGCTAACTTGGATAGGTCCTTTGCAAAACTCACCCCCAAGCTATTTATTTGTCCAGTGTATTATTAAATTCTACCCAAATTCTATTAATTATAAATGGATCTAATTTTGCATATTTTGAAATCACCTGTTTACTGTGATCTTATTGCATATATATATATATATATATATATATATATATATATATATATATATATATATATATATATATATATATATATATATATATATATATATATATGTGTCGTGCCGAATATGTAAAACTGGTCAATTAGCAAGAACTCATTTATAATTAAGTCCTTTCTAAACTTTTCTCTTATACGTTTAAAGATATATTTTTTTCATTAATGTTAATGAAAAAAAATTTAATTTTGCTCCAAAAGAATCTTAGAAAACTTACCTAACCTTATTATAACAAGAACAATTTATTTTAGCCTAACCCAACTTAATATATTTTAGATTTGTTTACAATAATTTAATACTAAACAAACACAGTGAAATATATTTTTTTTCGTTAGGTTAAGAATGATTTTGGCGAAATTATTGCATACACAAATTTTCGCTTGTCCTATATGGCAAGATGAGCGTTGCTATTTAAGCCAATATCGCAAGTTCTGCCTATTCGGCACGACATATATATATATATATATAATATATATATATATATATAATATATATATATATATATATATATATATATATATTATGTCGTGCCGAATAGGCAGAACTTGCGATCTTGGCTTAAATAGCAACGCTCATCTTGCCATATAGGACAAGCGAAAATTTGTGTATGCAATAATTTCGCCAAAATCATTCTTAACCTAACGAAAAAAAATATATTTCACTGTGTTTGTTTAGTATTAAATTATTGTAAACAAATCTAAAATATATTAAGTTGGGTTAGGCTAAAATAAATTGTTCTTGTTATAATAAGGTTAAATAAGTTTTCTAAGATTCTTTTGGAGCAAAATTAAATTTTTTTTCATTAACATTAATGAAAAAAATATATCTTTAAACGTATAAGAGAAAAGTTTAGAAAGGACTTAATTATAAATGAGTTCTTGCTAATTGACCAGTTTTACATATTCGGCACGACATATATATATATATATATATATATATATATATATATATATATATATATATATATATATATATATATATAAATATATATATATATATATATAATATATATATATATATATATATATATATATATATATATATATATATATATATATAAGGAGGTACCACCTCTAGAACTGTCCTGGGGACCCTCATCCTCAGAGAAAAGAATAAACTTGCTTCAGGGAAAACTCAAGGTTCTCCCTGAAGATGTTTGAAAATTTTCTCATTCCACCCCCTTTATTTAATATATATTTTATTTAAAGACAAAATGCATTGACAAAACATTCACAAAAATACAATAGAGTAAAACATAGATAACTCAGAGCTACATCTCGAATACTTTGTCCAGCTCCCCGGTGGTGGGCCGCGTGCCCAGAATGCTGAAGGCATTTCCCCTCTAGGTCGCAACACTGAGTCTCTGAAAGAGGAAGCTGGCTGCCCTGTGGTCCTTGGTTTTTATGACGAGTTTTTCACCCAGCTCTTTGGGGAACTTTAAGGCACACTTGCCCCATGCTCCAAGGGTCTCTGACCCTTTTGGGATGCAGTTATAGTGTGGAGGAAGACCTTCATATTTGTGGGTCTTCCTGTGGCTAGCGGCTCCACCGCTTCAGCTATGGAATATGGGAAAGTAGGTGTTTGCCAATGTGGCAGCAGAGGTGTACTCCCATGCAATCCGGTTTCCATCCTTCCAGGGTAGCATAGTGGCTCCATCAGGACGCTTTCAACTTCCGTCAGACCTTTGCACTTGGGGTTCCCTTTATGTCTGGCATACTTCCCTTCTGATGTGTGACACACGAGACCATGAAGTCCCAATTGATCAGCCGTCGCCCTGCCGCGAATACACCTATGTTCTGTGAGTATGGGAGCGGCTAGGCGAAGAGCAACACCAATCCCAATGGCCTGTGGGTCGAGTCGAGTGCCCAGGTAGGAATTGCGAACAGCTAGAAGGAAATCTGAGTGTGGTGCCTCCACCGATAGGAGAAGAGCTTTGTTCTTTCCTAGAGCGTTGATGAGCATTATGTTGGCGATTTTTTCCATGATCGGTTTGTCCCAATGGGACTGTTTGTGCTCTTTGGGAGGAGCTGGTCTACTGGAGGAGTCTGCAAGGGTGTCCCTCCTCATGGCTGCTTCAGTGAACCTTGGGTCTTGAGCTCCTACCACGTCTCTCATGCGTTCAGGGACAATCTTCCTGACTAATCCACTGGAAACCAAACATGAAGACAGAAATGCTTTGCGCACCCGTATACCTCCCAGTCGCACTGGGAGGGTTGTCTGATCGCGTTGCCGATCCTCTAGTAACAGATTCAGTGCTTTCTTAAAGGTTGATCTCAGGAGTGCGTCATATTCGTTGAGTGTTGGGTTGTCAAAAGAGGGTGTGCACCACAGGAAGTGAGTCTTGGCAGAGTAAGACACCTTGTGAGGAGATACAGGGCATCATGGGCATCAAGATCGCTTATTCTCTCCTCCATTCACTTCAGGTCATTCAATTTGTCCTTGAGGACCATGTCGATGGCCTGATGACCCAGCGGTGCTCCCAAGAGGGTACTGTTGGATGGAGTTGTAGTAGAGACTTCCGAGAGGATTGCTCGCACAACATTGATTATTTCCTGATTCGTTGTGATGATTTCACAGAGGGATTGAAGACGAGTCCCAAGGCTTTATCCCTGTGTCTTCACCAGTTCTAGGTCCTCCAACCGGGACTCTTCAGTACCTGCCAGAGTGCCATCATCCTGGTACCAAATGTTGAGCTCGTTGCATAGGCTGGAAGTTACTCTTACTGCCAAGCAATAGACTGTTATATTAAACGGTTTTATTTTGCACATTTTGATTATTGCACTATTGAAAAATTGTGGCACAATTTTATACAACACTTCGAAAAAATTAACTTAATGAGTTCGGTTTGTGGGAGAGGGAAAAAATTTGGAGCGTCGCTTAAGAATCCTCATGCTTTGAAAGGTGTAGATAAAAACACCTTACCAGAAATTTGGATGTCACACCAGTCAGCATGAATGACAGAGGAAATACTTATTGACTGGTTTAAGCATCACTTAATTTTGGGTAGTTTCAAATTTTGGATGGACAAATACAATGAATGAGAGGGATTGGATTTGAGTGGGCTTTCACATGAGCAGATTTTTCAGATCTAATTGTTAGGTAGCACTGAAAGTGGGTTGGGCAAATGTTCTGTTAGTAGGATGGTATTGTAAAGGACCTGCCAAGTATGGGCCAACAGCCCTAGTGCAGTGTTCCTCCTTTCTTACGTTCTTATGTCTTCTTGAAGTCAAGTTTTACCTCAAGAACCTTGCATTCAAGGCTCTCTCTGTTTTTGATAATTCCCGTATTCATCCACATGCTCTGCTGGATGTGACCCTACATGTAAATGTTATATTTTTACCTCCAAATACAACATCTTTAATGCAATCACTGGATGGGGAGTTAAGTAATTCAAGTGTAACAACATAAAAAATTATGAAAAAACAAGTTGCATCAATAGACTCTTGACTCCACCTGGCAGTACCATGCTTCTGGAATAAATTTAACAATGCACAAAGAACTAACTACAGATGGCCTTCTGTGGTTAGTTCTTTCACTGGTTTTCCCTCCCTTGAGAGTCAAGTTCAGGAAATTGTTCAGCTGGCAAGGAGAGTAACAAGTGATGATAGTTTCCTTGACAATGATAATTGGAATAAGCTATTAGATGATGATGAAGAAGACAGGAGTCCAGAGGAAATGTTGGCAGAGCTCGATGCACAGATACAAGGGAGCCACATAACAGAAGATGAAAAACCTGAAGAAAAACAGTTTACATTGCAGCATTTACGTGAGCAGTTCCATGTTGCTGCTAAACTAGCAGACTTTTTCACTGAAGAGGACCCTGACAAATCTAGAAGCAGTGCTTTGAAACAGGGTCTAGACCAGCTGATGATGCCAGGTCTAGACCAGCTGATGATGCCAGGTCTAGACCAGCTGATGATACCTTACCGTCAGCTGCATAATGTACTCCAGGGTAAAAGAGCCCAGAGATCCATTACAGAATTTATGCACACTCCAATACAACCATCGACTTTAATACCAGAACCTTAACATCCACTTCTGCCGACAACCAAAACCATCCACCTCAGCCCAGTAGGGCCAAACCATGTAAGTTTATTCAGTTATACACAAATACAGTTACATAGAATTATCGTAGATAGCAAACACAATTTAAGGTAAGAAATATTATTATTTATGTTGCATTATCAATAAAAACATAATATATCACGACAATGAACTGCAGTTACCTACTCACCTTTATTTTTGTAAGATCTGGTCTAAAAAAAAACTTGTTCGGCTTTGTGGGAGTTCCCAGGAACGTAACCCTATTTTTCCTATAAGTTCATCACTCTAGTGTGTCACACTCCACTGTCGCTAGTGTGTCAAACTAGTGTCACACTCCAGTGTGTCACACTCAACCGTCGCACTCCACCGCGTCACACTCCACCGCGTCACACTCCACCGCGTCACACTCCACCGCGTCACACTCCACCGCGTCACACTCCACCGCGTCACACTCCACCGCGTCACACTCCACCGCGTCACACTCCACCGCGTCACACTCCACCGCGTCACACTCCACCGCGTCACACTCCACCGTGTCACACTCCACCGTGTCACACTCCACCGTGTCATCTGGAGTTTACCTGGTGAGGGTTTCGGGGGTCAACGCTCCCGCGGCCCGGTCTGAGACCAGGCCTCATGGTGGATCAGGGTCTGATCAAACAGGCTGTTACTGCTGGTCGCACGGAAGCTGACGTACGAACCACAGCCCGGTTGGTCAGGTACCGGCTTTAGGTGCCTGTCCAGTGCCTTTTTGAAGACATCCAGGGGTCTATTGGTAATCGACCTTATGTATGCTGGGAGGCAGTTGAACAGTCTTGGGCCCCTGACACTTATTGTGTTGATTATCAAATGGCATACAATACCGACAGGTTGGTAGACCTGGAGTTTACCTGGAGAGAGTTTCGGGGGTCAACGCCCCCGCGGCCCGGTCTGTGACCAGGCCTCCTGGTGGATCAGCGCCTGATCAACCAGGCTGTTGCTGCTGGCTGCACGCAAACCAACGTACGAGCCACAGCCCGGCTGATCAGGAACTGCCTTTAGGTGCTTGTCCAGTGCCAGCTTGAAGACTGCCAGGGGTCTGTTGGTAATCCCCCTTATGTGTGCTGGGAGGCAGTTGAACAGTCTCGGTCCCCTGACACTTATTGTATGGTCTCTTAACGTGCTAGTGACACCCCTGCTTTTCATTGGGGGGATGGTGCATCGTCTGCCAAGTCTTTTGCTTTCGTAGTGAGTGATTTTCGTGTGCAAGTTCGGTACTAGTCCCTCTAGGATTTTCCAGGTGTATATAATCATGTATCTCTCCCTCCTGCGTTCCAGGGAATACAGGTTTAGAAACCTCAAGCGCTCCCAGTAATTGAGGTGTGTTTTATCTCCGTTATGCGCGCCGTGAAAGTTCTCTGTACATTTTCTAGGTCGGCAATTTCACCTGCCTTGAAAGGTGCTGTTAGAGTGCAGCAATATTCCAGCCTAGATAGAACAAGTGACCTGAAGAGTGTCATCATGGGCTTGGCCTCCCTAGTTTTGAAGGTTCTCATTATCCATCCTGTCATTTTTCTAGCAGATGCGATTGATACAATGTTATGGTCCTTGAAGGTGAGATCCTCCGACATAATCACTCCCAGGTCTTTGACGTTGGTGTTTCGCTCTATTTTGTGGCCAGAATTTGTTTTGTACTCTGATGAAGATTTAATTTCCTCATGTTTACCATATCTGAGTAATTGAAAGACACATAGGCAACATTTATGCAACTTTATTTCGAAACGTTTCGCCTACACAGTAGGCTTCTTCAGTCGAGTACAAAGTAGGCTTGAGCAGTAGAGATGTTTGATCTGAGAGGGACATGACCTCCCAGTGGCTACATTCTCACTACTACTACTACTACTCTGCACCTCTCCTTCCGACAGTATTTAAGTCTGAACACTGTCACTTGATCTTCAGTTAGTTCCAGACTTTGGAACAGAACTTCTCCAGGCTGAGGGACTGACAACCTCAAATCTACGACTTCAAGGGTGATGGACTGATTACATCGTCTTCACATCTCTACTGCTCAAGCCTACTTTCTGTACTCGACTGAAGAAACCTACTGTGTAGGCGAAACGTTTCGAAATAAAGTTGCCTAAATGTTGCCTATGTGTCTTATCTACCAACTTATTGCGTTGTCTCTCAGTGTAATCGTAGCTCTCCTGCTTTTCATCGGGGAATTGCCTCTGCCCACCTTTTTTCTTTCAAATGGAGTGTTTTCGTGGCAGTTTTGGGGT
>NC_069487.1:21912041-21929593 GCF_026875155.1 Cherax quadricarinatus | reverse complement strand
CCCACCAGAAATTTTATTAGGTTCGGTTGAACTGGAAGATCAAACCCGACTGCAACGTAACTTATGACAGTTAATTATTGGCGTGTGACGTTGTTAACCTATTATTACACCCAGTATTTTAGCCATTTCCTGAAAGATAAATGCTTGAATAATTATTTCTCTACGTTTTTCTCTCTTACATTTTCTTTTACAGAAGTCGATTGATAAGTGAGGAAATATTCTCAGTGATATATTGCTCTGCAAACTCATGTATTTATACTCTAAATAAATATTGAATATGATTCTATTATGATAACCTATATAAAATGCAAATAATATTCAACTAAGAAGCCAGCAGTACTGTACATATTAAAAAGAGTTTGATCAAGATGGTGAATCAGCAAGTGATTTATACATGTGTTTTTATGCAATGGGAGTAAAAAAAATATTTATTTTATTATTATTATCACACCGGCCGATTCCCACCAAGGCAGGGTGGCCCGAAAAAGAAAAACTTTCACCATCATTCACTCCATCACTGTCTTGCCAGAAGGGTGCTTTACACTACAGTTTTTAAACTGCAACATTAACACCCCTCCTTCGGAGTGCAGGCACTGTACTTCCCGTCTCCAGGACTCAAGTCCGGCCTGCCGGTTTCCCTGAACCCCTTCATAAATGTTACTTTGCTCACACTCCAACAGAACGTCAAGTATTAAAAACCATTTGTCTCCATTCACTCCTATCAAACACGCTCACGCATGCCTGCTGGAAGTCCAAGCCCCTCGCACACAAAACCTCCTTTACCCCCTCTCTCCAACCTTTCCTAGGCCGACCCCTACCCCGCCTTCCTTCCACTACAGCCTGATACACTCTTGAAGTCATTCTGTTTCGCTCCATTCTCTCTACATGTCCGAACCACCTCAACAACCCTTCCTCAGCCCTCTGGACAACATTTATGACAATGTTGCCATGCTCATTAAGATTTATTAAGGTGAACATTAAATATATTGATTTTCATTATGCTCATTTTCAAGTACAGGTGAGTTTACCTGGGGTTTAATAATAAATCTATTTCTCTCTTTTTCTTAAACACTTCCGGCCTCGTTCTCATGCCATCGTAGTGTACACCGATGGTTCCAAGTCGGTATCGGGTTCGCAGCAGTGATTCCGGACAGCGTCATGCGAGGGCATTTATTAGCTTCAGCATTTTTACAAGTGAATTGTATGCAATTCTTGAAGTACTTATCCATATTGCATCTATGCCTTGGCGTGTTTCTGTACACCAGTAAAATGGGTACCTGGGTGTTAGTGGACTGGTGTGGGTCGCATCCTGGGACACTGACCTAATTTGCGGGAAATGTTCAGCATAACAAGGGGCTTTCTATATAATAGCATGTCATTGATGTCATCTATGGTCTGTATACCTTGTACATGTACTTGTAGAGATAAAGATTAATATCTTTATTTCTACAAATACATATACTATTCTTATAACCAGTCCACAGTACACACCGGCCTACTCAGAGAATCAGGCATTGGTCTCACTAAGCCTACAGGACTCTCCTCAATTCCTTGGGATGAAGGTGATGAGCGGAATTCATTGGGGGGATGTTGCATCGTCTGCCGAGTCTTTTGCTTTCGTTGTGAGTGATTTTCGTGTGCAAGTTCGGTACTAGTCCCTCTAGGATTTTCCAGTCGTATATAATCATGTAGCTCTCCCTCCTGCGTTCCAGGGAATACAGGTTTAGGAACCTCAAGCACTTCCAGTAATTGAGGTGTTTTATCTCCGTTATGCGCGCCGTGAAGGTTCTCTGTACATTTTCTAGGTCAACAATTTCACCTGTTTTGAAAGGTGTTGTTAGTGTGCAGCAATATTCCAGCGTAGATAAAACAAGTGACCTGAAGAGTGTCATCATGGGCTTGGCATCCCTAGTTTTGAAGGTTCTCATTATCCATCCTGTCATTTTTCTAGCAGATGCGATTGATACAATGTTATGGTCCTTGAAAGTGGGATCCTACGACATGATCACTCCCAGGTGAATTTATATTTTATGGATAAAATCTCTAGCATGAATAAATAGAGATTTTAACCATCCAATTGATTTTCAAAAGACTGAGAAAGTTGTATCAAGCAAATCCACGGTCGACAAGAATATAATTGAATCATGTTTTATAAAAAAAAGGCAGTTTTAAAAAATAGGGAATTTTTTCCTTTGGTTTATGAAAAATTGGGTTTCCCTTTTTTAAAAAAATTTGGGGAAAAAATTTAAAATATTTAAAAGCTTTGGAAAAAAATAAATTTCCTTAATTTTTGGGGTTTATAGAAACAAGGGTTGGGAAAAATATTTTGGTAGTGGGGCCCTTTCATGAAGGACGGGGGCTATTTGGGGCCAACAGCCCCTGCTGCAGGTTCCTTTCCCTATGGGGCGGGTGTCTTTCGGCATCGATGTTGCTTTGTTTGTGGGATGTGATGGTGAGGTTTTGGTCAAACACTGATACCCCCCTTTTTTGATGTATTCCCTTTTTTTAGTTTTTTTGGATAATGTGAAAAAGTCCAAAATAAAATTTGGAAAATTTTCACTATTTTTTAAAACAGTTTTTTGTTTTGCATATAAATATATATATATTTTTTAAAATTATTTATATACTTTTTTTTAATATTATATATATAAAAAAAATTTTAATATAATATATATATCCCTGGGAATTTTCGCAATGGCGGCAAAATAACAAAAACCCATGATCTCTGGCTGGGGACTCAAACCCTACAAAATTGGAAACAAGGTACGCACGGGCTATCCTTTTCCCCCCCACCACACTGGCCAAAAAATTTGGCGTCAAGCTTGTGATAGACTTTGTTTCCAAATATCCAAAATTTATGAAACGGGTTAATGTTTAAAATCCCCAAAGAAATGTAATTGAAAAAATTTCTTTTAAAGTTCCCTAAAAAATTTTTTTTTTACAACCCAAAAAAAGGGAACCACCCCTTATTCAACAAAAAAAGGGTTTTTTTCTCCCTTAACCTTTAAAAAACTTGGTTGATATCCCCTTCTTTCTTAAGACTTTTAAAATATTAAAGTTGAAATTCAAAAATCTTGAAAGAAAAAAAAAAATTTTTGATAAAAAATTTCCCCCCAAAAAATGCTGAGGGTTGGTAAAAAAAAGTTTCCCTTTTTAAAAATTTTGCGGTAAAAGTTTCCCGGTAAAAAACTGGAAAAAATTCTCGAACCCAAAAGATTAAAAAAACAAAAAAATAAGCATTAAAAACGGGACAAGTTTCCAATGCTCTATTTATTTATTTAAGAAAATTTTAAAACCATCCAATTGATTTTAAAAAAAGTTGAGAAATTTGAAATCCAAGAAAAGTCCAGGGTCGACGGGGAATTTTAATTGAATCTTGTTTCAAAAAAAACCCCATTTTTTACAAAAATTATAAAATTTTTTCCCTTTTGGTTTTATATAAATTGGGATCCATTTATAATTAAAAAAATTTTGGGAAAAAATTTTAATAATACACGGAAAAATAATCTTTTTAAATTTTTCTTGGGTAGAATATTTTTGTTGGTGAGTTGTCCCAAAGGACCTACCCAAGTTGGGTCGGGCGCCCGTTCAGGTTTTTTTAAACCGTTGGGGGAACCTGTTAGTGAGGTGCGGGGCCGGCCCCCTTATATAGCTTCCTTGGATGCTTCGCTTTCATATTTCCTTTGGGATAATGTGAGAAGTCACGAAAAGTGTTTGGGGAATTTTTCTCTATTCTTTCGGAGCGGTTTGTTTTCCCTTTATAATTATAAAATATATATATAAAATATATATATAAAATTATTTATATATATATATTTATATATGGTGGGCCCAGAAACCACCCAGGGAGGTACTACCGTCCTAAGTTTGAAACAAAAGGATAAAATTTTGTTTTGAAATGATGGTAGGTTTGGGCGGGTTTGCCCGGTTTTTTTTGGTTAAAAAAAACATGCAAGGTTGCAGGAAATTTTTGCACTTTTTTAACTTACACTTAGGCGCACTACACTTGCATGTACAAGCATATAATGTATATATAAAAATATATTATATATATAAATATATTTTTAAAATATATATATATATATATAAAATATATATTTTTATACTATTATAAATATTACACACAAAACCGCTCGGGGTTTTCTTCTTTTTTCTTCCTAGTTCTTGTTCTTGTTTATTTTGCTTCTCTCCATGGGGAAGTGGAACAAAATTCTTTCCCCTTAGCTAGGCTGTCGAAAAAGGTTTATTGGGTTGCCGGAAGCAATGGGCTGTTTACCTGGAAAAGAGTTATGGGGGTCAACCCCCACCCGGCCCGTCTTTTGGTTTTTCGGGCCTCCTGGTGAATCAGAGTTGATAAACCAGGCTGTTATTTCCTGGCTGCACGCAATCCAACGTACACCCAACAGCCAGGCTGGTTAGGAACCGACTTTAGGTGTTTCTCCAGTGCCGCTTGAAGACAGCCGGGGTTTCTTTTTTGTAATCCCCCTTATGTATCCCGGGGAAAGGCATTTGGGAACAGTTTTCGGGCCCCGGGACATTTAAATTGTATTGTCTTTTAAACGTGCTAGGGGAACACCCCTGTTTTTCATTGGGGGATGGTGGCATCGCCCCTCAGAGTCTTTTGTTTCTTGTAAGAAATTTTTTCGTGTGCAATTTGGGTACTAGTCCCTCAAAGGTTTTTTCCCCAGGTTATATAATCATGGGGCTCTCCCGCCTGCTTTTTCCAAAGGGGAGTACAGGTTCAGGAACACCCAAGGCCTCCGTAAAAAAATTACTGAAAAAATTTCTTATGGGGTTAAATTTGGCCAATTACCAAATTTTCTGTGTTTTTAAATTTAGGGAAGTTTTAAAGATGACCTTTGGGGTTTTTTTTTTTCCCAAAAATTGTATTTTTGCCGGGTTTTAATTCGGGACTTTTTTTTTCCATAAAATTTTTTCGTGCCCATTTCCCTTCAAAAAAAATCCTCCCTTTTTTCAGAAGAGAAAATAGTTTTCTTTTTGAAAAAATCCCAAAACAATAACATTTTTATTTTCGGGGCCCTTCAAAAACTAAAAGGGAAAACTAATTAGAAATGCTTGTGACTTTTTTTTAATTTTATTTTTACCACTGCTTGACCCTAAAAGGGCTAAACAGCATGGAGCAAAAGATCCCCAAACATGGGCAAGAAATGAAAGCCAAAAATGAGAGATTGCTGCTCTGAAAAATCCGCTATCCATAAATGATGTGCATCCTGCCCTTTTTAATGACTTGTTTTTAATTTTACGATGAACATGGGGGGTCTTGTAAACCTGGGGAATGGGTTTTTTCTCTGACCCTCCTTTTTTAAACCTCAGAAGAAATTTTTCGTTTCAAGTTTTCCGATCTCCCAAAAACCGGGAATTTCTTTAAAAATTTTTTATTTACTTCACGAATTCCAATTTTTTTTGCTTTTGGTTTTTACTTTGTTTACTCTTTCCTCGCTATTAGTTGCTGTTTTGCGATCCTCTAGGCAACTTCCTCTTGTCCTGAGCACCTTCCCTCGCTATTAGTTGCTGTTTTGCGATCCTCTATGGCAACTTCCTCTTGTCCTGAGCACCTTCCCTCGCTTTATTTGGGTTTTTTGCGACCCTCTGGAAAACTTCCTTTTGGGTCCTGACCCCTTCCCTCGCTTTTTATTTGCTTTTTTGGCGATCCTCTAGGAAATTTCCCCTTTGTCCTGGGGCCCCTTTCCCTCGCTATTATTTTTAGTATCGACCCCTTTCGAGGGAAAACCTATTGATTTTTTAACCTTTTTTTTGGGCTTATAAAATTTTATGGGATCCTTTGAATATACTTTGGACAATTATAGACACTATCGTTCACTAAAAAACCCGCTAAAAACATTTTAGTATGCCCAAATGCTTTTAATTTAATATCTCGCACTCAAAACCCCCCTTTAATATACGACATCTATGTAGCGGGAAAAAGGTCGAGTGCCCAGCCCCTGGGCCTCTTCTTTAATCACTATTGGTTTCACATAAAAAATCACGTGTGTTTGTCTGGTGTTGGGGGGGGGGTCGCTCCCCCCCTCTTACCAAAATTTTTTAAGGGGGTTATTTACCTACTTTAGGGATGCCCACGACCCTTAATCCATCTTCAACTCTTTTGGGGTTTTTAAATTTCCCTTTTTAAAACACGCTAAAAATGACGTAAAGAAAAAAAATTGTTATCAACGGGGAACCTAGTATAAAATTGAAAAGGGTGAGATCTCTTTTTGTTCGGGTCTTGTTAAGGGGGGAATTCACGCCCCCCGGGGTTCCCAACCTCCTCCTCGGGAGGGTATGAGATCTTATATTTAAAGTTAAAATTTATTCTTGATTTTCCCAACGCCCGGGGGCCCAAATTGTGGAAGGGGGTAGAATTCCTTGTTTTTTAAATTCCTTTTAGGGGTGTGTTTTAAACCCTTTAATTTTTGTTTTATTTGTATCATTTTGGTGTTTTTTTTTTTTAAATAGTGTTTTTTTTTTTTCCCCTTTTTTTTTAATTTTTATCAAATTTCCGCTCGTTTTTCCTTTTCTCCCTTTCCCTCTCTGGTTTTGGGAAATCCACAAGATGTTACCCATTGCACCATTGCTCCGATAACCCTCGGCAACACCCCCCACGAGATCAGCGTCCACACATTATACTCGACATCAAAAGGGAAAAAGGGTAGAACTCTACATTTTGAAAATCTGCCTGTCTTTTTTTTTTTTTCCCCCCTCCCCCCTTCCCCTCTTTTCCAAACCCTTATTCCTCCTTCTCTATGATTCCTTCCCAAATCCCTGGGGGGTTTTTTTTATCTCTTCCCCGGTTTCTCCCTCTCTCATTCTCAAATTTCTTACCCTTTAATTCCCCCAAAACTCTCCACTTTAACCCCCCGTCCAACTCCACCCCAAAACCCTTTTCATCTCAACCCCTCACACTTTTCATTTTCTAATTCTCTGTCATTTCCCCCCCCCCCCCCTTCCCTCCCTTTCCCCAGTCCCTTTCTTCTGTCCCCCCTAAACCCCCCCCCCCCAAATTAAAAAATTCCCTTCGTTTTTTCCCTGCTTCTCCCTTTTTTCCCCCCTTTTCCCTTTTTCCCCTTCCCTGTTTTCCTAAATTTTTTAACCCCAAAAAACGGGGGGGGTTTTAAAAACCCCGGACGAAGGAGCGTATTTCCCAGACCAATGGTAATCCTTTTTGGTCTGGTTTTTTACGCTCGCTTGCCAGGGGTTCAAATCTCCCCTTTTTTCCGGGGGTTTTTCAAACGGTTATTACGATTTCAAAGTCCTAGAATTTTTCATAACTTTTAGGGGGAAAAATTTTTTTTTTTAAAAGGGGAACTTCCCCAAAATTTGTTCATGAAATTTTCCCCAAAAACCTGAAAAAAAATTTTTAGATTTATGAAAGAATACCCCAAAGTTTGCCAGAATCCTTCACAACCCCATGATGACACTCTTCGGGTGGGCTTTTTTCTGTCTGGGCCGGAAAAATTTCCCTGAACCAACAGCACCTTTAAAGGGCCCAGGTAAAATTTGCTGACCTAAAAAAATGTTCAGAAAACCCTTTTCACGGCGCAAAAACCCCCGGGGAGATAAAACCCCCAATTTTCCCTGGGGGGCCCTTGAGGTTCCTAAATCCTGTATTCCTTGGAACGAGGGGGGGGAGAGCCCCTGATTTTTATAAACTAAAAAATCCTAAAAGGGACTAGTCCCAAAATTTTTGCACACGAAAACCCACCCCCAAACGAAAGAAAAAAGACCCGGGGAAGCCCGATGCATCACCCCCCAAAAAAAAGCAGGGGTGTCACTAGCATTTTTAAGAGAAAATTACAAAAGTTTTTGGGGGGGCCCTAGACTGTTAAAACTGCCTCCCGCATACGGGGGGGGGATTACCAACAGACCCCTGGCGTCTTAAGCGGGCCCACTGGAAAAAAACACCTAAATCGGTCCCCTGCCCAAAACCCCCGGGCTTGGCTCGTACTCTGGATTGCGTGCGGGCCAGCAGAAACCCGCCGGGTTTTGATCGGCCCCTGATCCCCATGGGGCCTAAAATCAAAACCCGGGCCGGGGGGGGGCTTGACCCCCCGGAAACTCCAGGTAAATTCCAGGAAAACATCCCCCAAAATTTTAAAATACGAAGCTAATGGAAAGTAAAGACGCATCATCAACCGAGTTTATTTTTTCTTCAAAATTAAAAAAAGATTCTTAATGTCTTGTTTTTCCATAAACTTAATGAATAAATAATGGTACTATTGTACACGATGCTACCATGCTAGTGTGTAAACAAGGACATTTTCCCTCAGCTTGAAAATGTGGATTTTGAAAATCGCTCACTTGTGTTTTGGGGAATTTCCCGTTCACCCCCTTCACCCCAAAAAAATTTGAGGAAAACCCCTTGGGCCTTTGTGAACCAATGCCGGATTCTTGAGAAAAGGGCCGGTGTGAAATTGGGGACGGGGTTTATAAAATTTATTTATTTATTTGCAAAAATAAAGATTTTTTAATCTTTATCTTAAAAAGTACATGAAACAAGGTATAAAAAACCCTAGATGACATCAATGACATGCTATTAAATAGAAAGCCCTTTTTTAAGCGAAAAATTTCCCCAAATTAGGTTTTTTTCCCCCGGGGTTGCAAACCCCACCAGCCCAAAAACACCCAGATCCCCAAATTTTATGATGGGGAACATAGAAAAACCGGTGTAAAAAAAACACCCCCAAAATTTTAAAATGTAAAAAGGGATAAGTATAAAAATTTTCCCATAAAATTTAAAATTTTAAAAAAACCCTTGAAGCTAAAAAAATGCCCCCCCCGACGCCCCCCCGGGAATAAAACTGCGGTAAACCCGTTTCCGTTTTGGGAATTTCTTCGGTGTTTTTTAACACTGCGAGGGGAAATAAAAAATGGGGACCGGAAGTTTTTAAAAGGAAAAAGAGAGAAAATAGTTTAAAATTTTTAAAACCCCGGGTACATTTTCCCCCTGTACTCGAAAATGGCTTTTTAATGAAAAATAAAATTTTTTTTTACTCCCATTCAAAAAACACTTTATAAATCACTTGCTGATTCCCATTTTGATAAAAACTTTTTTTAAAAAAAGGGTACAGAAATTTGCGGCTCCCTTATTTAAAAAATTATTTGCTTTTTATATAGGTTTCATAAGAGAATCATTTTCAAAAAATTTATTTAAAAATTAAAAACATGAGTTTGCAGAGCAATTTATCCCCTGAGAAATTTCCCCTAAATTATAAATCGACTTCTGTAAAAGAAAAATTTTTAAAGAGAGAGAAACGTAGAAAAATTAAATTAAAATTTTTCCAAAAAATTTAATTTGGGAAATTTTTTTTTTTTTAAATTAATTTTTTTTAATTTTTTTTTTTTTTTTTTTTTAAAAAAAAAAACCCCCTGCCAATAATTAACTGCCATAAGTTACGCTTTGCAGTCGAGTTTAAATTTTCCAAAGCTAAACCAACTAATAAAATTTCTGGTGGGGGGGCTCTCACGGGGTAAACATCCAGCAATATTTCCGCCATTTTTCCAGAGGAAGAGGATGTTTTTGGGGTGTTCGACGATCCCATCCCTTTGCCGAATTCAGAAAGTTGCGGTTGGGGCCGCCAAGCCCCAAAAAGCCTGGGTTTTAACCCACGTTTTTTTAGGGCCCCTTTGTATCCTAAAAGAAGAAAATTTCTTTTAACATTTATCTTCGGACGGATATCTTTTGGCCCGGGCGGGGGGGGTTTGAATAAGGTGTGAAAACATATACACCGAACAGCTCCCCTTTCCAGCGCTGAGGGGTTTTTTAAATTTCCCCCTGATTCTGGGGAATTTAAATTGTTTTTGGGAATGATTTTTTCCCTGCACGGTGTGGTTGGGGGTACAAGGGGGTTTCAAGGGATTTGAATTTTTAAACGCACCCAAACGAGTAAAAGGAACTGAGCTGACGGGTCGAGGGAAGGGGGCCCAAAAACCTCGGGAAATTGCGTAAAAAATACGCCCAAAAACGTAGGAAGTTGCGACTTCTTTTCTCACAAAAAACCAGTGATTTTTCCTCGTTTCTAGTCCCCCATATTTACTGCGCCCGAATCTGATGAAACAAAAAATGCAAATTCAATTACCATTTTTTGGTTTATTTCGCGTTAAAGTTTTTTTTTTTTTTTTTAAATTTTTTAATTCCCATAGTTTTTTAAATTTACATTTCCAAAGAATTTGGTTTTTATTTGAAAGTTTTTTTAAAAAGAAACTATGAAAATTTAGGTCCATTTATTTTTCTTTTCTTTTTTTATTTTAAAATTTATATTTCAGGAAAAGTTTCCAAAAAATTTTTTTCCCTTTTATTTTTTTATACTCAAACCCCGGGTTAAAAAGGGGGATTTGCACGCACATCCAAATATCTTCACCCTTATACAAAAAATTGGTATCATACCAAAATACAGAATCTTTTATTCTAAAAAGGAAACGGGAATATACAAAGTGTTATGAAAACCCTTTTGGGGACCAGAAATGGTTTTATCAGAGAAAAAGGGGAACCCCAATCTAACATCAATTTAAGAGAAAATTTAGATAAGTTTTGAAAACAATAAACAAAAGATCCCCAGAAAAAAAAGTAAGGACATGTTTATGAAAAGGGAATCGGGGAAAACATAGATGACATCTTTAAAATTCCAATAAGCTAAATGCATGTTAGTATATAGAAATTTGGGCCCCGCAAGGTGGCCAAAACTGAACTAATTACTATGTAAAAGTGGTTTTAGACAGACAAAGCATAGAGTGGCTATGTTAAGCCCTGGGAGAGGCCCCCCATCAAAAATCACACATCTCTACAAACCCCCTGAATTTTTTTTTGCACTTTTTCCCGGGTTTTTTTCCTTTCCCAAAAACATTGAAACTTTTTTCTCTTCCCCTCTCCTGTCCACCAGCGAATATTTGGGTTCTAAATTTATTTTTTTTATTTCCGCCCCCCCCCCCCCCTCCCATCCTTTCCCTTTTATTTATTTGTCCGTTAAATTTTCCCTATATTATTTTAAAATAACTAAAAAGTAAAAACATATTAATTAATCATTGGGTCCCCCTTAAAGGAAGTTTCCCGTTAGGGGAAAACTCCCTTCCAATACTGATGACCCCCAAATTTGTAAAATCATCAACATTGCCCCCCCAATGGGTGGGGTTTTTTAAGGGGTTCTGGAGATGGGTTTGGGGCCCGGGATCAACCCGGGAGAAACGTAGGAACACCAAGGGGAAGGTTTTTTAGGGTGTATGCTGGCTGCTAGCAGCAAGAGCCAACCTGGCAGGGTTTAGACAGGCAATTTAAAATTTAGGTGTTTTTCAATCACCATTTTACGGGAATACAAAAAACTATTTAAAGACAATACACACCCCAGACACCACACAAAAGACACCCCAGACAACCCCACACCACACCCAAACACCACACTACACACACACCCCCACACACACACCCCATAAAAACACACAACACAACCAAAAAACAAACACATACACACACACATAAAAACAACCACACACACCCCCACACATTTACCCCAAAACCCCACACCCCAAAAAACAACACACACACACACCACACACAGGAGTGGATTTGACCCCCTTTCAACCCCAACTAGGTGAAATAACCTTTCACTTTTCACATTTCACATATTTAAACCAGGGGGAAAAACTTTTCAGCACTAAACAACAAAACCTTTTTGAGACCCAAGGTTTTTTCAAAAGCCACCAACGTGACCCCTACTGTCCCATCCAAAAACCCTTTCCCTACCCCATCACTTTCTTTTTTATTGAATTTCCCTAAACCCAAGGTAAATTTTTAAAGGGGCCGGGTATCAAATGATATAGAATAAAATTTTGGGGTTCAAAAAACCTTTTTTCATTACAGGTTCCCGGGCGAGCAATATAACCACCAGCCACAACGGTTTTAAAAAGAAAACTTTTAAAAATTTAAAAATTTTGTGACTTGGGTGTATCAGCCCCACCAGCTAAGACACTATGCTTAATTCACACCAACTGTTTTTACGGAAAAATTTTTTTTCGTACCCTCTTTGAAGCCATAGTCTAAACCCCAAGATAAAAATCATTTGTAAACCAACTGTGAAAAAAATATTCCCCAAGGGGCATAAGATCGAATTTTTAGACCCAAATTTTGCTTTCTTAGGTTTTGGGCACACTCACAAGTTTTCCCGTTTATTTAAAAAGTTTCAGAGCAAAAAATTTTTTACGTTTTTTTGGTTTTTTGACTAAGGGAAATTTTAATTAAAAAGGGTTTTTTCCTCTTACACGGGAAACCCTTTAACCCTTTAAGACAAACCTGGGGAAAGTCGCCTTAAAAATACTTTCAAGAATATAACTGTGGGGAGATTGCTCTTTTGCATTTATCCAAATTCTAAATTATTTATTTTTTTTTAATTAATTTTTTTATTTTAATTTTTTCATCAGATGGGTCAAACTTAAGTAATTAGGTGAACCCTTTAAACCCAGCAAGTGGGAAATTTCAACACCCAGGGGGCAAAGGCAACCCAAAGGGTCTAGGGGGTCTTTTTCCCCAGAAACATTAACTTTTTCCCCCAACCCGTGACCACCTTCAATGAGTTTTTTTCCCCCAGTAATTAAAACGAAGATCAGTATAAAGTGTTGAAAAATTCAAGAAATTTAAAGATGGACGGTCCCCAAACACATGAAAGTTTGTATACAGTAAAACAGCATTTTTTCAGCAACGCTCCCTTAGGGCGCATTAGCTGACCAATTTAAGGACAAATTTTTTTTCCCCCTTTTGCTGGAAAATTGTGACAATCTGCTTTACAAAAAATTTTTGGTAACGGGGGAGGCATTGAAACACAGCCCCCTATTTAGACATTTTGAGCAAAGGGAAACTTAGGAATTTCAAAGACCAAAATTTAAAAACTTTTTTCATCGCTACAAAAACAAACAAAAACCCCGACGAGGGACAGCAGGGTGATTTTTTAATATCTGCTATGTTTCATTGGGAAAAACTCTCAAAGCATTTTAAAATTTCAAGTGAAAAAACACTACTGCTTGGGCGATGCACTTGACCCAAAGGAAATTTTAAAAAAAAAAAAACTAGGTCTTTTTGCTCCCTCTTCCTCTACTGCAATGGAGTCATACGATTTTTTTGGGTTTTGGGGTGGAAAAATAGGTTAAAAAAATTTTAAAAACCCCCAAAAGAAAAATTTTATGTAATTACCCTCAAACTAATTTCTTAAAAGGGGATTCAGCAGTTTTTCAAGTCTCTGTATTGTTGGAAGGAGAATTTCCCAAACTTTTTTGGAACGAGAAAAGATGAAAATGCTGGGGGGAAAGATTTTTTGAGGAGGCGAGAAAAAAAGAACGTTGGGAAAAATATTTACTTTTTTAAACGAGAGGGGCCCGCCAAACAGCGCAAGAATGGTAGGAAAAGGGAAAATTTTAAAAATGCATTGGAAAAAAGTCTGGGAAACGCGACACATGAAAACAAACCCTGAAAGGGTCATACCAAAGGAAAATGAACTTTAAATGCAGCAAAAAAAATGTTTATTGCTGGATCGCCCAAACCTGAACTATTCTAAAAGACCAAAAAAAGAAAATAAATTTAAAATATGAAAATAAAAAACATAAACTAGAAATGTCGAGAAAGAGTTTTTTATCTGCTAGAAAGGAGTCAATATTTTCACGTTTTCACCGGTGGAAAGATCCTTTTTTTCCAAAAAGCTCCCTTTAAAAACAAATACTAACCCCGCAAAAAGGCAGGCCTAGTGTCCCTGACTTGCCTTACATATGGTTGAAATGTGTTTTGGAGACCAGAAAGGAGCAGGTTGCCTTCGTGGGGAAAAAAGGGAAACTTGGGGTGAATGAAACCCTGACTTTCGTGGTTGGGGGTTTTATCAAAAAAAGTTACCGACCCCCCCCCCCCCCTACCTTCTGTCGCTGGGGGGCTTATATATTCTTGGTTCATTTTTCAAATGCAAAAAACTTGTGGGGAGCACATGGGCCCCGAGGGGGTATTTTTTCAGAAAATTTTACGATGATAAAAAAATTTATCTTCTTTTTTATTCTCCCCTTTTCTCTCCTATCTCTCTCTCCCCCCTCTCCTCTTTTTCCCTTCTCTCTCGTTTTCCCCTTAGACACACACACACACACACACACACCCACAAAAACACACACCCACACACCACCACAAAGTGCAAAGGTTTTGCAACAAACTAGTCCCCCCCGAGCTAAGAGGTATGCTTACAAGGAGAGGTTAAGGGAAATCAACCTGCACCCCCAGAGAAAAAGGAGAGATAGGGGGACATGATAACGACATACCAAAAAAACTGAGAGGAATTGAAAAAGGGGACGAAAAACAAATGTTCCCCCTCTCCCGGAACATCCCCAAGGGGTTTACAGTTTTAAGTTTAAGACACAGAAAGAATCCAAAGAGATTTTGGGGAAGGGAATTTTTTCATCCCCCCAGGGTCAGGGAAGTGGAAAAGTTAAAGGGGAAACAAAAGTTTGTGGAGGAGGAAACCATACATAGCTTTAAGCAGAGGGATGAAAAAAGGTCACGGTTCAGGGAGGTGACCTTGTAGCGACCAGTAAAAGGGGGCGGGGGGGGGGCTTGGACTCGGGAAACCCGCATCCTCAAAAAAGATGGGGTACACACACAAAAACCAAAAACCAAAACACACACACACACCCAACACACACACAAAAAAAAACCAAAAAACACACACGAGGCATTTAAAATTTCAACCATGTCCCCCTAAAAAGTGTAAAAGTATGCAAAAGGGCATGGGGGGAAGATCAAACAGGAGGGAAAAATGGGGGGGCACCCGGAAAAAATCCCCAAATGTTCAACAGGAAAAACCAACACTTTATATGGAAATAAAATTCTGTGTCCGAATACTGGAAATTTTTTGGGAAAGGGGGCCGAATAAGCCAAGAGGGGTGGATGGGGCGCATTTTCTTTTGACTGCCAAAAAAGAAAAATTTGACAAAGTTCCTTACCCAAAGGTTAAAGCAAAAGCAAAAGGATCAGGCACAAAAACAGGAAAGGCATTGCGTGGATCAGAGAATACCTTCAAGTGAGGCAACAACCGAGTCATGGTACGTGACGAGGTGTCGAGAGGGCGCCTGTGACAAGCAGGGGTTTCCCCTGGGGCAGTCCCAGGGCCCGGGGCTGTTTTTTTATATACCCTGAATGACATAACGGAAAGGGGAAAAACTCAAAAGTCATTTTGGGTTTGCCCGTGGGTATGAATTTAATGAGGATTTAATTTAAAATCCCAAGGGGTCAGGGAGGGCTACAAAGAGACCTGGATAGGGGTACAAACCCGGTCCCGCAACTGGCTTTTTTTGAATTTAAAAACCCCGCCAAATGCCAAAATCATGAAATTGGGGGAAGGGGGACAGAAGACTGCAACAAGTTTGCAGGGCCAAAATCCCCAAAACCCCCCTCAAGGGAAAAAATCTTGGGGGGGGAGTTTATACCGAGCACATCTTTGGGGGCACAAAAGAAAAACTTGGGAGCCAAAGGGGTTTTGGCAAACCTACGGTTAAGGGGTTCCCTTTCCTTTATAAGGGGAAAAATTTTAAAACCAGGAAAAGCATTCCGAAATTTAATAAGGAATCGTTCAAAGGGCCCCGCCCCGTGTACGTCAGGCCCATACTGGAGTTTTTCAGCACCATTTGGAATCCAACCTGGTCCCAAACACGTAAGAAAATTTGAAAAATGCAAAAGGGTTTGGGACAAAATAGCCCCCAAACAAAGGGGGGGGTTGTCCAAAGAAGAAAGGTTTAAAGGGGAAAAAGGCCCCCAAGCCCCTGGAGGACGGGGGGGTCAGGGAGACATGATAAAAGACTTATACAATACCACGCCCGAATAAAAGGTGGTAAAAACAGATTGTTCAAGAGATTTGGCCCCCAGAAACCAAAGGGGGGGCACAATTGGAAGTTGAAGACCAATGAGTCAAAGGATGTTAGGAAATATTTCTTCATCATGAGTTGGGCAGGGAGCGGAATAGCCTAGAAAGTGAGGGTAGTGGAGGGAGGAACCTTACATAGTTTTAAGGGCCCAAAATTTGATAAAGCTCGGGCCGGGGGGAGATAGAGGACCCATTGCAGTTAAAATGAAGAGGCGGGGGCCCCCAGCTAGACTCGACCCTTGGGAAACCCAAATAGGTGAGTACCCCATAAAGCTCAACAAAGAGATTTTTGGATGTATTTACAGTGGGGACAGGGCTAATGGAAGTCGAAGAGGGAGGTACACCCTACAAAGGGATATACCAAAAAGTGTTGGATGAAAAACAATGAGGATGAGGTGAAGAAGTGAAAGGGGATTCTTTATACCTCAAACGTAGTGGGGACTGGGCATCTCTTCTGGGTCCTTAGAGAAAAGAGCAGAGATGCTGTGTGTGCCATAAAAGAATTTTTAACTCAATTTTATTGAAAATGGGAAGTACCTGAGGTTTTGGAGGACGGCCCAAAAGAATCCCCATTTTTTAAGAAAGGGAGATAGGCACAAGGGGAAATAAACCAAATAACAATTTTCACTGAAGTGTTTTATTTTTGACAAATCCCGGAGAAGTTTATCAGGAAAAGTGGTGGAACACCCAAAAGGAAAAGCTTTTAAACGACAACCAGCTTGGGTTCATGGGGAAAACAAATCCTGATCCCCTAGTACTGTAGTTTTTTGACAAGATAACGGAAACCCGAGAGAAAAGGGGGGCATTTCCCAGGACCAGTGGGTATTTTTGGTTAAAATGTGAATGGAACCCTGAGGGAAAGGGAAAAAGACTCAGAAGTTCCTTTTTTGCAAATGATGTGAAGTTAATGAGGAAAATTTAAATTTGGATGAGGATCAGGGAACAAAAAAGAGACCCGGAGAGGTTGGGGCACCAGGTCCGCAACTGGCTTTCCTTTAAAATTTAAACCTTTTAGATTCAAAATCATGAAGATCGGTTTAAAGGGGGAAAAAAAAACCGCGAGTAAAAAGGGTAGGTAAAACCAAAGACGGCCCAAAAACTCACCAAGGGGAAAAAGGGTTTGGGGGGAGTATACCCCTTTGGTCTTTTTTTGCCCCTTTCCCCATCTTCATGAATTTGCCCTTTTGTGGGTTTTTAAAATTCCCAGGGGCCAAATTTTTTCTGGACCCAATTTCAAAACCCGTCCCCGGGGCCCTTTTGTAGTCCCGCTTTATCCTCACCGATTTAATTTTTCCTCATTAACTTCACATTCTTCCCCAAAAAGGACACTTCTGAGTCCATCCCTTTCCCTCATTCATTAAAATTAAACCCAAAAAAAAGCATGGGCCCCCAGGGCTGGGCCCCCTTTCCCCTCGTGCCCTACTTCCGGTTTTCCCTTTTTCAGAAAACTCCAGTAGATTTGGGGACACAAAGGGTTTTCCTTTCTTTAATCCGTGTTGGGTTTTCTTTTATATACTTGTTTTTCCCTTCTAGGTGCTCCAACCCCCTCTCCTCCCCGAAAAAATTTTTTTATGATTTCGTACTATACACGCAGTGAAAACTGGTCTATTGTTTAGTGTCCCTTGGGGTCCCCGTCTCCTTTCTTAAAAATAAGGGGCCCAT
>NC_069487.1:21898360-21911541 GCF_026875155.1 Cherax quadricarinatus | reverse complement strand
AAAGATGCGACAGAGTGAACATATAAGTGACAGGTCATTTATATGCTCAGAACTACTAAATGCCTCAAATTTATGTGTTGAATTTTAGCAGTAAAGATTGAGAAAACCAAAATTGGTCATTGTAGATTCTACAACCCTCCAGTGCAAGCCCCCAAAATTTCCAGAAATCATCCACTCCCCCCCCAACATTTTGCTTCGGGGGGTATTTCAACATAGAAAATTAAAATGGAAAAATTATATTAAAAAAATGTTTGCAGGATAAACCGGGAGGGTTCAATGAAAACTCACACACACCGAGTTTTAAATCTTGCACAAATTCACCAAAAACCAACAAATAATGGCCTCCCAGATGGCCCCCCCTCATATTCACTCACAATGATGATTGATATGAAATGTCCCCTATCAAAACAAATTACTCAGATCACAAATAATGAGGTTAAAAACCCATACCACGGGGGGGGTTTTGAACCCGGGGTCAGGATTTTTAAAAAACCCAAACCGGGGGGGTTCAAACCCCACTCGGGGAAAGGTTTTGTTTGAAAATGTGTCATTACGATTTTTTGAGTAATCGAGGTTCAACATTATGCGTGGGCCCCAACCGGAAAAATGTGGTCAGTCACGGGGGAGCCTTCACCAAATTCAATTCAATAACAAGGCAAAAAGTGGGGCCCAAAGAAAACTAAGTCCTAAAGTTTTGCTGGGAAGACAGCAAAGCAACAGAGCCCCAAAAACCTATGCCTAGAACGATTAACCTGGGGCACTCGATTATGCCAAGGCATATTTCTTTAAAAAAATAGAAGATGTCACTAGAAAGAAAAAGGGTGCTCCCTTTACAGGGGAAGGGAAAGAAAAAACGAGGCTAAAAAAGGGCCAATATTCTGCAGACATAGTCAGAGAAAAAGCAAACACGAATAAAAATAAGGAATCCTAAAGGAATCAAAATCGGGGAAGAACTAAAAGCCAAAAAAAATCGAAAGAAAAATAAAGTATTTCTTCTCTTACCAAAACAAAATCGAGAACAAACCCCTATTGGGCCCTACTTAAAAAAAAGGGGCCCCACACAGAGACAGCAAGGCAATGAGTGAGCTACCAAAAACCAATATGACTCGGTTTTTTGCAACCGCTAACCCCGGGCTGGAGTCAAGATCTAAATGAAATTTTTTTTGAAAAAGCCCCAGAATCTGTAAGCACAAGCCATCTGACATTTTCTGTAGCCAAATACTTAGAAAAAGGCTATAAATGACATGCCATCATTCTCCCCAGTTAATCATGAAACTTCGTGTTTGAAGAACTGAAAAAAATCCTATCACGTGCTTTTAAATCCTATGGAGAGGAAGCATGGACAATGGGTTTTTCCCACAGTTACTAAAAGCAACAGACATAGCCCCACTCTAAAAAGGGGGCAGTAAAGCAATAGCAAAGAACTACAGCCCGACACCGCTAACGTCCCATATCATAAAAATCTTTGAAAGGGTTCTAAGAAACAAGATCGCCACCCATCCAGATACCCATCATTTACACAACCCAGGGCAACATGGGTTTAGAGCAGGTCGCTCCTGTCTGTTCCAACTACTGGACCACTACGACAAGGTCCTGCATCCTCTAGAAGACAAACAGAATGCTGATGTAATATACACAGACTTTGCAAAAGCCTTTGACAAGTGTGACCGTAGTGTGAGAGCGCACAAAATGCGTGCAAAAGGAATAACAGGAAAATTTGGTATATGGATCTATAATTTCCTGACAAATAGAGCACAAAGAGTAGCAGTCAACAGAGTATAGTCTGAGGAGACAACGGTGAAAAGCTCTGTTCCACAAAGCACAGTACTTGCTCCCATCTTGTTTCTCCCTCATATCGGACATAGGGATGTAAGCAACAGTGCCGTGTCTTCCATTGCAGATGACATCCGAATCTGCATGATAGTGTCCTCCATTGTAGACACTGCAAGACTCCAGGCAGACGTTAACCAAATCTTTAAATGGGCTGTAGAAAACAATATGAAGTTCAATGATGAGAAATTTCAACTACTCCGATATGATGCATATGAGGAAATTAAAATTTCATCTGAGTATAAAATAAATTCCAACCACACAATAGAGCGAGAAACTAATACCAAAGACCTGTGAGTGATCGTGTAGGAAGATCTCATCTTCAAGGACCATAACATTGTATCAATCACATCTGCTAGAAAAATGACAGGATGGATAATGAGAACCTTCAAAACCAGGGATGTCAAGCCCATGATGACACTCTTCAGGTCACTTGTTCTGTCTAGGCTGGAATATTGCTGCACACTAACAGCACCTTTCAAGGCAGGTGAAATTGCTGACCTAGAAAATGTACAGAGAACCTTCACAGTGTGCATAACGGAGATAAAACACCTCAGTTACTGGGAGCGCTTGAAGTTTTTTTTTTTTTTTTGTATTTTATTTAAAATATATTACAGTGTATACATATGCTATATATAAGATCACTGAAGCCAAGAAACATACTGTAAATAACAACTCCAGATGCAGTACCCCAATAGAAAAACAGTTCCACAATAAGCACACATGCTACTGACTGTAGCCATATCACACCCCCTATACCCTACCCACTGCTCCACATATATATGTATATATACATACACTCATGCACTCACATACACAGCTATACATATACATACGTACAACTAGCAATATATAGCCCCCACATTAACTTACAATTTGCATCATGGTTCCATAAATATATTCCAAACATTTAACATCACAATGATCAATACAAATCTGTTTCAGGGCACATTTATATGAGGGAAACCCCCATAAACACAGTGTTACAGTATATTAAAATCGGTACTTTATTGCACATAACATATAATAGTGACAACCTCCAGGTCCTGTGCAGTCAGTCAACCACTAGTCCAACAATAGGTATTTAAACATCTTATACAGTATACATGAAGCTATACATAGGTGCACTGTAGCCAACAATGAAGTACAGACATTGCATAAATGCAACATATCCTCCAACCTTTTCTCTTACCCAACTGCATGACACAACAGGCCATGCAATCCACGCACAACCAAAAACAGAAAACTCATTACATCACATGCTCCTATAGATTATCTTGCCACCATTTCTAGGGAGGAACAGCTCTCTCCCTATATGCACTACCATATCCACTCACACAACCACATCCACCACAACCACACATCACACTGATACCACAGCAACACACTTCCTGTGCGTACCCAACCCAAGAGACGAGCCCATTCCATCCCCTGAATATCAACCCCCCCCCATTTACAACTCTAACACCGCTCTCACATTCATACTACAATACCCCTCTGGAAAAGCCTGGTCTCAGCTACTCCCATAAATCCTCCTCTTACAATTCAGGGTTCTATATATGGTCGCCGCCAACACCTTCTTGCACACTTCCCAATCCCCATTCCCTCTCATCGCCCAAGATACAAAAACAAAATCCGTGATTATATATCTTATTGCATGCTGCACAGACCCCTCTACTCCACCCACATCAAGACTTAATGCCCTCAATACCGACATCCCTTCCCCCCGCCCTCCCCGGAGCCTTTCCCATCCATTCCCTGATACCCCTAAATTGTCACAGAAATACACCACATGAAACGCCGTCTCCCTCTCCCCGCACACCCGACACTTGCTTTCGACAATCAACCCTCTTTCCCTAAGTGCAGCACCAAACGGCAGTATACCATGGAGAAAATGGAACAATACCTCCCACACCTTCAGTCGCATGTGCATCAACCATAACCTCTCGCATATATCCCCCCATGCATACATTGGGTAAATGCCCTAAGCCTTCACGACCACCTTTGCCCCTACTGCATGCTCTAAAACACCCACCCGAAGTTTAGTAAGTTCCCAAACATACAGCAATGCCCACAACACATCCTCACTCACCCTCATCTTCGACCCTTCCCACCACATTCGCAGTTCCTCATATAAATCATTCACGCCCTTACCCTTACGTCTCCTCACATGGCAAAACCCCCACTTTAAATAAAACACTTGACTCTTATCCATAAATCTATTATCCGCAATCCCCCTCTGTTGACTGGAAGTGTAACCACACCCCTACCCAACCATTCACACCCTGATCCCCAAAGAAAACAGAAAACCTTCCTTAACAGCCTCGTAACATCCAGACCCGCTAATGGATATACAACTGCCATGTTCCAGACTTTACTAAATAGCAATTCTTTCAGAACAATCACACACTGATGTATTTTCAAATGCTTTGGTCGTAACTCATTCAATCGCCCCACCACTCGATCCACAAGAAGTCCAGAATTAACCATCCTCGCCTATCTCGCACTACCCATATTCACTATCCCACACACCCTTATCCTGTCCACCATATTCCAACGTACATCTCATCCCCAACTCCCTCTCCCCCCCCAATCTCCTAAGACCAGCAATTTTGATTTCTCCCCTTTCACTCTTAAACTGGTAACTCATGCAAAACTATCAGTGACATCCTCTACTGCATGTAAACTCCACCGCTTCCTCACTAGAATCCTCGTGTCATTCACATACCCTATTATTCCCTGCTCTCTACTCCCCACTCACCTATCCACCCCCACACATGCTCCTATCGCTCTGTAGAATGGGTCTTGTAGACAAGCAAACAGCAATTGAGGCAGGAGACAACCCTGCCTTATACCCAGACCCAAGGATACCCACTCCCTCAGCTTCCCATTTACCTGTACATGCACTCCCACCCCTTTGTACAAGGTCTCTGTCCAACGCACCACCTCCTCCCTAAAACCCTGCCTCCTTAATATAAACCACAATGCCTAATGTTCCACACTATCATACGCTGCCTGACATTCTAATGCTAAGACACCCCGCCCCCCTCATTCTCCCTTCCCAACCCTTCCACAAAATCTTTTATAATACCATGTCCATCATACATTGTCCTCCCAGTCACTCCATATTGTCCTCTTGCAATCCACCACGCACTTCAGCCTATTTCCCAGAATTTTTGCAAAAATCTTATAATCAGCACACAGCAATGACATCACCCTAAAGTCTCACACCGTGTTTGGTCGCTCACCTTTTGGCACCAAAACTACAACCGCAGTCCCCTGCAACCCGCCCATCCTCCCCTCCCTTTACATCATATTCATCAGTTTCACTAAGAGGATCTTCAAAACACTCCAATGTCACACATAGAACTCACAGGGCAAGCCATCCATACAAAGCACCTTACCTTGTGCCATCCCCTCCAAGGTCCTCCACACCTCCCCTTCTTTAATATCCCCCAATGCCATGTGATCACTGCCACTTGGCACACAAGATACATTCTCCTCAACCCCCCTAAAGCTCCCCATCCACCCCTGCACTCAGTAAATGTCTCCCAAACCACTTATCCACATAATCACTCATCACTTCCATTGTTTGCAACTCCTGTCCCGCCCTATACCCACCTAAGTCCTTGTGTACTACCAACCTATCAATCTCCATAGCCATACAGCGCTGCCTCTGTCCCTGTAACACACAGGCCGATGGTCGATCACCCCACACTGCCTCTGCCAATCCTGCCTGCACTTTCACCACATCAAATCTTTCATTCTGCAAATCTCGAATCCACCCCTTTAACAACTTGATTTCTTCAATGGAATATAGCCCAGCCTGTGCGCCCCTCTTGTAACAACCCTGCAACCGACCCTCGAAATACTGTTGCAGCCCGTATGTCATCCAACCCTCGCACTTTCCCTATTGCACGTAAAACTGCCGGATCCTTCCCTTAGCTACCCCATTCCACCACCCCAGTAAATCACCCACATCCCTACCCTCTCCCCACAAATCCTCCCACATTGTCCTGAAATCCAACCCCACCTCCTCCACCCCAGGAAGTCTCACATTCAGCTTCCAATACCCTGGATACCTCTTAGGCAAGTCGGCCCAAGTCAAGTCTACATTAACAACTCTATGAACCCAGTATACTGCATTCACCATATGCAAGTGCATCACCCGCACACTCCTCATTACATATAACCTATCTAGCCTGGCAGCATAGCCCCATCTATGAAACGTGTGCTCAACCATCAAATCCCCACCTCCAACATCCCCCAACGCCACACCCCACGAAAGATCCCCTAGTCCTATCAAAAAACACTCCAACCCCCTCGGCTCCACATCCCTTATACATACCACACAATTCCAATCACCACCCACGATGGCTACTGGGGGAAGGGATCGCAAATGATAAATCAAAACATCACACTCAAACTCATTCTTCACCCATTCATCATGCTCTGCTGGTGCATACACACAAACCACTGCCAGGCGCTCACCCCTCCACCACCCATCTACCGAGAGTACCCTACCCTTCCTCCCCTCCCTCACATCTAATAACAACAAATGGGCTCGTTTCCCAAATCAGGATCCCAACTCCTCCCTTCAATCTTTCCGAATACGCCACAAACACATGAGACCCATCCACCTTCAAATCCTGGCCAACCTGAAAATTATGCTCCTGCACAAACACTATATCTATGGCATAATGCCTGAGAAACCTCTGGAGCCACAGACACTTCACACCCACACACATCCAATTTACATTTAAAGTCATACACCTGAAAGCTTCTTAATGGGTATTACATGCTGCCTTGCAACTCCTTTCACAGGCGCACTACCAGCATGTCGACTTTTCCCACCACGCTCTCCACTGAGAGCTTGGTTTTCACCTCCCCCCCCGGTCCAACACCTGACCAGACACAGCTGTGGTGCCTCCATGCACCATGTCTACCCATTATTTCTCTCCCCCGACTTCTGCGCTGAGGTCAAGACATCATCCGAGTCAGATTGTGTCGCTGCCCTCTTTCGCCGAACACTCTCTGCATCCACATCCAACTCTGTAGATGCCTCATAATGAATCTCCGCCGCCACCTCGGCTACAGTCACCACTTCCAGGTCACCACTCCCATCGAAGCAGCATCCGCAGTCAGCTGACTGCCTCTCCTCGCTTACATCGTCCTCAACACCCGTCGTCTCGACAAGCCTGTCCGTCAGTTGCTCCAGAACTGCATCCTCCACACGTTCCTTGCCACTCGGCTCAGTCTTCCCTTCCATCAAAGTGGAGACCATAGAGCCCACAAGCATTGATGGGCTTGACTCCACCATGGGCAACTCTCTCTTCACTTCCTCGCTCCAGGAAGAGCCAAGGCCAAGTACAGGTGTCCCACTGACAGGCCCCACCTTCGGGTCAGGCCCCTGCTCCATCCCACCTTCTGCCTCCTGTCATCACTGCTTTCTTCCACACTGGATCGCAATATGGTCATAAGCGTCACATTGCATACAAGTCTTGCGCTGCCCTGCATGATACACCATCACTTGTGTCCGGAAGTCTTCTAGGATGACATACGACGGGACTGAATGCCTCAATGTCTTCTTCAGGTTGAACGTGCGCTCCGGCATGCCGGCGTATGCCCCATCCGCCCAAGTACCTGCCGTTGCCAGATGCACAGTGCCATATCATTCAAAAAATTTCCATAGGTCCGCCTCGTCAGCCTCGAAAGGCACATTACATACCTTCACCCAAGTATAGTGCCTCGACACATCAATGAGACGAATACGTAATGCCGAGTTGATGTCCACACCACCATCTCAATACTGTTCCACCAGTCGTTCATACACTCCTGTCGATCGTAACATGACAAATATCCAGAAGGCCCTGTTGACCGACACACTGTACAGATCTTGATCCGCAACACCATATATGTCACAGATAATTGCAGGTAAAATCACTTGTGTGGACTGAGGCATAACTACACCCCGCACTAACTCAATGTACACAGTGTTTATACGCCTCCTTGCATACTGTGCCAGCTTGAGAAAATCCAACTGCACAGGAAGGCCACTTAACCCCACTCACGCCTACTTTTCCCTCACAATCCCCAACCATCAACTTGACACCTGCACATTTCCATGGGTTTTACTGTCAAATTTGGCCGTTTTTTTGGCATTATCTTTGCAAAAGGCTCTACTTTATAAAGTTATTTTTTAAGACTCCAGCTTAGCAAGAACTCCAACACAAACATTACCTTCGACAGTTCCTTGGGCAAGATTAACGCTCAAACTTGAATCAAGTCACTGACCAACAAGCCAGGATAGCTTGTTGTTGATATACAACTACAAACTAGGATAGCTTGTTGATGTACAACTACAAACAAGGATAGCTTGTTGATGTACAACTACAAGCCAGGATAGCTTGATGTACAATAAGCCAGGATAGCTTGTTGATGTACTACTGCAAGCCATGATAGCTTGATATACAAGCCAGGATAACTTGATGCACAACTACAAGCGAGGATAGCTTGTTGATATACAAGCCAGGATAGCTTGTTGATGCACAACTACAAGCCAGGATAGCTTGATGTACAACAACATACCAGGACAGTTTGTTAGTTTACAACTACAAGCCAGGATAGCTTCTTGATCTACAACTACAAACCAGGATAGCTTGTTGATGTACAACTACAACCCAGGATAATTTTATGTACAATTACAAGCCAGGATAGATTGATGTGCAACTACAATCCTGGATAGCTTGTACAACTACAAGCCAGGATAGCTTGTTATACAAGCCAGGATAGCTTGTTATACAAGCCAGGATAGCTTGTTATACAAGCCAGGATAGCATGTTAATGTACAACTACAAGCCAGGATAGTTTGTTGATGTGCAACTACAAGCCAGGATAGCTTGTTGATGTACAACAACAAGCCAGGATAGCTTGTTGCTGATGTACTACAAGCCAGGATAGCTTGATGTAGAAATACAAGCCAGGATATCTAGTTGATTTACAACTACAAGCCAAGATAGCTTGTTGATGTACAACAAGCCAGGATAGCTTGGTGATGTACAACAAGCCAGGATAGCTTGTTGATGTACAATTACAAGCAAGGATAACTTGATGTACAACTACAAGCCAGGATAGCTTGTTGATATACAACTAGCCAGGAGAGCTTGATCTACAAGATAGGATAGCTTGTTGATCTACGACAAGCCAGGATGGCTTGATCTACAACAAGCCAGGATGGCTTGTTGATCTACAAGACAGGATGGCTTGATCTACAACAAGCCAGGATGGGTTGATCTACAACAAGCCAGGACGGCTTGTTGATCTACAACAAGCCAGGATGGCTTGTTGATCTACAACAAGCCAGGATGGCTTGTTGATCTACAACAAGCCAGGATGGCTTGTTGATCTACAAGCCAGGATGGCTTGTTGATCTACAACAAGTCAGGATGGCTTGTTGTTGGCCTGCAACTGTAAGCCAGAATGGCTTGTTGTAGAACCAGCCTTCACCAGCGGTCTAGGATTCAGTGGTTAGAGCATTGTGAACGTTGTCTCGCTTCTCACGAAGCAGGCCAAGGTAGCATGGAATCGATCCCTGGCCATGCCACAGATTGATAATGATTCAATACCACTTGTTTTGTGATTTCATTTACATATAAGTTGCTCGTCGAGACGTATTCAAATGGGATTGAAAATTGCTCTGAGCTCACCACGGCCACATATGTCCTCTCACTAACTCATTACAGTTGTGACCGGGTGTGGACGTGTCAGTAGCTCATCACTATAATTTGTTCATGATTGCAACCAAATATAAGAGCGTAGATGGTTCATTACCTTAGTAACTTGCCACGATTATGACCAGGCCTACCTGGAGTTCATTACCTTTGTAACTTGCCACGATTGTGACCAGGTCTACCTGGAGTTCATTACCTTTGTAACTTGCTCAGCTATCATAACTTTGGGGTACAGTCCCTGGACCCATTATGTACCTCTGTAATGATTTGACTACCACCCACAGGATGAGTATGGGGTGCATAATAAACATATTAAACTAAAACAAGCTCTATGAATCATGCCCAGTCCTATTGGTTGCATAGTGTTTGTAGGATTTTGTCTCGCTTCCCACGAGGCTCGCCAAGTTAGTACGGGATCGATCCACGACTATGCCAGCTTTGTCCCTCTTCTTGTAGTCTTCCTTCAACTATCATAGAAAAATATTTACTCATCTTCACTATCTATATTCAGTCATTCCTTAAGACCAGTGAATCAGCTTGAAATAACAGGACGTGCCCTTAAAATTGTACCATTGTGTATTTAACTAGCTTGAGTATTATACATTTAATAGTTAATTATACAAATCCTACATAATATTCGATGTCTACATCGTAAGTAGTCTTTAAGCATTAGAATTAGTTTGCCTGAAATGCATACCATACACGTAGGTTTCTTTTGCACATTGAGAGAAAACACAATAAGTGTCAGGGGCCCAAGACTGTTCAACTGCCTCCCAGCATACATAAGGAATATTACGAATAGACCCCTGGCAGTCTTCAAGAAGGCACTGGATAGGCACCTAAAGTAAGTACCTGGACAATCGGGCTGTGGCTCGTACATCAGCTTGCTTGCAGTCAGCAGTAACAGCCTGGTTGATCAGACCCTGATCCACCATAAGGCCTGGTCTCAGACCGAGCCGCGGGGGCGTTGAGCCCCGAAACCCTCACCAGGTAAACTCCAGGTAAACCTAACTGTGTTTGCATGTAATCTATATATATATTTTTTATATTCGCCAGTACTTTCCCGGCCTGGGTCTTTTCCAAGTAGTTGTGACCCGGTCTTGTAAAGACTTGAATCTGAATTAGTGTTGGTATTACGTAATATTATTTATGCTTACGTTGGTTTATTGTAAGACTTGGTAATTTTAAGAAATTAATATTAAAAATTCAATTATTTTCGACTATATTCATTGTTCTTATTGTACACCACTTTAGAGATTTTTAACACAAAATTATATTAAAGATTAAAACATTCACACGAAAGATATACAACGTTTGAACTACACAATTTAAACTTGTAGATATAAAAAATAATTTTTTCCGTACTTATAAATGGGATACTAAGAATCAAGATTTTTAATATATTTTAATAACTCTAAAAGGACCATTGCTACATTGTTATTCCTGTTTGATAAGTAAAAAACATTTTTCACCCATTACGTAAAGAACATCAAATTACCTACGAAATCACCATATATGAGACTCAATTTTATATATGTACAGAGCTGCTGGTTCCTCACTTAACATTATTTGCATTTTATCTGAATATTCATTTCATATTAGAATCCAATACTAATATTTATGTATTGTACACAGTTATGTATTTACTGAATCAAAGTTCTTTCTTACTTAATGTAACTACAGATTTCTTTGAAAGATGATGTAAAATAAAATCAAAGAAAATATAAATTATCTAGACATATGCGGCAGATTTAAGGGCGAGGCTATAATACTGGGTATAACAATGTCATGACAATGTCAATTGTCACTAATTAACTGTCATAGATTAGTGTGGAATCAGGTCTCATCTTCCATTTCAACCGAACCTAATAAAATTTCTGGTCGGCGCTCTCACAGGTCTATTATCCAGCACTGACTCGCTGGTTTCAGAGGATGATGCTGGGTGTTCGACAAATCCATCACGTTTGCCGAATCTCAGAAAGTTGTGGTTGCGGCCGAAGCGCAAAAAGCCTCGGTTATACCCACGTTTGTTTACGTCCTTTGTATCCTCAGAAGAGAATTCGTTAATCATTTCATCTTCTGGACGGATATTTCTGGCCCAGGCGGAGGGGCTGTAATATACACCTGGAACAGCTCTCTTCCAGCGCTGAGAAGTTATCTTCCCTGATTCTAAGGAATTAATGTTGTTGGACGATGATGGGTTTTGCTGCACTTGTTCAGATATGTTTTCCAGGAATTTGGATTTCACACCGCAGCCATCTTGTGGTTGGGAACTGAGCTGACAGATGACGGAGCGTCCGAACCTCAAGAAATTGCGTGAAGGATCACGGCCGAACCTCAGGAAATTTCGTGAAGGATCACGGCCGAACCTCAAGAAATTGCGTGAAGGATCACGGCCGAACCTCAGGAAATTGCGTGAAGGATCACGACCGAACCTCAAGAAATTGCGTGAAGGATCATGACCGAACCTCAGGAAATTGCGTGAAGAATCGCGACCGAAACGTAGAAAGTTGCGACTTCGTTTCTCAACCGAATTAGTGAGTTCCTCGTTGCCATTGTTGTCATAGTCGTCGTAGTTGCTGCGTCCGAATCTGTTAACACGAAAATGTTCATTTAATTATGCATTTTGAGATTTTTTTTTCAATAATTAAGTGTTTTTTTATATAATTTTATTTGCAAAGGCCCATTAATACATTTATAGTAAATTTGGTGAATTTTCAGTCTTTATTTAAAAGTTTGCTATAATATTTTATTACCATTTATTTGTTGCTCTTTCCTATATTCCTATATTCTAGTCAGAAAATGTTGAAAAAAAAGAGTTAATATATTCAACGCTTTCACAATTTGAGAATTTAATTTCTGTAAGTATATAAAAGCCAACCATTAAAAATTAGATGCCTATAAAAGTAACAGAAATTTGGAGTACGAGGGTTTTCAGCTGTACAGACCTGAGGAAATTGTGACCTCCTCTCTTGTTTTCCACATGATTGCTACAAGAAATGGAGAAATAATACAGAGATAATTATAAATGAATAGAATAATTTTGCTAACGAGCAACTGAGGATGAAAACAAATATTACCAAATTACCAATTGTATCAGTCCTCCAAGACATTTTGTGTTTAGTATTAACTGATACAAATATTTTTGTATGTAAATGCACTTTCCTAGGCTAACCTCTCTAGATATTGGTAATACTATCCTTCCTGGTGGGATATTCAAACGGAAACGTTTTAATGTTCCCACAGATCAGCATGATGACTTTGTTGCACGTGTGACTGACTGGTATAATTCCTATGAGTGTTCCTCTGTAGAGACCTTTAACAATGACCTTGTGAGCAGTATTCAGAACTACTTAGAGCCGCCACTGCAACCTCTTGGTACTCTAAACCCAACAAACCTCCATAATAATCATACCTCCTTCAAAAACCATACTTATTACAATGATTCTAAACTTCGTACACTAAAAACGTATGCTCGCAGACTAGGCCTAGCCTATAGAAAACATCGTACCCCTGGAATGCTGAGGCTCTTCCAAACTGCCCTTGCTGCTGCCAGTGAGCGTATGAACAGAGCTGCGGAAAACCGACGGGGGAAAAATTTGTCAACCGGTCTTAATGCTC
>NC_069487.1:21888360-21893360 GCF_026875155.1 Cherax quadricarinatus | reverse complement strand
AACTGGTACTGGTTATTTTAAAGTGTTATTTTCCAAGTGAGTTTTGCTCATGCAATACAATATATATATATATATATATATATATATATATATATATATATATATATTATATATATATATATAAACAGCTATTGGAGGATAGATGGCTAATGAGAGCATAGGCAATGGGGGTCGAAGAGGTATGGGGTAGGTTTAAAAATGTAGTGTTAGAGTGTTCAGCAGAAGTTTGTGGTTACAGGAAAGTGGGTGCAGGAGGGAAGAGGAGCGATTGGTGGAATGATGATGTAAGAGAGTAGTAAGGGAGAAAAAGTTAGCATATGAGAAGTTTTTACAAAGTAGAAGTGATGCAAGGAGGGGAAGAGTATATGGAGAAAAAGAGAGAGGTTAAGAGAGTGGTGAAGCAATGTAAAAAGAGAGCAATGAGAGAGTGGGTGAGATGTTATCAACAAATTTTGTTGAAAATAAGAAAAAGTTTTGGAGTGAGATTAACAAGTTAAGAAAGCCTAGAGAACAAATTGATTTGTCAGTTAAAAATAGGAGAGGAGAGTTATTAAATGGAGAGTTAGAGGTATTGGGAAGATGGAAGGAATATTTTGAGGAATTGTTAAATGTTGATGAAGATAGGGAAGCTGTGATTTCGTGTATAAGGGCAAGGAGGAATAACATCTTGTAGGAGTGAGGAAGAGCCAGTTGTGAGTGTGGGGAAGTTCGTGAGGCAGTAGGTAAAATGAAAGGGGGTAAGGCAGCCGGATTGATGGGATAAAGATAGAAATGTTTAAAAGCAGGTGGGGATATAGTTTTGGAGTGGTTGGTGCAATTATTTAATAAATGTATGGAAGAGGGTAAGGTACCTAGGGATTGGCAGAGAGCATGCATAGTTCCTTTGTATAAAGGCAAAGGGGATAAAGAGAGTGCAAAAATTATAGGGGGATAAGTCTGTTGAGTGTACCTGGTAAAGTGTATGGTAGAGTTATAATTGAAAGAATTAAGAGTAAGACGGAGAATAGGATAGCAGATGAACAAGGAGGCTTTAGGAAAGGTAGGGGGTGTGTGGACCAGGTGTTTACAGTGAAACATATAAGTGAACAGTATTTAGATAAGGCTAAAGAGGTCTTTGTGGCATTTATGGATTTGGAAAAGGCGTATGACAGGGTGGATAGGGGGGCAATGTGGCAGATGTTGCAAGTGTATGGTGTAGGAGGTAGATTACTGAAAGCAGTGAAGAGTTTTTACGAGGATAGTGAGGCTCAAGTTAGGTATGTAGGAAAGAGGGAAATTTTTTCCCAGTAAAAGTAGGCCTTAGACAAGGATGTGTGATGTCACCGTGGTTGTTTAATATATTTATAGATGGGGTTGTAAGAGAAGTAAATGCGAGGGTCTTGGCAAGAGGCGTGGAGTTAAAAGATAAAGAATCACACACAAAGTGGGAGTTGTCACAGCTGCTCTTTGCTGATGACACTGTGCTCTTGGGAGATTCTGAAGAGAAGTTGCAGAGATTGGTGGATGAATTTGGTAGGGTGTGCAAAAGAAGAAAATTAAAGGTGAATACAGGAAAGAGTAAGGTTATGAGGATAACAAAAGATTAGGTGATGAAAGATTGAATATCAAATTGGAGGGAGAGAGTATGGAGGAGGTGAACGTATTCAGATATTTGGAGTGGACGTGTCAGCGGATGGGTCTATGAAAGATGAGGTGAATCATAGAATTGATGAGGGAAAAAGAGTGAGTGGGGGCACTTAGGAGTCTGTGGAGACAAAGAACTTTGTCCTTGGAGGCAAAGAGGGGAATGTATGAGAGTATAGTTTTACCAACGCTCTTATATGGGTGTGAAGCGTGGGTGATGAAATGTTGCACCCGAGGAGAAGGCTGGAGGCAGTGGAGATGTCATGTCTGAGGGCAATGTGTGGGTGTGAATATAATGCAGAGAATTCGTAGTTTGGAAGTTAGGAGGAGGTGCGGGATTACCAAAACTGTTGTCCAGAGGGCTGAGGAAGGGTTGTTGAGGTGGTTCGGACAATGTAGAGAGAATGGAGCGAAAAAGAATGACTTCAAGAGTGTATCAGTCTGTAGTGGAAGGAAGGCGGGGTAGGGGTCGGCCTAGGAAGGGTTGGAGGGAGGGGGTAAAGGAGGTTTTGTGTGCGAGGGCTTGGACTTCCAGCAGGCATGCGTGAGCGTGTTTGATAGGAGTGAATGGAGACAAATGGTTTTTAATACTTGACGTGCTGTTGGAGTGTGAGCAAAGTAACATTTATGAAGGGATTCAGGGAAACCGGCAGGCCGGACTTGAGTTCTGGAGATGGGAAGTACAGTGCCTGCACTCTGAAGGAGGGGTGTTAATGTTGCAGTTTTAAAAACTGTAGTGTAAAGCACCCTTCTGGCAAGACAGTGATGGAGTGAATGATGGTGAAAGTTTTTCTTTTTCGGGCCACCCTGCCTTGGTGGGAATCGGCCGGTGTGATAATAAAAAAAAAAAAAAATATATATATATATATATATATTGAATAATTTTAAAATTGTATATCCTATTTGCTGCATATCTTTATTGCGATGGTTCATAGGGGATCTGTTGGGTGAAATTGCTTTTAAATTTCAAAGTAACCTACCTATGGCTAACTTTACCTTTAGTCCGGCCAGTTATAGGATGCGATACAATGTCCCATTTTTCTGGCTGATGCAATACTGTATGGGACACCTGGATTAACCTATAATAATGTACGAGTGGAATTCAGTGCTTAAGATGCTTCTCTATACTCATAAGAAACCATTCTTGAGAATTAGTAACGAGTTATTGTATTGCTGTGATATCGCACAAAAGTCAGTAAGTCTGTTTTACTAATCTGTGAGCAGCCATTTGCTCAAAAAATGTAGGGGGGTGTTGCCAAAAGCGTAAACAAACATTAAGCCAGCAGACGAGGATGGTTGAATACCAAGATAACTCCCGCTGGTATGAGATGATGGTTGCAGTCCCTAACATTTATCCTTTAAGTATTTGGGATGAACCAAGACAGATATTGGTTTGAAACCCGCCTTACCATACTTCCAGAAGCAACCGCTGCATGTCGAGCCTCAAACACTGAAATAATGATGTAGAGAACATCTTGTTTTTCAAACTAGATGAATAATAAAAAGAAATTTAATTAATCACTTGCTCACCTCAAGTAGTTTCCATTAGGAAAACCTCCATCTAAATCCTCCTGACTGACTATGTACAGGCCATCAACAATGCCCATTAGTTCACTGCTCTGAGTAACTGTGGAGGACTATGTGGAGACTGACACAGTAAATGTGGAGACTAACACAGTGACTGTGGAGAACTATGTGGAGACTAACACAGTAACTGTGGAGAACTATGTGGAGACTAACACAGTAACTGTGAAGAACTATGTGGAGACTAACACAGTAACTGTGGAGAACTATGTAGAGACTAACAGTAACTGTGGAGAACTATGTGGAGAGTAACACAGTAACTGTGGAGAACTATGTGGAGACTAACACAGTAACTGTGTAGAACTATGTGGAGACCAACACAGTAACTGTGGAGAACTATGTGAATACTAACAGAGTAACTGTGGAGAACTATGAGGAGACTAACACAGTAACTGTGGAGAACTTTGTATACTATAACATAATATCCGTCTAAAATATTGAGGAAATGTTGAACTAATGTTGATTCAACATCATGAAAAAAAATAGTCAAACAGTGGATCTCATAAAGTAGAAACAGCCAAACTCAATGTTATGTAACAAATCTGCTGTGGATCTTTGTCCAAACATTTTTATCCTAAAAAGCAATTCCTAATCATGTTCACCCTTCAGGGGAAGACAACTAAATGCTGGTAAAAGGCTCTTGATCCAAAGATTTGGAGCACCTCTTCCCTTGGATAGAATATGATTGTGTCCCATTAGATGCGCTGTAAAACCTAAACTAGGAGTATACTGATCGATTCAGCATCCGTGCTAAGATGAACCTGGAGATGTAATATATACAGACTTTGCAAAAGCCTTCGACAAGTGTGACCATGGAGTAATAGCTCACAAAATGCGTGCTAAAGGAATAACAGGAAAAGTTGGTAGATGGATCTATAATTTCCTCACAAACAGAATACAAAGAGTAGTAGTCAACAGAGTAAAGTCTGAGGCGGCTACGGTGAAAAGCTCCGTTCCACAAGGCACAGTACTCACTCCCATCTTGTTTCTCATCCTCATATCTGACATAAGACAAGCATGCCAGCCACAGCACCATGGCTTCCTTTGCAGATGACACTCGAATCTGCATGACAGTGTCTTCCATTGCAGACACTGCAAGGCTCCAGGCGGATATCATCCAATCTTTCAATGGACTGCAGAAAACAATATGAATTTCAACGATGAGAAATTTCAGTTACTCCGATATGGTAAACATGAGGAAATTAAAACTTCATCAGAGTACAAAACAAATTCCGTCAACAAAAGAGAGCGAAAAACCAACGTCAAAGACCTGGGAGTGATCATGTCGGAGGATCTCACCTTCAAGGACTATAACATTGTATCAATTGCATCTGCTAGAAAAATGACACGATGGATAATGAGAACCTTCAAAACTAGGGATGCCAAGCCCATGATGACACTCTTCAGGTCGCTTGTTGTATCTAGCCTGGAATATTGCTGCACACTAACAGCACCTTTCAAGGCAGGTGAAACTGCTGTCCTAAAAAATGTACAGAGAACCTTCACGGCGCGCATAACGGAGATAAAACACCTCAATTACTCTGAGGGCTTGAAGTTCCTGAAGCTGTATTCCCTGGAACGAAGGCGGGACAGATACATGATTATATACACCTGAAAAATCCTAGAGGAACTAGTAACGATCTTGCACACGAAAATGACTCACAACGAAAGCAAAAGACTCGGCAGACGACAAAAACCCCCAAAGAAAAGCAGGGGTTTTCCCAGCACGTTTAAAGACAATACAAAAGTGAGGGGGCCCAGACTGAAGTGCCTCCCCCGCATACATGAAGGGG
>NC_069487.1:21859273-21887860 GCF_026875155.1 Cherax quadricarinatus | reverse complement strand
GACCCCCACCGACGCACCTCTTGTAGGTCCCACCGAGCGCGCCTCTTGTAGGTCCCACCGAGCACGCCTCTTGTAGGTCCCACCGAGCACGCCTTTTGTAGGGCCCACCGAGCACGCCTCTTGTAGGTCCCACCGAGCACACCTCTTCTCATTGGCTAATGAAATCACTATAATGAAGTGGACTGCAACAGAGCGAGCACATAACAACGGCCTTATCTGATGGACCGGCCATTTTTTCCCCATGGCACCAACATGACCTTAGCACTAACAGAACTAATTTTATCTTTCTGCTGGGCAAATATCATAAGAGGTTTTGCAAAGTTTTCGGACTGCGGAAAAAATAAAGTATACAGAGAGAGCTTTCTTGAATATATACCACACTGCCTCCTGACTTCCATTTTATTTTTGTGGAAAGAATGAAGTCACAAGGAGTTATATATGGGTACTAGGGAGGGTGGGAAATGATCAACATGGTGTTTTTGGCCAGAAAACTTTAGATAAAATATGCTGCGTGAGCACTGGACATTGTCATCGTTGGAAGCCCACAACGCTGGACATTGTCATCGTTGGAAGCCCACAACGCTGGACATTGTCATCGTTGGAAGCCCACAACGCTGGGTATTTCTTACTCACACCTTCCCTCAAAAGTCTCAGAATTTTCATTACAACAACATTTGTGGCAGCTTCAAATATCCGTAGTGATCTTCGTCATCTTGCGTATTCTTGCGTTTAAATTTATTAATGAATTTTATCAAAATATTTATGTAGATATAATTGCCTGTGGACATAATTTAGGGAAGTGTATGTAGTGGAAAGTGCATGTACATACGAATATTTGTATCAGTTAATACTAAACACAAAATGTCATGGAGTACTGGAATAATTGGTAATTTGGTAATATTTGTTTTCATCCTCAATTGCTCGTTAGCAAAATTATTCTATTCATTTATAATTATCTCTATATTATTTCTCCATTTCTTGTAGCAATCATGTGGAAAACAAGAGAGGAGGTCGCAATTTCCTCAGGTCTGTACAGCTGAAAAACCTCGTACTCCAAATTTCTGTTACTTTTATAGGCATCTAATTCTTAATGATTGGCTTTTATATACTTACAGAAATTAAATTCTCAAATTGTGAAAGCGTTGAATATATTAACTCTTTTTTTCAACATTTTCTGACTAGAATATAGGAATATAGGAAAGAGCAACAAATAAATGGTAATAAAATATTGTAGCAAACTTTTAAATAAAGACTGAAAATTCACAAAATTTACGGGAAATGTTTTAATGGATTTTTGCAAATAAAATTCTATAAAAAAAAACACTTAAATATTTAAAAAAAATCACAAAATGCATAATTAAATGAACATTTTCGTGTTAACAGATTCGGACGCAGCAACTACGACGACTATGACAACAATGGCAACGAGGAACTCACTAATTCGGTTGAGAAACGAAGTCGCAACTTTCTACGTTTCGGTCGCGATTCTTCACGCAATTTCCTGAGGTTCGGTCGTGATCCTTCACGCAATTTCCTGAGGTTCGGCCGTGATCCTTCACGCAATTTCCTGAGGTTCGGTCGTGATCCTTCACGCAATTTCCTGAGGTTCGGCCGTGATCCTTCACGCAATTTCTTGAGGTTCGGTCGTGATCCTTCACGCAATTTCTTGAGGTTCGGCCGCTCCGTCGACTGTCAGCTCAGTTTCCAACCACAAGATTTCTGCGATGTGAAATCCAAATTCCTGGAAAACATATCTGAACAAGTGCAGCAAAACCTATAATCGTCCAACAACATTAATTCCTTAGAATCAGGAAAGATAACTTCTCAGCGCTGGAAGAGAGCTGTTCCAGGTGTATATGTATCACTGCCTTATTACAGCCCCTCCGCCTGGGCCAGAAATATCCGTCCAGAAGATGAAATGATTAACGAATTCTCTTCTGCGGAAACAAAGGACGTAAACAAACGGGTATAACCGAGGCTTTTTGCGCTTCGGCCGCAACCGCAACTTTCTGAGATTCGGCAGATTTGATGGATTTGTCGAACACCCAGCATCATCCTCTGAAACCAGCGAGTCAGTGCTGGATAATAGACCTGTGAGAGCGCCCACCAGAAATTTTATTAGGTTCGGTTGAAATGGAAGATGAAATCTGATTCCACACTAATCTATGACAGTTAATTAGTGACAATTGACATTGTCATGACATTGTTATACCCAGTATTATAGCCTCGCCCTTAAATCTGCCGCATATGTCTAGATAATTTATATTTTCTTCGATTTTATTTTACATCATCCTTCAAAGAAATCTGTAGTTACATTAAGTAAGAAAGAACTTTGATTCAGTAAATATATAACTGTATACAATACATAAATATTAGTATGGGATTCTAATATGAAATGGAAATTCAGAAAAAAATGCAAATAATGTTAAGTGAGGAACCAGCAGCTCTGTACATATATAAAATTGAGTCTCATATATGGTGATTTCGTAGGTAATTTGATGTTCTTCACGTAATGGGTGAAAAATATTTTTTACTTATCAAACAGGAATAGCAATGTAGCAATGGTCCTTTTAAAGTTATTAAAGTATATTAAAAATCTTGATTCTAAGTATCCCATTTGTAAGTACGGTAAATTTATTTTTTATATCTACAAGTTTAAATTGTGTAGTTCAAATGTTGTATATTTTTCTTGTGAATATTTTAATCTTCAATATAATTTTCTGTTAAAAATCTCTAAAGTGGTGTACAATAAGACCAATGAATATAGTCGAAAATAATTAAATTTTTAATATTAATTTCTTAAAATTACCAAGTCTTACAATAAACCAACATAAACATACATAATATTACGTAATATCAACACTAATTCAGATTCAAGTCTTTACAAGGCCGCGTCACCACTACTTGGAAAAGACCCAGGCCGGGAAAGTACTGGCGAATATAAAAATATATATGTATAGATTACATGCAAACATTGTTAGGTTTACCTGGAGTTTACCTGGTGAAGGTTTCGGGGCTCAACGACCCCGCGGCTCGGTCTAAGACCAGGCCTCATGGTGGATCAGGGTCTGATCAACCAGGCTGTTACTGCTGACTGCATGCAAGCTGATGTACGAGCCACAGCCCGGTTGGCCAGGTACTTACTTTAGGTGCCTATCCAGTGCCTTCTTGAAGACTGCCAGGGGTCTATTAGTAATCCTCCTTATGTATGCTGGGAGGCAGTTGAACAGTCTTGGGCCCCTGACACTTATTGTGTTTTCTCTCAATGTGCAAAAGAAAGCTACGTGTATGCTATGCATTTCAGGCAAACTAATTCTAATGCTTAAAAACTACTTAAGAAGTAGACATCGAATATTATGTAGGATTTGCATAATTAATTATTAAATGTATAATACACAAGCTAGTTAAATACACAATGGTACAATTTTAAGGGCACGTCCTGTTATTTCAAGCTGATTCACTGGTCTTAAGGAATGACTGAATATAGATAGTGAAGATGAGTAAATATTTTTCTATGATAGTTGAAGGAAGACTACAAGAAGAGGGACAAAGCTGGCATATTCGTGGATCGATCCCGTGCTAACTTGGCGAGCCTCGTGGGAAGCGAGACAAAATCCTACGAACACTATGCAACCAGTGGGACTGGGCGTGATTCATAGAGCTTGTTTTAGTTTAATATGCACCCCATACCCATCCTGTGGGCGGTAGTCATACCCATCCTGTGGTCGGTAGTCATACCCATCCTGTGCGTGGTAATCAAACCATTACTGAGGTACATAATGGGTCCAGGGACTGGACCCCAAAGTTATGATAGCTGAGCAAGTTACAAAGGTAATGAACCCCAGTTAGACCTGGTCACAATCGAGGCAAGTTACAAAGGTAATGAACTCCAGGTAGACCTGGTCGAAATCGTGGCAAGTTACAAAGGTAATGAACTCCAGGTAGACCTGGTCACAATCGTGGCAAGTTACAAAGGTAATGAACTCCAGGTAGATCTGGTCACAATCATGGCAAGTTACAAAGGCAATGAACTCCAGGTAAACCTGGTCACAATCGTGGCAAGTTACAAAGGTAATGAACTCCAGGTAGACCTGGTCACAATAATGGCAAGTTACAAAGGTAATGAACTCCAGGTAGACCTGGTCACAATCATGGCAAGTTACAAAGGTAATGAACTCCAGGTAGACCTGGTCACAATCATGGCAAGTTACAAAGGTAATGAACCCCAGTTAGACCTGGTCACAATCGAGGCAAGTTACAAAGGTAATGAACTCCAGGTAGACCTGGTCGAAATCGTGGCAAGTTACAAAGGTAATGAACTCCAGGTAGAACTGGTCACAATCGTGGCAAGTTACAAAGGTAATGAACTCCAGGTAGACCTGGTCACAATCGTGGCAAGTTACAAAGGTAATGAACTCCAGGTAGATCTGGTCACAATCATGGCAAGTAAAAAAGGTAATGAACTCCAGGTAGATCTGGTCACAATCATGGCAAGTTACAAAGGCAATGAACTCCAGGTAAACCTGGTCACAATCGTGGCAAGTTACAAAGGCAATGAACTCCAGGTAGATCAGGTCACAATCGTGGCAAGTTACAAAGGTAATGAACAATCTACACTTTTATACATGGTTAGTAATGAACAAATTACAAAGTGATGAGCTAATGACACGTCCACACCCGGTCACAACTGTTTACCTGGAGTTTACCTGGAGAGAGTTCCGGGGGTCAACGCCCCCGCGGCCCGGTCTGTGACCAGGCCTCCTGGTAGATCAGAGCCTGATCAACCAGGCTGTTACTGCTAGCTGCACGCAAACCAACGTACGAGCCACAGCCCGGCTGGTCAGGAACCGACTTTAGGTGCTTGTCCAGTCCCAGCTTGAAGACTGCCAGGGGTCTGTTGGTAATCCCCCTTACGTATGCTGGGAGGCAGTTGAACAGTCTCGGGCCCCTGACACTTACTGTATTGTCTCTTAACGTGCTAGTGACACCCCTGCTTTTCATTGGGGGGATGTTGCATCGTCTGCCAAGTCTTTTGCTTTCGTAGATAGTGATTTTCGTGTGCAAGTTCGGTACTAGTCCCTCTAGGATTTTCCAGGTGTATATAATCATGTATCTCTCCCGCCTGTGTTAAAGGGAATACAGGTTCAGGAACCTCAAGCGCTCCCAGTAATTGAGGTGTTTTATCTCGTTATGCCGCGCCGTGAAGGTTCTCTGTACATTTTCTAGTCAGCAATTTCACCTGCCTTGAAAGGTGCTGTTAGTGTGCAGCAATATTCCAGCCTAGATAGAACAAGTGACCTGAAGAGTGTTATCATGGGCTTGGCATCCCTAGTTTTGAAGGCTCTCATTATCCATCCTGTCATTTTTCTAGCAGATGCGATTGATACAATGTTATGGTCCTTGAAGGCGAGATCCTCCGACATGATCACTCCCAGGTCTTTGACGTTGGTGTTTCGCTCTATTTTGTGGCCAGAATTTGTTTTGTACTCTGATGAAGATTTAATTTCCTCGTGTTTACCATATCTGAGTAATTGAAATTTCTCATCGTTGAACTTATATTGTTTTCTGCAGCCCACTGAAGATTTGGTTGATGTCCGCCTGGAGCCTTGCAGTGTCTGCAAAGGAAGACACTGTCATGCAGATTCGGGTGTCATCTGCAAAGGAAGACACGGTGCTGTGGCTGACTCCTTGTCTATGTCAGATATGAGGATGAGGAACAAGATGGGAGCGAGTACTGTGCCTTGTGGAACAGAGCTTTTCACCGTAGCTGCCTTGGACTTTACTCTGTTGACTACTACTCTCTGTGTTCTGTTAGTGAGGAAATTATAGATCCATCGACCGACTTTTCTGTTATTCCTTTAGCACGCATTTTGTGCGCTATTACGCCATGGTCAACAATTGTCGAAGGCTTTTGCAAAGTCTGTATATGTTACACCTGCATTCTTTTTGTCTTCTAGTGCATCTAGGACCTTTGTCGTAGTGATCCAATAGTTGAGACAGACAGGAGCGACCTGTTCTAAACTCATGTTGCCCTGGGTTGTGTAACTGATGGATTTCTAGATGGGTGGTGACCTTGCTTCTTAGGACCCTTTCAAAGATTTTTAAGATATGGGATGTTAGTGCTTTTCGGTCTGTAGTTCTTTGCTGTTGCTTTACTGCCCCCTTTGTGGAGTGGGCTATGTCTTGTTTTAGTAACTGTGGGACGACCCCGTGTCCATTTCCCTCTCCATAGGATGGAAAAGGGGCTCGTGTAGGGGCTTCTTGCAGTTCTTGATGAACACGGAGTTCCATGAGTCTGGCCCTGGGGCAGAGTGCATGGGCATGTCATTTATCGCCTGTTCGAAGTATTTGGCGTCAGGATAACACAGATAGGCTTGTGTTAACCAAATTTCTGTGGCTCTCTCATAAAAAATTAATTTTGATCTTCGAACTCAGTCTGGTTAGCGGCTTGCTAAAAACTGAGTCATACTGGGACTTGAGTAGCTGTTACACTCCAAGTATTGTAACCACTATTTCTTCTTTTAGAGCATAACAATTTTGGTCAGAGAGGTTAGGGTAATAATAGTGATCCTCCGGAAATGCCTAATTTAATTAAGTATATTCATAATACAAAAAAGCCAGAAATAATATACGAATTATCGTATATAAGTTAAGAATGCATGTTTCTTCTATAGTATCAACATATCATAAGGCTTTCATAACAGACGATTAGGAGGAGATCCTAGATATAACATATATATAAATGGAGATTACTTTAATGTTATAAAGTCTTGTTTCCCAATGGAAGCAGTCAGAATAAAACAGAATATGCCCGGGCCCGGCTAATAAACCTTGGCAGTTACCAGAGACGAGCAGGAGTGTTCTCTTTGGGGCTGTACTTCTTCACTGCTCGTCCCTCAACCTTGAGCATACAGGTAAAGTGGGTCAGTGACGTGACTCACCAACACTCAGTGGGTTTAGTTGAAATAAAGGGGGGGGCAAAGGGGGGGTTTAACCATCAAAACATCACGGCTAACTATACACCGGCACACCGGGCGGCAGGCAGGTTACTATACCTCCAATTAAACTTATCATGGCCATGTTACATAAATTATAATAATTGTTAATAAGAATTAGTCTTAATAATAAAAGGACGTTCATTTCCAATTTAGCTATTAAAGGAAATAACCGCAATGTAATATTAAAGGAAGGTTAACCATAGGGGCATGACCACCCCGGCCCAAAAAGCAAATATCTCGGCGTTTAAGGGCTGATGGTGTAGACAAAACCCAAAACAGCTGGTATAGGGATGGGGGTACATCATTCCAAGGTTAGTCATCCACTTGCTAGAATGGTCCAGAAACACTGCTTGACTGCAAAAAATTTTCCGTAGTTAGGCCATTATTTAGGAGCGAGAGAGAGCATCGGCTAACACGTTGCTCGAACCCTTTATGTGAAAAATGGAGACCCGGTAAGGTTGGATCCTTAAAGCCCAGCGTAATTTCTAACATTTTTTGATTTCATAGAATTTATGAAAGTTAGAGGGTTATGGTTGAGTAAATAATTTAGCATGAGGATTATAACCGAGGTATACGTCAAAGTGTTCTAAGGACAAACATTTAAAGCCAGGGCTTCTTTTTCTATGGTTGAATAAGATCTTTGTTTTCTTTCAATTTTTAGGAAAAATAACATAATGGATGTTAGAATATTACCGTTTTGGAAGGATTGCAATAAGACAGCACCTATTGCTCCCATCACTGGCATCAACATGGAGGGTGAAAGGAATTTGGAAATTGGGGCACGCAATACTGGGGAAGAGGAAAGGAAACGTTTTAAACGTTTAAAAGCTTGTTCCAATTCTCGTCCCAATTAAATTTATATTTAGGACTGGTCAATCTAGTCGGGGGGGAGGCAACTTGAGCAAAGTTTGGGCAAAACGCCTGTAATAAGTAGCCATCCCCAAAAATCGTTGGAGGGCTTTCCTGTCCTGAGGCGTCGGGAAATTTTAAAATAGCTTGGACCTTTAATTGGTCGGGGGCTACTAGCCCCTTCCCTATTTTAAAACGAGATATTTTTTTAAACGGGCTTACCAAAGTCAATTTTTGTAAAAATTTTCAGTGAAATTGTATTTCTGCAAAAGCTTTCAGTAGTTGCTCTAATCTTTCTAAATGAGAATGGGCCCGTCATCACTAAAAACCACCAGGTCGTCTAAGTATGCCCCTACACCTTCTAAGGGTTGGACTAAAATGTTATAATTCTCTGGAAAGAGGAGGCGGCATTACAAAGCCCAAAGGCATAACCTTATACGTAAATAGTCCGTTCTTTTAAATACGAACCCGGAAATCTCTTGGGCCCTAGGGGTTAACGGCACCTGGTAATTACCCTCTCAGTAAATCTAATCTGGTCACAAAGTTGGCACCGGCACCAGCATCTATTAAATTTTCAATCCTGGGTAATGGAACCCATTGGTTTGGTGACTGAATTTACTTTACGGTAATCCGTGCATAGGCGTACGGTACCATCGGGTTTTGGGACCAATAAACAGGGAGAGGCCCAAGGTGTCCAACTGGGTTCTATCAAAATTTTATTCCGTAATGTATTTATTTCTTGTTGAATTAATTCTTGCTTAGCGGAGAGACCCGGTAAGGGGTTTGCTTTATTGGAACTATCTTTTAACAATTCAATATCGTGGAAAACCCAATGTACAAGGAGTAGGATATCTTTGAAGATGGAGTTATATTTAGTGATTAAACTCTTTGATTTGAGATTTTTGGGTGGTAGGGAAGAACTTCCAGGAAATGGTCTAGTTCTTTTAAAACTTCAGATTTTTGTAGTCTAAATTTTTCTTACTTCCCTTCAGTGTCATTCCTTATTTCAGTGGATGTAGGTTGAATAGAGGTAATAATAGTGGGAGAAGACTAGGGCTCGTACTTCTTTAAGTTATCTATGTGATTTCCTCTTAATTTTCTTACGGGCGTCCTGGTTCACGGACAGATAATTCACCTCATTGTCTTTGTCTACTATTTCAAAATGGCCCCAAATATCTAGGTTTTTAAAAAATGTCCTGGAATTAAGTTTTTAACTAACACTAATTCATTTGGAGAGAATGAACGAGATTTAGCCTTTTTTGGGCGTAAGATTTCTTCATTTTGGCTTGAGCTTCTGACAGATTCACGGCAGCTAAGCTTTTTAATTTGGGAGAGAGGTTCTTTCCAAAGTAGACGAGTGGGATGAAGAGGTCCTCTCTTTCCCCCTCCAAGAATTCGTAAAATGGCTAGGGGTCCTCGCACCTGATGTCCAAAAATCAAGTCAAATGGAGAGTATTTAGTACTTTCTTGTTCAGCTTCACGGAGGGCGAAGAGAAGAAAAGGGTAAACCTTCGTCCATTCACGAGAATATTGCTCACAGTAAAACAAAGTAAAGTAGATTTAAGGGTTTGGTGGAATCTTTCTAGCATCCTTGTGACTGGGGGATGATTGCTGTAGAGAGGATCTGTCTTACTCCTAATCGAGACATAGCCTCTTTAAAAACCTTAGACGTAAAATTAGAACCTTGGTCAGATTGAATTTCACGTGGTATGCCTACTTGAGCAAAGAAGCGTATTAAAGCTCTTACTATATTTCTGGAATTAATTTTGGACATTGGGATAGCATCAGGATACCGCATTGCCATATCTATGATAGTGAAGATATACTGGTTACCCCTTGTTGTGCGGGGCAACGGTCCTACACAATCAATAACTAATCTTTCAAAAGGTTCTTCAGGACATTTTATTGGAAGTAAAGGGGCAGACGCGGGATTGTGCGCCGTTTTGCTTATTATTTGACAAACGTGGCATTTCCGTAGTTTGTCAGCAATATAAGTCCTCATCTGAGGCCAAAAAAAATATTTCCTGCTTTGGTGCAGGAGGTCCCGGGTTCAGCTCCCAGACAGGCCCCCACTTGTTACACTCCAAGTATTGTAACCACTATTTCCTTCTTTTTAGAGCATAACAATTTTGGTCAGAGAGGTTAGGGTAATAATAGTGATCCTCCGGAATGCCTAATTTTAATTAAGTATATTCACAATACAACAAAAGCCAGAAATAATATATGAATTATTGTATATAAGTTAAGAATGCATGTTTCTTCTATAGTATCCAACATATACATAAGGCTTTCATAACAGACGATTAGGAGGAGATCCTAGATATAACATATATATAAATGGAGATTACTTTAATGTATAAAGTCTTGTTTCCCAATTGGAAGCAGTCAGAATAAAACAGAATATGTCCAGGCCGGCTAATAAACCTTGGCCAGTTACCAGAGACGAGCAGGAGTGTTCTCGTTGGCTGCTACTTCTTCACTGCTCGTCCCTCAACCTTGAGCATACAGGTAAAGTGGGTCACGTGACGTGACTCACCAACACTCAGTAGAGTAGTTGAACATAAAGGGGGGGGAAAGGGGGGGTATAACCATCGAACATCACGGCTAACTATACACCGGCACACCGGGCGGCAGGCAGGTTACTATACCTCCAATTAAACTTATCATGGCCATGTTACATAAATTATAATAATTGTTAATAAGAATTAGTCTTAATAATACAAGGACGTTCATTTCCAATTTAGCTATTAAAGGAAATAACCGCAATGTAATATTAAAGGAAGGTTAACCATAGGGGCATGACAGTAGCTCACTCATTTCCTTGCTGTCATCTGTGTAGGACCCATCTTGTTTAAGTAGGGGCCCAGTACTGGACGTTGTTCTCGACTTTGATTTTGCATAGGAGAAGAAATACTTTGGGTTTCTTTCGATTTCATTTATGGCTTTTAGTTCTTCCCGCGATTCCTGACTCCTATAAGATTATTTTAGCCTAAGTTCGATGTTTGCTATTTCTCTGACCAGTGTCTCCCTACGCATTTCAGATATATTGACCTCTTTTAGCTGCTCTGTTATTCTTTTCCGTCGCCTGTAAAGGGAGCGCCTGTCTCTTTCTATTTTACATCTACTCCTCCTTTTTCTTAAAGGAATAAGCCTTGTGCATACATCGAGTGCCACCAAGTTAATCTGTTCTAGGCATAAGTTTGGGTCTGTGTTACTTAGTGTATCTTCCCAGCTTATATCGGTTAGGACTTGGTTTACTTGGTCCCACTTTATGTTTTTGTTATTGAAGTTGAGTTTGGTGAATGCTCCCTCGTGACTAATCTCATTATGTCGGTCTGGGACTCCGACTCCTCAATTATGTTGTGATCTGAGTATATTGTTTTTGATATGGTGACATTTCTTATCAGATCATCATTGTTAGTGAAGATGATGTCTAGTGTATTCTCCAGTCTAGTAGGCTCTATTATTTGCTGGTTTAAATTGAATTTTGTGCAGAGATTTAAAAGCTCGTGTGAGTGTGAGTTTTCATCAGAGCTGCCTCCTGGTGTTATTACTGCAACAATATTATTTGCTATATTCCTCCATTTTAGGTGCCTTAAGTTGAAATGTAATGAGTTAGTGAGAGGACATACGTGGCTATTTTCAATCCCATTTGAATACCAGTCTCTACGAGCAACTTATTTGTAAATGAAATCACAAAACAAGTGGTATTGAATCATTATCAATCTGTGGCATGGCCAGGGATCGATTCCATGCTACCTTGGCCTGCCTCGTGAGAAGCGAGACAACGTTCACAATGCTCTAACCACTGGACCGCTTGTGAAGGCTGGTTCTACAACAAGCCATTCTGGCTTATAGTTGTAGGCACACAACAAGCCATCCTGGCTTGTTGTAGATCAACAAGCCATCCTGGCTTGTTGTAGATCAGTAAGCCATCCTGGCTTCTTGTAGATCAATAAGCCATCCTGGCTTGTTGTAGATCAACAAGCTATCCTGGCTTGTTGTAGATCAACAAGCCATCCTGGCTTGTTGTAGATCAACAAGCCATCCTGGCTTATTGTAGATCAACAAGCTATCCTGGCTTGTTGTAGATCAATAAGCCATCCTGGCTTGTTGTAGATCAACAACAAGCTATCCTGGCTTGTTGTAGATCAACAAGCCATCCTGGCTTGTTGTAGATCAATAAGCCATCCTGGCTTGTTGTAGATCAACAACAAGCTATCCTGGCTTGTTGTAGATCAACAACAAGCTATCCTGGCTTGTTGTAGATCAACAACAAGCAATCCTGGCTTGTTGTAGATCAACAAGCTATCCTGGCTTGTTGTAGATCAACAAGCTATCCTGGCTTGTTGTAGATCAACAAGCTATCCTGGCTTGTTGTAGATCAACAACAAGCTATCCTGGCTTGTTGTAGATCAACAAGCTATCCTGGCTTGTTGTAGATCAACAAGCTATCCTGGCTTGTTGTAGATCAACAAGCTATCCTGGCTTGTTGTAGATCAAGCCATCCTGGCTTGTTGTAGATCAACAAGCAATCCTGGCTTGTTGTAGATCAACAAGCCATGCTGGCTTGCTGTAGATCAAACCATCCTGACTTGTTGTATATCAACAAGCTGTCCTGGCTTGTAGTTGTACATGAACAGCAAGCTATCCTGGCTTGTAACTGTACATCAAGCTATCCTGGCTTGTAATTGTACATCAACAAGCTATCCTGGCTTCTTGTTGTACATAAACAAGCTATCCTGGCTTGTAATTGTACATCAACAACAAGCTGTCCTGGCTTGTAGTTGTACATCAACAAGCTATCCTTGCTTGTAGCTGTACAAGCTATCCTGGCATGTATTTGTAAATCAACAAGCTATCCTGGCTTGTAGTTGTACATCAACAAGCTATCCTGGATTGTACATCAACAAGCTATCCTGGCTTGTTGTACATCAACAAGCTATCTTGGCTTGTAGTTGTAAATCAACAAGATATCCTGGCTTGTACAACAAGCTATCCTGGCTTGTACAACAAGCTATCCTGGCTTGTAGTTGTACAACAAGCTATCCTGGTTTGTATTTGTACATCAACAAGCTATCCTGGCTTGTAGTTGTACATCAACAAGCTATCCTGGCTTGTAGTTGTAAATCAACAAACTATCCTGGCTTGTAATTGTAGATCAAGAAGCTATCCTTGCTTGTTGTACAAGCTATCATGGCTTGTAGTTGTACAAGAAGCTATCCTGGCTTGTTGTACATCAACAACCTATCCTGGCTTGTTGTATATCAAAAAGCTATCTTGGCTTGTAGTTGTGCATCAACAAGATATCCTGGCTTGTAGTACATCAGCAACAAGTTATCTTGGCTTGTTGTTGTACATCAACAAGCTATCCTGGCTTGTAGTTGTATATCAACAAACTATCCTGGCTTGTAGTTGCACATTAACAAGCTATCCTGGCTTGTACAACAAGCTATCCTGGCTTGTAGCTGCACAAGGTATCCAGGATTGTAGTTGCACATCAACAAGCTATCCTGGCTTGTAATTTTACATCAAATTATCCTGGCTTGTAGTTGTAGATCAAGAAGCTATTCTGGCTTGTAGTTGTTCATCAACAAGCTATCCTGCCTTGTTTTACATCAAGCTATCCTGGCTTGTTGGTCAGTGACTTGATTCTAGTTTGAGTGTTAATCTTGCCCAAGGAACTGTCGAAGGTAATGTTTGTGCTGGAGTTCTTGCTAAGCTACAGTCTTAAAAAATAACTTTCTAAAGTAGAGCCTTTTGCAAAGATAATGCTAAAAAACGACCAAATTTGACAGTAAAACAATTGTTCATTACCTTTGTAACTTGCTCAGCTATGAAAACTTTGGAGTCCAGTCCCTGGACCCATTATGTACCTCTGTAATCTTTTGACTACCGCCCTCAGGATGGGTATGGGGTGCATAATAAACATATTAAACTAACTAACTAATGTGCATGTGTCAAGTTGATGGTTGGGGAGCACTTTACACAGCTGTTATATCATCCACTTTTGAGACTTATTTTAGGCTAATTAAATATTGTTTAATTGCAATAATTATGGGGCTTAAAGTATAGATACAGATGACTTGCATGTTGCAATGATGTTGATGTTGCAATGATGTTGATGTTGCAGTGATGTTGATGTTGCAATGATGTTGATGTTGCAATGATGTTGATGTTGCAGTGATGTTGATGTTGCAATGATGTTGATGTTGCCATGATGTTGATGTTGCAATGATGTTGATGTTGCAGTGATGTTGATGTTGCAATGATGTTGATGTTGCCATGATGTTGATGTTGCAGTGATGTTGATGTTGCAATGATGTTGATGTTGCCATGATGTTGATGTTGCAATGATGTTGATGTTGATGTTGCAATGATGATGTTGCCATGATGTTGATGTTGCAATGATGTTGATGTTGATGTTGCAATGATGTTGATGTTGCAGTGATGTTGAAGCAGCAGCTGTTGAAGAACAAACCTCGAGTATGACACACTAGAGTGTGACACACTAGAGTGACACACTAGAGTGTGACACACTAGAGTGACACACTAGAGTGACACACTAGAGTGACACACTAGAGTGACACACTAGAGTGTGACACACTAGAGTGACACACTAGAGTGACACACTAGAGTATGACACACTTTAGTATGGCATACTAGAGTGTGACACACTAGAGTTTGACAGACTAAAGTATGACATACTCCAGTATGACAAACTACAGTACGACACACTAAGAGTGTGACACTATAGTGTGACACTAGAGTATGACACATAAGAATATAAGAATGGAGGAACACTGCAGAAGGCTTACTGGCCCATACAAAGCAGGTCCTTATCAAAACCACCCCTACCCAAAACTACCCAAAAATTTACTCCCGTACCCTGGACACCAATTAAACCCAACACCTCCCACTTATAGATTTGACCAATCACGTTTTAAAGCTCCCCAAAGTCCTAGCCTCTATCACCCTACTCGGAAGATTGCTCCACGAACCCTCAACTCTATTCGAAAACCAGTACTTACCTATATCCTTTCTAAATCTAAATTTATCAAACTTAAATCCGATATTTCTGGTTCTTATCTGGTTCGACATCCTCATTATTTTCTTAATATCTCCTTTGTTTATGCCCGTCATCCACTTATACACTTCAGTGATATCTCCCCTCATTCTATGTCTCTCCAGAGAGTGGAGATTTAAGGCTTTAAGTCTATCTTCATACGGGAGATTCCTTACACAGTAAATCATTTTGGTCATTCTTCTCTGTATGTTCTCTAATGAGTCTATATCCATCCTGTAGTAAGGGGACCAAAACTGAGCAGCATAATCTAAATGAGGCCTCACTAGTGATGTATAGAGCTGTAAAATAACTTTTGGACTTCTGTTACTTATACTTCTTGAAATAAATCCAAGTAATCTGTTCGCCTTAGTTATTTTAGTTTAATATGTTTATTATGCACCCCATACCCATCCTATGGGTGGTAGTCATACCCATCCTTTGGGCGGTAGTCATACCCATCCTGTGGGCGGTAGTCATACCCATCCTGTGGGCGGTAGTCATACCTATCCTGTGGGTGGTAGTCATACCCATCCTGTGGGTGGTAGTCATACCCATCCTGTGGGTGGTAGTTATATCCATCCTGTGGGCGGTAGTCATACCCATCCTGTGGGCGGTAGTCATACCCATGCTGTGGGTGGTAGTCATACCCATCCTGTGGGTGGTAGTTATATCCGTCCTGTGGGTGGTAGTCAAAAGATTACAAAGGTACACAATGGGTCCAGGGACTGGACCCCAAAGTTATGATAGCTGAACTAGTTACAAAGGTAATGAACTCCAGGTAGATCTGGTCACAATCATGGCAAGTTACAAAGGTAATGAACTCCAGGTAGATCTGGTCACAATCATGGCAAGTTACAGAGGTAATGAATCAGTCTCACTCCTATACATGGTTACAGTCATGAACAAATTACAAAGTAATGAACCACTGACACGTCCACACCTGGTCACAATTGTAATGAGTTATAAATACAAATATTAAGTGGGTCATACACCCACACGAGCGCGCGAGCACACACACACACACACACACACACACACACACACACACACACACTGGAGGACCAAGCAGGGATAACAGAGAAGGCACTACAATGGATCAGGGAATGACAGGAAGACAGCAGCGAGTCATGGTACGTGGCGAGGTGTCAGAGTGGGCACCTGTGACCAGCGGGGTCCCACAGGGGTCAGTCCTAGGACCAGTGCTGTTTCTGGTATTTGTGAACGACATGACGGAAGGAATAGACTCTGAGGTGTCCCTGTTTGCAGATGACGTGAAGTTGATGAGAAGAATTCACTCGATCGAAGACCAGGCAGAACTACAAAGGGATCTAGACAGGCTGCAGACCTGGTCCAGCAATTGGCTCCTGGAGTTCAATCCCATCAAGTGCAAAGTCATGAAGATTGGGGAAGGGCAAAGAAGACCGCAGACGGAGTACAGTCTAGGGGGCCAGAGACTACAAACCTCACTCAAGGAAAAAGATCTTGGGGTGAGTATAACACCAGGCACATCTCCTGAAGCGCACATCAACCAAATAACTGCTGCAGCATATGGGCGCCTAGCAAACCTCAGAACAGCATTCCGACATCTTAATAAGGAATCATTCAGGACCCTGTACACCGTGTACGTTAGGCCCATATTGGAGTATGCGGCACCAGTTTGGAACCCACACCTAGCCAAGCACGTAAAGAAACTAGAGAAAGTGCAAAGGTTTGCAACAAGACTAGTCCCAGAGCTAAGAGGTATGTCCTACGAGGAGAGGTTAAGGGAAATCAACCTGACGACACTGGAGGACAGGAGAGATAGGGGGGACATGATAACGACATACAAAATACTGAGAGGAATTGACAAACAGGATGTTCCAGAGATTGGACACAGTAACAAGGGGACACATTTGGAAGTTGAAGACACAGATGAATCACAGGGATGTTAGGAAGTATTTCTTCAGCCACAGAGTAGTCAGTAAGTGGAATAGTTTGGGAAGTGATGTAGTGGAGGCAGGATCCATACATAGCTTTAAGCAGAGGTATGATAAAGCTCACGGCTCAGGGAGAGTGACCTAGTAGCGATCAGTGAAGAGGCGGGGCCAGGAGCTCGGACTCGACCCCCGCAACCTCAACTAGGTGAGTACAACTAGGTGAGTACACACACACACACACACACACACACACACAGGACAAAATGGTAACTAACACACACACACACAGTTTGGGAAGCGATGTAGTGGAGGCAGGATCCATACATAGCTTTAAGCAGAGGTATGATAAAGCTCACGGTTCAGGGAGAGTGACCTAGTAGCGACCAGTGAAGAGGCGGGGCCAGGAGCTTGGATTCGACCCCTGCAACCTCAACTAGGTGAGTACGTACACACACACACACACACACAGAGGGAGGAGAGGGGGAGGAGGAGTTGCACTGCTCATTAAAAACCAGTGGGGTTTTGAGAAAATGGAAGGAATGGATGGCATGGGCGAAAGGGACTACTTAGTAGGAACAATCCAGTCTGAGGGACATAAGGTGATAATTGCAGTAATGTACAACCCACCACAGAACTGCAGGAGGCCAAGAGAAGAATACGATGAGAGCAACAGAGCAATGATCAACACACTAGCCGAGGTGGCCAGGAGAGCACACATGGGGGGAGCAAAGTTACTAGTTATGGGTGATTTCAATCACAAGGAGATTGACTGGGAAAACCTGGAGCCCCATGGGGGTCCCGAAAACATGGAGAGCCAAGATGATGGATGTGGTACTGGAGAACCTCATGCATCAACATGTTAGAGACACTACCAGAGAGAGAGGAGAGGATGAACCAGCAAGGTTGGACCTTGTATTCACCATGAGTAGTTCGGACATCGAGGGTATCATGTATGAAAGGCCCCTGGGAGCTAGTGATCATGTGGTTCTGTGCTTCGACTACATAGTTGAGCTCCAATTGGAGGAGTAGCAGGAATAGGCTGGGAAAAACCAAACTACAAAAGGGGGAACTACTCAGGCATGAGGACTTCCTTCAAGACATTCAGTGGGAGAGGGAACTGACAGGAAAACCAGTACAAGAAATGATGGACTATGTAGCAACAAAATGCAAGGAGGCAGAGGAGAAGTTTGTTCCCAAGGGAAACAGAAATAATGGGAAGAACAGAACGAGTCCTTGGTTCACCCAAAGGTGTAGGGAGGCAAAAACTAGGTGAATAGAGAATGGAAAAGGTACAGAAGACAGAGAACTCAGGAAAATAAAAGAAATCAGCCGAAGAGCCAGAAACGAAATATGCACAGATAAGAAGGGAGGCTCAGAGACAATATGAAAATGACATAGCATCAAAAGTAAAGACTGACCCGAAGCTGTTGTACAGCCACATCAGGAGGAAAACAACAGTCAAGGACCAGGTATTCAGACTGAGGAAGGGTGATGGGGAATTCACAAGAAACGACCGAGAGGTATGTCAGGAGCTCAACACAAGATTTAAAGAGGTATTTACAGTGGAAAACCATAGGACTCCAAGAAATCAGAACAGGGGGGCACACCAGCAAGTGCTGGATGAGGTACATATAACCAAGGAGGAGGTGAAGAAGCTGCTATGCGAACTTGACACCTCAAAGGCGGTGGGACCAGACAACATCTCTCCATGGGTCCTTAAAGAGGGAGCAGAGATATTGTGTGAGCCATTAACAAAGATCTTCAACACATCATTTGAAACTGGCAACTCCCTGAGGTATGGAAAATGGCAAATGTAGTCCCAATTTTTAAAAAGGGAGACAGACATGAGGCACTAAACTACAGACCTGTATCTCTAACGTGTATAGTATGCAAGGTCATGGAGAAGATCATCAGGAGGAGAGTGGTGGGGCACCTGGAAAGAAACAAGTGTATAATTGACAACCAGCACGGTTTCAGGGAAGGAAAATCCTGTGCCACAAACCTACTAGAGTTTTATGACAAGGTGACAGAAGTAAGACAAGAGAGAGAGGGGTGGATCGACTGCGTATTTTTGGACTGCAAGAAGGCTTTCGACACAGTTCCTCACAAGAGGTTACTGCAAAAGCATAGAGGACCAGGCACACATAACAGGAAAGGCACTGCAATGGATCAGAGAATATCTGACAGGGAGGAAACAACGAGTCATGGTACGCGACGAGGTGTCAGAGTGGGCGCCTGTGACAAGCGGGGTTCCACAGGGGTCAGTCCTAGGACCTGTGCTGTTCTTGGTATACGTGAACGACATAACGGAAGGGATAGACTAAGAAGTGTCCTTGTTTGCAGACGATGTGAAGTTAATGAGAAGAATCGAATCGGACGAGGATCAGGCAGGACTACAAAGAGATCTGGACAGGCTACAAGCCTGGTCCAGCAACTGGCTCCTAGAATTTAACCCTGCCAAATGCAAAGTCATGAAGATTGGGGAAGGGCAAAGAAGACCGCAGACACAATATAGTTTAGATGGCCAAAGACTGCAAACCTCACTAAAGGAAAAAGATCTGGGGGTGAGTATAACACCGAGCATATCTCCTGAGGCGCACATCAATCAGATAACTGCTGCAGCATACGGGCGCCTGGCAAACCTAACGGATAGCGTTCCGATACCTCAGTAAGGATTCGTTTAAGACTCTGTACACCATCTACGTCAGGCCCATACTGGAGTATGCAGCACCAGTTTGGAATCCACACCTAGTCAAGCACGTCAAGAAATTAGAGAAAGTGAAAGGTTTGCAACAAGACTAGTCCCAGAGCTACGGGGATTGTCCTATGAAGAAAGGTTGAGGGAAATCGGCCTGACGACACTGGAGGCCAGGAGGGTCAGGGGAGACATGATAACGACATATAAAATACTGCGCGGAATAGACGAGGTGGACAAAGACAGGATTGTTCCAGAGATGGGACACAGACACAAGAGGTCACAATTGGAAGTTGAAGACTCAGATGAATCAAAGGGATGTTAGGAAGTATTTCTTCAGTCATAGAGTAGTCAGGCCATGGAATAGCCTAGAAAGTGATGTGGTGGAGGCAGGAACCATACATAGTTTTAAGGCGAGGTATGATAGAGCTCATGGGGCAGGGAGAGTGAGGACCTAGTAGCAATCAGCGAAGAGGCGGGGCCAGGAGCTGTGACTCGACCCCTGCAACCACAAATAGGTGAGTACAAATAGGTGAGTACACACACACACACACACACACACACACACACACACACACACACACACACGACACTGGAGGACAGGAGGGTCAGGGGAGACATGATAACGACATAAAATACTGCGTGAATAGACAAGGTGACAAAGACAAGGATGTTCCAGGGAGGGGACACAGAAACAAGAGGCCACAATTGGAAGTTGAAGAACACAAATGAGTCAGAGAGATATTAGGAAGTATTTCTTCAGTCATAGAGTTGTAAGGCAGTGGAATAGCCTAGAAAATGACGTAGTGGAGGCAGGAACCATACACAGTTTTAAGACGAGGTTTGATAAAGCTCATGGAGCGGGGAGAGAGAGGGCCCAGTAGCAACCGGTGAAGAGGCGGGGCCAGGAGCTAAGACTCGACCCCTGCAACCACAAATAGGTGAGTACAAACAGGTGAGTACACACACACACACACACACACAAAATGAGCACCTTATTGCGCATATTTGGCACTGCAGTTACTGCACCAGCATGGACGGCCTATCTTAATGCTAATGGCATCCGAACTTCAATCTTATCCCCCTTTCCCCGGACTAATGCCCGGGTACCTACTTACTACTAAGTGAACAGAGACAGTGAATGTTTAGGAAACGTCCATCGCTTCCACCCGTGTCTGGGATTGAGCCACGGCTTCTATGAGTGAGAGACGAGTACGTTACCAGTCGAGCCATGGGGAACCACCTCTGGAGGTAATAGACTAAACTGACAAGATGTAATGTATTGTCATGAGCTAGGAACCCAGAATGAAGGCAGCAGTGATGCGATGTCTTTTGTGTTCGACCTTGTTAAGATCACATCAGCGCCCCATGAGACTAAATTCCTGGCTGAGAGAGGTTCGATGTCCTAAGTATCAGATGAAATATGGTTTGAGGATCCCAGCCAAGGAAGATCAATGATGGAAGGTGTCGGCTTCCCTTGTTGTGGGATAATTCTGTCTTCTGGTAACATTGTTAACGTTATATATTGCTTTATGTGTTGACGTGCTGTTGGAGTGTGAGTGAGGTAACATTTATGAAGGGAATCAGGGGAACCGGCCCGAGTCCTAGAGATGGGAAGTATAGTGTCTGCACCATAAAGAAGGGGAGTTAATGTTGCAGTTTTATAAGTGTAGTATAAGTGCGCCTCTGGCAAGACATTGATGGAGTGAATCAAAACTTTTCTTTTTCGGGCCACCCTGCCTTGGTGGGAGACTGCCGATGCGTTAATATTTGAATAATAAAAATATTGCTTTATCTTTACAGGCTGCTTTCTCTTAAAACATATTTAAATTTATTGTCTTCTTTTCCCACTTCTTTTTTTTCCTCCTTCGTCCTCACACTCACACCTCTTCTTCCTTCCTCTACTTCTTGAATATTTATTTGCGCGAGATGTGTCAGGCTAACATCATCGCTGCCGCTCACCCTCATAACACCACAGTCCAAGAGCTCTGGTTTAGAAACTGTAGAATTTATCTTCTATCTCTCTCTGTCTCTCTCTCTCTCTCTCTCTCTCTCTCTCTCTCTCTCCTCTCTCTCTCTCTCCTCTCTCTCTCTCTCTCTCTCTCTCTCTCTCTCTCTCTCTCTCTCTCGTTAAGTCATACCATAAATTAAGGAAAGATTCTAGACTTCATCTTACGAAAGCAGACGAAAAAAATGCAACAATAACTATGGACAAGGTAAATCATAGTGGAAAAATGAACATGTAATTAGGAGACAGGGAAACTCTCTCGCCCCTTAAATTACAATCAAGGGGGAGTGCTAAACCCGTAGGATTATTCAGGCTTAATTCAGGGAACTGGAGCACAGATCCAATCCCCTAGATCAAGAACCCCTCGCCAACATCAAGGAACCTTCCTTGAGGGGCGCCCATAAAGCGTTCCAACTTGACTACGGTCATTAAGCCTAGTAACTTCCTCACCATCAGACAAGAACACTTTTACCCTCAAAACAGAGATTAATTTGAAATCTCAGCAAATAGAGAAAGAGAAATACATATCTCAGGGGAGATTTCCTGACCATTGTGTAAACTAAAATTTCAGAATTTATGTTAAGATTTTGAATAATTTGCTTTTTCTCATAGAACGTATATGACAAATTTTATTAGCTTAATTGTTATTATTATGAATTACAAGAATTAAATACTATTGTTTTAAGTGCATGAATCTTACAATCCCAAGAAAATAAAAAAATAAATATAACTTTATGTGCCAAAATTTAAAGTTTAGATTAACAGCCACTCTCTCAGGCCTCCTAAAATATGTTTTCTACATATGAGTAAAGTTTTGGGTCCCTGAACCTGGAAATTTAGATTCACTAATGTCCAAAAACAGAAATTTTTCCATTTTTTTTTTTTAATTTTGTCTTCCAACATCCTTTCGGTTACTGGAAAAAGACTTGCAGTGGAGAAAATGACGATAAGATTAAGCAAATTTATAGAAAAAGACGAAGAATATTTACAAATCTCCGTTCCTATTATTATACAGATGTTTGACGATGAATTTAAGCTCCTGGGCATCCTTAGGTTAATGAGATGGAATTGACAACAATTCTAGCTTCTAGGCCTGACACAATGACATACTTTGAACCGTGTTTTGTGAGGATTGTTCTCAAGAATAACCCACTCAAAACTCTTAGGCCTCTTCAGGGATTTTTAGTTTCAAATTCTAGGCCTTTGAAATTCAGTGGCATTGCTAGAGGGAGAGCAAGGGAGGGGGACCCCCCCTCATGAGCACATTTTTCAAAAGCGGCGCCGTCTCAACAATTTCGCATTTTAATTTTAAAAACAAAATAGATTTTTTTTTTTTTTTTTATCACACTGGCCGATTCCCACCAAGGCAGGTGGCCCGAAAAAGAAAAACTTTCATCATCATTCACTCCATCACTGTCTTGCCAGAAGGGTGCTTTACACTACAGTTTTTAAACTGCAACATTAACACCCCTCCTTCAGAGTGCAGGCACTGTACTTCCCATCTCCAGGACTCAAGTCCGGCCTGCCGGTTTCCCTGAACCCCTTCATAAATGTTACTTTGCTCACACTCCAACAGCACGTCAAGTATTAAAAACCATTTGTCTCCATTCACTCATATCAAACACGCTCACGCATCCCTGCTGGAATCCAAGCCCCTCGCACACAAAACCTCCTTTACCCCCTCCTCCTCCAACCTTTCCTAGGCCGACCCCTACCCCGCCTTCCTTCCACTACAGACTGATACACTCTTGAAGTCACTCTGTTTCGCTCCATTCTCTCTACATGTCCGAACCACCTCAACAACCCTTCCTCAGCCCTCTGGACAACAGTTTGGTAATCCTGCACCTCCTCCTAACTTCCAAACTACGAATTTCTCTGCATTATATTCACACCACACATTGCTCTCAGACATGACATCTCCACTGCCTCCAGCCTTCTCCTCGCTGCAACATTCATCACCCATGCTTAAACACCCATATAAGAGCGTTGGTAAAACTAACTCTCATACATTCCCCTTCTTTGCCTCAAGGACAAAGTTCTTTGTCTCCACAGACTCCTAAGTGCACCACTCACCCTTTTCCCCTCATCAATTCTATGATTCACCTCATCTTTCATAGACCCATCCGCTGACACGTCCACTCCCAAATATCTGAATACATTAAACCTCCTCCATACTCTCTCCCTCACAATCTGATATCCAATCTTTCATCACCTAATCTTTTTGTTATCCTCATAACCTTACTCTTTCCTGTATTCACTTTCAATTTTCTTCTTTTGCACACCCTACCAAATTCATCCACCAATCTCTGCAACTTCTCTTCAGAATCTCCCAAGAGCACAGTGTCATCAGCAAAGAGCAACTGTGACAACTCCCACTTTGTGTGTGATTCTTTATCTTTTAACTCCACGCCTCTTGCCAAGACCCTCGCATTTACTTCTCTTACAACCCCATCTATAAATATATTAAACAACCACGGTGACATCACACATCCCTGTCTAAGGCCCACTTTTACTGGGAAATAATTTCCCTCTTTCCTACACACTCTAACTTGAGCCTCACTATCCTCGTAAAAACTCTTCACTGCTTTCAGTAACCTACCTCCTACACCATACTCCAAAATAGAAATGTATAACAGATTTAAAATTAATCGGTACTTGTAATGGCCTTTTTTTATGTGCTCATTTCCTGGCTACTCTCCTGCTTTGATTGTCCATAGAAAGGTGTTTAACCTCAGATTTATGACTTCCTAATTGCCTGAGCACTCTATAAGGACCAATCAATATTTTGATCAACTTATGCAGTCAAGGCTCCCCTTCTCTTGCATATTTAAAATGAGCTAACACTGATGGATGGATGAATATCTTCATCTGCTTATAAATTTCTTTATACATCATTTGTACAGTTTAGAGTGATAGGTTCGAGTACAGGAAGATTAAGAAACATAACCGTTGTGTGTCTGTGCACATGTTTACAAGATAGGTTACTGACGTATATTGGTTAACTAAATTTAATTCGGTTGTTGCATGATGTAAGAAGAGTAGCCCAGTATTCCTTAATCCCACTAGCATTCAAGTCTTGAAGCAAATCACATTAGGTATTCACCAATTATCATTCGTATACTAATATCCAAATTTTTCAATAAAAATCGCAGATTAGGAGCCCTAGGGAGCCCTTAACTAAATCAAAACCTTCCACTAGCAATTTCCAGCTTTGTGTCAATAGCGAAGGTACATCAACTATGTACACCCACATATGTACACCCACAGCCATTAGTGACAGTTGGAATATGTATATAGGGGTCACATCTTGACTCCCACAGCGACCAGTGAAAAGGCGGGGCCAGGAGCTGTGAATCGACCCCTGCAACCACAACTAGGTGAATACAGCATCTCATATTCCGCTCTGTAAAAAAAGGGAAGGCACACGACCTTTACCATTACATAACTGAGTGTCCAGTTGTCAGTGACTTTAGGCCTGGTGGAATTGGGGTATCTAAAAACTGTGTAAATACGTTATCTTCTCCGGGGTGCTTGAGGCTATCCTCATGTCACCGTTGTTTTGGCTGAGCGGCGGAATGGATAATACGTACTTGGGTCAGGCAGCTTCCAGCATGATAAATGGTTTAAAACCGACAAGTTGAAGATTGAATCACTTATGCAACATATTGGAATCTTTATTGAAGAAACGTTTTGCCACACAGTGACTTCATCAGTCCAATACTAAGCAGGAATGTGTAAGGAGAGCAGGAGTTTGTGGTAATCAGTCCCTCAGCTTGGAATCGATGTGTTCAGTCCATCACTCTTGTAGAAAGTACAGCATGTGGCCGGAGAAGTGGTGAGTGGAAGCAGGAGGAGGAGGGATCACAGTGGGACCATCCACTAGTTTAAATAGGTCTTCGTCCAAAGGTTGCACAAGTGTTGACGAATTCCTTGTATCAAGATCCCATGATCGTGATCAACTTGTCGGTTTTAAACCATTTATCACATCTGTCAGACACTGCAACGTCATGGGATCTTGATACCAGGAATTCCTCAACACTTGTGCAACCCTTGAACGAAGACCTACTGACACTAGTGGATGGTTCCACTGTGATCCCGCCTCCTCCTGCTTCCACTCACCTGACTACAGTATATAAGCCACTTCTCCGGTCATATGCTGTACTTTCTACAAGAGTGATGGACTGAACACATCGACTCCAGGCTGAGGGACTGATTACCTCAAACTCCTCCTCTCCCTATACCTTTCTGCTTTGTATTGGACTGATGAAGCCACTTGTGGCGAAACGTTTCTTCAATAAATATTCCCATATATTGCATAAGTGTCTCAATCTTCAGCTTCCAGTGCCTCTCAATAAATCTATAAAGAGCAGAAAGACCTATTAATTCTACCCCCTTATCACTCTACAACGAAACCCACAACAAATGGTTGTAACAGTGTGAGAAATCCTGTAGGATTTCTGGATTTACGAGTGTTATAAGTGAGGTGACGTTTATGTGGAAGGGCTACTCGCACTGCTTGAGGCCTAAACGCTTTCTTGATAGCTATGACAGGACCCACGGCATAACACTAGACACAAACATCTCTACGACATTCCTCGTGTCCGACTAAACCTTTACAAAAATTCAATGTATGTCAAAGGCCCTAAAATCTGGAACACCCTACCTGAAAACTATAGAACTGCAGACACATTCATCACCTCAAACTACCGTTAGAAAACATCTTATCTCCCTGATACACCCCGTCAACTAACTACATAAAAACCACCCGGTGGTTCACACTTACACTCGCTCACCCATTTGACTATAAACACAGAAATACGATCTTAATCTTAAAAATGATTCCTAACTAGTCATAGTTTGCCTGGATACTCCAATGTAGAAACTATGTATTGTGACAAAACAAAAGCATTCACATTGCTAAACTCACAACTAGTATTTAGTCACTTAGTAAATTAGTCAACTTACTCCTTAATTCGTAATAATTTATGGTTAAGAATTAATCTAAGTTTGCCCGAAATGCTAGCAGCTAGGGTCATAGTGGCCCCCTCGTAATTAGTATTTTACTACATGTAAAAAACACCCTAACCAAAATCTGTAAACCCCGTTTGTAATCCTTATAGAGAAATAAACTGATTGACTGATTGAGGACGCAGCTACTTCGACACTGCCCTTCTCACCAGCGTACCCGTCCGTGTCGCCTGTTCCCTACCAACCAGTTACCTCTCATTCGTAACGTTTCCTTGTTTTAAGTATATTTTCAGGTACAGGTACACACAATACATTACATAGATTATCATACAATAGCACAAATATGTAGATTACCCAGACATAATTTGCATGGTTTTTAAGATTTTTGCCACGAATGGCTAGTTAATGTGCACTCCCCTATCCACCTGTGGACGGTAGCGCAAGAGCATTGAAGCAAAAGGCCTAGGAACTAGGCCCCAAACGGTTACAGGTGCACATATTTTTTTTATCTATATACTACAGTTCACTTATCTGTTACAAGCCAATTGAGGAAATTTGCTTAGTATATCTGGTATCTTATTTTCATTTATAAGATATCTGACGTGTCCACATAGGTTTTTATACTGTCTGTCTCTGTATTCCTCAATAAGTGGACAACTAAGCACATAGTGTTCAAGACAGGACCATTGATCATCATCTGTGTGCTCCCAAACTGCCAGAAGTACTTGTAACCAAACCCCTAACCTGGCCACTACAACATCAGTCAGTCTGTTCACATTGCAAGTTGCTCCATAAACATACTTAACTGCGTTCATGTTATCATAGTGCGTAATAGTTCAACTCAGGCTTCTAACTGCATTCCTATAACAATCATTTTCATTATTTACTTCTCTCCTAATATTATTCCTAATGCTAGACACTGTGAGGGAAAAGTTCAATAGATAGGAGTAGCGAGGGAGTATATAGTAACAATAATTTCATTGCCGGCTACTTGTTAAGGTAGGGTAAGTCAAGCCCCCTGCTATTCCCGCCTTTTTCCCCCACCCCGAAGTGATAGTTTGACTGCCGGCTGCTTGTTAAGGTAGGGTCAGTCTAGCTCCCGCTATCCCTTCCCCTCCTTCTTCCCCCTTCCCCCCCCTGAAAGGTGACGTGTGGGGCTCTGGTCCAAACAGTAATCACTAGACTCGCAGCTCCCAGCACTACTGTAAGTACATGCCTGCCTTGTATTCTAGTGGATTTATGGGTTGAAAGCTTCACTTTTGACCAATAATAAACTTAGTCTTTTCAGCCTTGCTCTATGTTGACTGTTGTAATAATCACCACATCTTTTAGGTATTGTACTCATCATGGAGAGTGATATCTTTTCAGCTTGGATGACAGAGAGGGTCACCTGTCAATCAACGAGAAAAACTGGTGGAGATGGACTAACGTCCTGAGACTTCCCCTTTTTGGATTTAATTACCTGTGCACCTGTATGAAATTGCAGGACGTAACCCCACATCATTGCAGCGGTAAAGAACCTGCTTTCCTGTCATCGGGATATAATACTCAAGGCTATACTGTGAAGAACTAGCCAGTGGGTCGTAACCAAACACCTGCGAACCCCCCCCCCCATCATCAGCAACGGCTACGATTTCAACAACACAGTGTCACCAACACCAGACACCCCTATATATATTAGCGTTGAATTCAGTTATCATTTATATTTTTCATTTTTCATTTTCATTAATGTAGGATTAATATTTCATATTTAAGTGTTTTATATTTTATATTTTCTATATAATAAAGTGTTTATGTTTGTCTGTTATTATTTCTTTTTCTATTCATTAATTTTCTTGAGGAGGAGCCAGCCTTGGTAATACTGTCTGAAGTTATTACAGGGCTGAGTAAGCCTTCACAAGTGGCGACCTTGCCAGGATACAACTCGACAGAATCAAGATTCAATTCCATCTCCAATCTACCATTGGAACTTCAACGCCGCATACCCCAGACGGTTACCACCAGCCATGAGTAATCATTCTCTATGGTAGACTACGTACAGGTATTAAAAGATTTGGTGATTTTATAGTCTCAATTTATTGAAAAAC
>NC_069487.1:21760008-21858773 GCF_026875155.1 Cherax quadricarinatus | reverse complement strand
AGCAGGTTTTACCGCTGCAATGAGTGGGGTTACGTCCTGCAATTCATACAGGTGCACAGGAATTTAAAATAAAAAAAGGGGAAAGTCTCGGGACTTTTAGTCCATCTCCACCATTTTTTCCCGTTATTGACAGGTACCCTCTCTGTCATCCAAGCTGAAAAGATATCACTCTCCATGATGAGTACAATACCTAAAAGATGTGGTGATTATTACAACAGTCAACATAGAGCAAGGCTGAAAAGACTAAGTTTATTATTGGTCAAAAGTGAAGCTTTCAACCCATAAATCCACTAGAATACAAGGCAGGCATGTACTTACAGTAGTGCTGGGAGCTGCGAGTCTAGTGATTACTGTTTGGACCAGAGCCCCACACGTCACCTTTCGGGGGGGGAGGGGAAGAAGGAGGGGAAGGGATAGCGGGAGCTAGACTGACCCTACCTTAACAAGCAGCCGGCAGTCAAACTATCACTTTCGGGGTGGGGGAAAAAGGCGGGAATAGCAGGAGCTTGACTTACCCTACCTTAACAAGTAGCCGGCAATGAAATTATTGTTACTATATACTCCCTCGCTACTCCTATCTATTGAACTTTTCCCTCACAGTGTCTAGCATTAGGAATAATATTAGGAGAGAAGTAAATAATGAAAATGATTGTTATAGGAATGCAGTTAGAAGCCTGAGTTGATCTATTACGCACTATGATAACATGAACGCAGTTAAGTATGTTTATGGAGCAACTTGCAATGTGAACAGACTGACTGATGTTGTAGTGGCCAGGCTTAGGCTTAGTTACAAGTTCTTCTGGCAGTTTGGGAGACACACAGTTGATGATCATATGGTCACTGTCTTGAACACTATGTGCTTAGTTGTCCACTTATTGAGGAATACAGAGACAGACAGTATAATAACCTATGTGACACGTCAAGATATCTTATAAATGAAAATAAGATACCAGATATACTAAGCAAATTTCCTCAATTGGCTTGTAACAGATAAGTGAACTGTAGATATATAGATAAAAAAAATATGTGCACCTGTTAACCGTTTGGGGCCTAGTTCCTAGGCCTTTTGCTATCCATATGCTCTTGCGCTACCGTCCACAGGATGGATATCGAGTGCACAATTAACTAGCCATTCGGTGGCAAAATCTTAAAAACCATGCAAATTATGTCTGGGTAATCTACATATTTGCTGCTATGTATGATAATCTATGTAACTGTATTTGTGTGTACCTGTACCTGAAAATATACTTAAAACCAAGGAAACGTTACAGAATGAGAGGTAACTGGTTGGTAGGGAACAGGCGACACGGACGGGTAACGCTGGTGAGAAGGGCAGTGTCGAGTAGCTGCGTCCCTCAATCAGTCAATCAAGTTTATTCTCTATAAGGATTACAATACGGGGTTTACAGATTTTGGTTATTGTGTGGTTTACATGTAGTAAAATACTAATTACAGAGGGGGCCACTAGGACACCTAGCATGGCTAGGCATTTCGGGGGCAAAACTTAGAATTAATTCTTTAACCAACAATTATACGAATTAAGGAGGTAAGTTGACTAAAATTACTAATGGACTAATATAGTTTGTGAGTTTAGCAATGAATGCTTTTTGTTTTTCACAATAATAGTTTCTAACATTGGAGTATCACGAAATCTTATACTAGTTTGTGATATCTTATATTATTAGATTAAGAAGATTCGTATTGTCTGTGTTTATAGTCAAAATGGGTCAGGCGAGTGTAAGTTGTGAACCACCAGGTGGTTTTTATGTAGTTAGTTGACGGGGTGTATCAGGGAGATAAGATGTTTTCTAACGGTAGTTTTGAAGGTGATGAATGTGTCTGCAGTTCTATAGTTTTCAGGTAGGGTGTTCCAGATTTTAGGGCCTTTGACATACATTGAATTTTTGTAAAGGTTTAGTCGGACACGAGGAATGTCGTAGAGATGTTTGTGTCTAGTGTTATGCCCGTGGGTCCTGTCATAGCTATCAAGAAAGCGTTTTAGGCCTCAAGCAGTGCGAGGTAGCCCTTTCCACACATAAACGTCACCTCACTTATAACACTCGTAAATCCAGAAATCCTACAGGATTTCTCACACTGTTACAACCATTTGTTGTGGGTTTCGTTGTAGAGTGATAAGGGGGTAAAAATTTAATAGGTCTTTCTGCTTTTTATAGATTTATTGAGAGGCACTGGAAGCTGAAGATTGAGACACATTATGCAATATATGGGAATATTTATTGAAGAAACGTTTCGCCACAAAGTGGCTTCATCAGTCCAATACAAGCAGAAAGGTATAGGGAGAGGAGGGGTTTGAGGTAATCAGTCCCTCAGCCTGGAGTCGATGTGTTCAGTCCATCACTCTTGTAGAAAGTACAGCATATGACCGGAGAAGTGGCTTATATACTGTAGTCAGGTGAGTGGAAGCAGGAGGAGGCGGGATCACAGTGGAACCATCCACTAGTGTCAGTAGGTCTTCGTTCAAAGGGTTGCACAAGTGTTGAGGAATTCCTGGGATCAAGATCCCATGACGTTGCAGTGTCTGACAGATGTGATAAATGGTTTAAAAAACCGACAAGTTGATCACGATCATGGGATCTTGATACAAGGAATTCGTCAACACTTGGGGCAACCTTTGGACGAAGACCTATTTAAACTAGTGGATGGTCCCACTGTGATCCCTCCTCCTCCTGCTTCCACTCACCACTTCTCCGGCCACATGCTGTACTTTCTACAAGAGTGATGGACTGAACACATCGATTCCAAGCTGAGGGACTGATTACCACAAACTCCTGCTCTCCTTACACATTCCTGCTTAGTATTGGACTGATGAAGTCACTGTGTGGCAAAACGTTTCTTCAATAAAGATTCCAATATGTTGCATAAGTGATTCAATCTTCAACTTGTCGGTTTTAAACCATTTATCATGCTGGAAGCTGCCTGACCCAAGTACGTATTATCCATTCCGCTGCTCAGCCAAAACTACGGTGACATGAGGATAGCCTCAAGCACCCCGGAGAAGATAACGTATTTACACAGTTCTAGATACCCCAATTCCACCAGGCCTAAAGTCACTGACAACTGGACACTCAGTTATGTAATGGTAAAGGTCGTGTGCCTTCCCTTTTTTTACAGAGCGGAATATGAGATGCTGTATTCACCTAGTTGTGGTTGCAGGGGTCGATTCACAGCTCCTGGCCCCGCCTTTTCACTGGTCGCTGTGGGAGTCAAGATGTGACCCCTATATACATATTCCAACTGTCACTAATGGCTGTGGGTGTACATATGTGGGTGTACATAGTTGATGTACCTTCGCTATTGACACAAAGCTGGAAATTGCTAGTGGAAGGTTTTGATTTAGTTAAGGGCTCCCTAGGGCTCCTAATCTGCGATTTTTATTGAAAAATTTGGATATTAGTATACGAATGATAATTGGTGAATACCTAATGTGATTTGCTTCAAGACTTGAATGCTAGTGGGATTAAGGAATACTGGGCTACTCTTCTTCATCATGCAACAACCCAATTAAATTTGGGGGGGGTTAAACCAAATGTGGGTGAAACCATTTGAAACCCTTGCAAGACACAAACCGGGTTTTTTTCTTAAATTTTGGGATTTAAATTAATTTCCCACCCCAAAACTGCAATTTTTTTTAAAAAAATTTTAAAATTTAAGCAAAAATGAAAGATAATCCCTAATTTTTTCCTAAATTTGTTAGTCATTTTAAATTTCCCCCGGGGGACCCTTTTTGGCATAATTGAACAAAAAAAAAATTTTTCCAAAAAATAGAGTCCTTCGGCAAAAGGGAAGCATAAACGGAGGCCCCCAAACCCCCCTTATAAACCAATCAAACGAAAAAAGCCAAAAAAATTTTAAACAATAAAAAAAACCTTTAAAATTTTACCCCTTTTTAAATTTTAAAAATTTGTTATAATTTAAAATTTTTGGGATTGGTTTAAAGGGGTAGGCAAAAGTAAGGGTTTTAACGAGGTTAATAAATTTTAAAGGGGGAAAAAAGAGGAAAAAACCCGGAAAATGGGCACTTAAAAAAAGGATTAAAGTACCGTTTTTTAAATTTTTTAAAATTTTTGGGGTTTGGGTAAGGGGGAATTTTGAAAGCGGGGTTTTTTGGGAAGGGGGCCCGTGGAGTTTAAAAAGAAAAAAAAAAATTCCAACAAATGGGGTTGTCCCCTTTGTTTTTAAAAATATTTTGGGGGAGGTTTGAAAAAAAAGTAAAAGGGGGGGAAAAAAAAAAAAAGGGGGAGAAAAGAAAAGGGAAAAAAAAAAGGGGGGGAAAAAAAAAGGGGAGAAAGGGGAAAAAAAAGGGAAAGAGTTTGCAAGATTGGAAAAATAATTTTGGTGGGGTGTGCAAAAAAAAGAAAATTGAAAGTGAATACGGGAAAAGAAAAGGGGTTTAAAAAGGATAAAAAAAAATTTAGGTGATGAAAGTTTTGGAATAACCGATTGGGGGGAGAGTATGGAGGAGGTGAATGTATTCAGATTTTTTGGGGAGGGGAAACGTGCCCAGCGGATGGGCCCTTAAAAAGATGGGGTAAATTTCATAAAATTTGGGATGGGGGGAAAAGGGTGATTGGGTCATTTAAAGGAGCCCGTGGAGAAAAAGGGAACTTTGCCCTTGGGGGCAAAAAAGGGGAATGTATAAAGAGTATGGGTTTTTTTCCCCAAACGCTCTTAAATGGGTTTTAAGCAGGGGGGATGAATTTTGCAGCGGGGGAAAAGGGGCTGAGGCATTGGAAAAGTCATGTCTGGGGGCAATGTGGGGTTTGTAAATTAATGCGGGAAAATTTCCCGTAGTTTGGGAAATTTTTAGGGGGAAAGGGGGCGGGAAAAACCAAAAACTGTTGTCCAGAGGGCGGGGAAAGGGTTGTTAAGGGGGTTTCGGACATGTGGAGAGAATGGAGAAAACCCAAGTGCCCTTCAAGAGTGTATCATCGTAGTGGAAGGAAGGCGGGTAGGGGCGGCCTAGGAAAGGTTTGGGAGGGAGGGGTAAAGGGGGTTTATTGTGTAAAGGGGGGCCTTGGGATTTCCCAGCAGGTATGCGGGGAGCGTGTTTGATAGGAGTGAATGGAGACAAAGGTTTTTTAAATACTTACGTGCTTTTTGGAGTGTGACCAAAGTAACATTTTTTGAAGGGTTTCCAGGGAAACCGGCAGGCCGGATTTTGAGTCCTGGAGATGGGAAAACAGGGGTCGCACTCTGAAGGGGGGGTTTTAAATGTTGCATTTAAAAACTGTAGTGAAAAAGGAAACCCTTCTGGCAAAACAGTGATGGAGTGAATGATGAGGGAAAGTTTTTCTTTTTCGGGCCACCCCCCTTGGGGGAAATCGGCCATGTAAAATAAAAAAAAAAAAAAATTCTTTTTTTTTTTAAAAATTTAAAAAGCAAAAATTTTTTGGAGGGGGCGCCGTTTTTAAAAAAAGGGTGCTCATGGGGGGGGGGTCCCCCCCCCTTTGCTCCCCCTCAACCCAATTCCACTTTTAAAATTTTCAAAGGCCTAAAATTTTGAAACTAAAAATCCTGAAGAGGCTAAAAATTTTTGAGGGGTTATTCTTGAGAAAAACCCCTCACAAAAAAACGGTTAAAAAGTATGTCATTGTGCCCCAGGCCTAGAAGCTAGAATTGTTGCCCAATTCCCAAATCTCATTAATCAAAAGGACCCCCAGGAGTTTAAAATTCATCGTCAAAAAACCTGTATAATAATAGGAACGGAGTTTTTGTAAATTTCTCGTCTTTTTCTAAAAAATATGCTTCATTTTATCGGTCTTTTTTTTTCCACTCCCAAGCCCTTTTTCCCCAGTAACCGAAAGGATTTGGAAGAAAAAAATTTTAAAAAAAAAAAATGGAAAAATTTCTTTTTTTTTGGACATTAGTAAAATCTAAATTTCCAGGTTCGGGGGACCCAAAACTTTACTCAAATGTAAAAACCAATTTTAGGACCCCTGAAGAGGGGCCCTTTAATCTAAACTTTAAATTTTGGCACAAAAAGGGTTATATTTTTTTTTTTTTTATTTTCGGGGGAAATTGAAAGATTAAAGCATTTAAAAAACAATAGTATTTAATTCTTGAAAATTCATAATAATAACAATTAATTTTAATAAAATTTAGGGCCATAAACGTTCTATGAGAAAAAGAAAATTTTATTAAAAATCTTAACATAAATTCTAAATTTTATTTTACACAAGGGTAAAGGAAATTCCCCTGAGATATGTTTTTCTCTTTCCTATTTGCTGAGATTTAAAATTAAAATCTCTATTTTGAGGGTAAAAGTTTTTTCTTGTCTGAGGGTGGGGAAGTTACTAGGTTTTTAAGGGACCGTAGTCAAGTTGGAACGCTTTGGGGGCGCCCCCCCAAGGGAAAAGGTTTTTTCCTTTTGATTTTGGGGTGAGGGGTTCTTAAACTGGGGGGTTTGGATCTTGCTCCCATTTCCCCCTAAATTAAGCCTAAATAATCCGGGGGTTTTTTAGCACTCCCCCTTGATTGAAATTTTAAAAGGGGGGGCCCCGAGGGGTTTTTCCCCCTGTCTCCAAAATTAACATTTTTCTTTTTTTCCCAAACTATGTTTTCCCTTGTCCTAGTTATTTTTGCATTTTCTTTTGGGGTCGCTTTCGTAAGATGAAGCCCTAAAAATCTTTCCTTAATTTAGGGAATGCCCTTTTAAACGAGACAGAGAGGGGAGAGAGGAGAAGAAGGAGAAAGAGAGAGAAGAGAGAGAGAGAAGGGATTTTTGAAATAAATTTTCCTACATTTTTCAAACTAACCTCTTGGACTGGTTTTTAAATAGGGTGAGCGGCAGCGATGATGTTACCTACAACATCTCGCGCAAAAAAAATTTCCAAGAAGTAAAAGGAAGGAAGAAGAGGGGGAGTGTAAAGGACAAGGGAAAGGAAAAAAAAGAATTTGGGAAAAAGAAAAACAAAAATTTTTAAAATATGATTTTAAGAGAAAACAGCCGAAAAGGGAAAAAAGAAAATATTTTTATTTTTCCCAAATTTTAAAAGCATCGGCAGCCTTCCCCCCAAAAGGAAAAGGGTTGGCCCGAAAAAGAAAAGTTTTGATTCCCCTCCATAAAATGTCTTGCCAAGGCGCATTTAAAACACTCCCATTTAAAAATTTCATCTTTTAACCCCCCTTCTTTATGGTCAAAACCACTATATTTTCCCACCCTCAAGGCCCTGGGGGGCCGGGTTCCCCCTTTGGTTTTCCCCTTAAATAAATGAAACCCCCACCACACTTCCAACGCACGCCCAACACAAAAAGCAATATATAACTTAACAATTTTTTACCAGAAACCCAAATTATCCCACAACAAGGGAAGCCGACACCCTTCCATCATTGATCTTCCTTGGCGGGGGTCCTAAAACCTATTTCATCTGAATTTTAGGACAGGGAAACCTCTCTCGGGCCAAAGGAAATTTAGCCTTCAGGGGCCCGCGGGAGTGATCTTAAAAAGGGGCGAACACAAAAGACATCGCATCCCCTGCTCCCTTTTCATTCGGGGTTCCTGGGCTCATGACAATAAATTACATCTTGTCATTCCCAGTTTATTACCTCCGGGAGGGGGGTTCCCCCATGGCTCGATGGTAACGTACTCGTCTCTCACCCCAAAAGAAGCCGTGGTTTAAATTTTCCCCCAGACACGGGGTGGAAGCGATGGACTTTTTCCTAAACTTCACCTGTCTCTTTTCCCACTTGGGTATAAGTGGGAAAAACCCGGGGTTTTTTAGCCCGGGGGAAAAAGGGGGATAAGATTAAAGGGTTCGGATGCCATTACCCAATTAAGATAGGCCGTCCATGGCGGTGCAAAACGGGCAGTGCCAAATATGCGCAAAAAAGGTGAAACTTTTTTGTGTGTGGTTGGGTGTGTGTGTGTGTGTGTGTGTGGGGTGTGTTGTGGGTGTTGTGTGTGTGTGTGGTGTGTAGGGTGGGGTGTGTGTGTGAAACTCACCAAATTTGTACTCACCTAATTGGGGGTTTTGCAGGGGGTGAGACTCCTCCGGCCCCGCCTCTTCACTGATCGCAAACTGGATCCCTCTCTCTCTGCTTCCGAGCTTTTCATACCTCTTTTTAAAAACATGTATGGTTCCTGCCTCCATATTTCCCACTTGCTAGGGCAAATTCCCCCGGCTGAAACTCTATGATGAAAAAATTACTTCCTAACGCCCCCTTGTGACCCGTCTAAATTTCACTTCCAGTTGTAAACCCTTGTCCCTGTTCCCCTCTCTGGAAAAATCCTACCCTCTGTCCCCCTTTGTCTATCCCGCAGTATCTTGTATGTCGTTATCATGTCCCCCCCTGACCCTTTTTCCTCCAGTGTCGTCAGTCCCAAATTCCCCCTTTAAACCCTTTTCCCCGTACGACATTTTCCCTTTAGCTCTGGACTTTGCCTTGGGTTTCAAACCTTTGTACTTTTTCTAACTTCTTGACGTGGGTTGACCAGGTTTTGGGGGTTTCCCGAGGTGCTGCATATCCCGTATGGGCCTAACATACACAGTGTACATTTTCTTGGGAAAGATTCCTTATTTTTGGGATCGGGAAAGCTATTCTCAGGGGTTTTCCAGGGCCCGTATACTGCAGCGGTTATTTGGGTTGGTGTGTGCCTCCGGTGATTTTGCCGGTGTTATGGGCACCCCAAAGGGCTTTCTCCCCGAGTGAGGGCCCGTAGTCTTTTTCCACCAGCCTATACTTTTGTCTGCGGTCCCCTTTGCCCCCCCCCAATCTTCATGACTTTTTCTTTTTGGGGGATTGAATTCGAGAAGCCAAATTTACTGGACCCCATTTTCCAGGGGGCCCCTCCAGGGCCCTTTGCAGCCTGGCCCCCATTTCCCCGTCCGATTTTAAATTCCCCTTTTCCCTCAACTTCACGTCACTGCGAACAGGGGACACTTCAGAGTCTATTTTTCCATCATTTTCGTTCACATATATCAAAAATAGGGACGGTCCCCAGAACCCGACCCCTTTTTGGGGCCCCGTCGTAACAGGCCCCCCACTGTGATACCTCTTCAAAGTAAACCCTTTACTCTTTTCCCGCCTCCCCGTCAGGTATTCCCCCTTTTCCATTTCAGGGGCCCCCCTTTTACGTGTGCCCGAAACCTCCAGCTTCTGCACTAATCTCTTTTGGGGAAAATGTGTCCAAAAGGCCCTTTTTCCCGCAGTCTAGGAAAACGCAATCTACCCCAACCCTCTCTCTCATGTCCTACTTCTGTTACCTTTTCATAAAACCCCCAGGAGGGTTTTTGATTCAAGATTTGGGCCCTTTCCCTGAAAACCCCTGCGGGGTTTTTATTTATAATCTTGTTTCCCTTTTCCCTTGTTCGGGGCCACTCTCCTCCCGAAAAACTTCTCCATGACTTTGCACACAATACATGTCCCGAGAAAACAGGGCTTAGTTTTTGTGCCCGTTTCGTTTTCCTTTTTTAAATATGGGGACTACATTTTGCTGTCTTCCATTTCTCAGGAAATTGGCCCCCGTTTCAAGGGGTTGTTGAAAATTGGGTTTTGAGGCACACACAGCATCTCTGCTCCTTTCCCCTAAGGGCCCCTTGGGGAAAAATGTTTTTCCGGTCCCCCCGCCTTTTAGGGGTCCCCAAGGGCCAAATTTAAAAGCTTCTTCAAACCCCTTTTTCCAGTTGTTTTGTATGACATCCAAAAACTTGGTTTGGGATATTCCCTCTTGAGGTTTCCCTTTTTTGTTCTGTCTTTCCCCCACCCCCTTTCCCGTCTCTTTCTGTAAAGACTTTTTAAATCTCCGTTTACTCCTCACATACCCCCCCTGATCATTTTTTGTGATTTTTCCACCTTCGTCCTTTAAACTGATCACCCTGGTCTTTTACTGTTTTTCTTCCCCTGATGTGGGTATACAACAGTTTTCGGGGCTGTCCTTGTTTTCGATGCTATGTCTTTTTTATACGTTTGCTGGGGCCCCCCTCCTTACCTGTTCGTACTCAATTTCCCGGCTTTGGGGGACTGATCTCCCCAATTTTTTGTGTGTTCCCCTGCCTTTTGTACTTTTTTTCCCTTCTCTATTTGCACTTTTTTTTTTGGGCCCCCTTACAACCCTCGGGGGTTTAACCGGGGCTTTTTCTGGTTTTTCCCGTTTTTTCTGTTGCCCTTGGGGAAAGAACCTTTTTCCCCTGCCCCCTTGCATTTTGTTGTACATATTCCATCATTTTATTTACTGGCCCTTTCCCCGCCAGTTCCCCTGTCCCACTGGCTCCCCAGGAAGTTTTTTTCAACCCTATGTAGTCCCCCTCTTTTATAGTCCAAGGCTTTTTCCCCTTCTACCTTTCCCGTTATTTTCTTTCCCCTTGCAGCTCTACTATGAAAACAAAGCACAGAAAACCCCGTGGTCGCTAGCTCCTAGGGGGCTCCCATACTTTTAAGTCCTCAAAGTCCCGGGGCCCGCCCAGGGGGAACACAAGGGCCAATCTTGCTGGTTTATCCCCCCCCCCCACTCTGGGATTTTCCTTTTAAAATTTGGGGGCATGAGGTTTTCCACCCCCAATCCCCCAAAATCCTGGGTCTCCATGTTTCGGGGCCCCCCTGTGGGGTCCAGGTTTTTTCCCCGTCAATCTCCCCGTGGTTGAAATCCCCCCTAACCAGCAAATTTGCTCTGGGTGGAGTGAGCTCTTTTTCCACCTCAGCAAGTTTTGTCCACCATTGCCTTTTTGTTTTCCTCTTTATAATTTCCCCCTTTTGGCCTCCTGGGATTTTTGGGGGTGGGTTTTACATCACTGCAATGACCACTTTGTGTTCCCCCGACTGAAAATTACCTGCTATGTAGTCCTTTTTCCCGTTCTTTTTCCTTTTCCTTCCCCTTTTCCCCAATTTTTCCATCTGTTTTTTTTCGAGCAAAGCAACCCCCCACCTTTCCCCCCCTGCCCCTTTTATCTTTTTCCTCATGATCTGGTATCCCTTGGGGGGAAGATTGCATCTGTTATTGTCCCCCATATTTTTTTTTTCTGTAACTGCTATGATGTCTGGGGGCTTCCCCATTGATTCTTTCTTCCATTCCCCCATGTTTATTCGTTAATCCATCTGCATTTTTTGGGGACCAAAAACCCTTTAAAATTCTTTTTCTTTAAACTGTTTAAATGGGTGGGGGGGGTGGAAAAAAGGGGGGGATCGGTGTGTTAGGGTTTGGGGGGGGGGGGGGGGGTTTTTCAGGTTTCCTTGGGGGGGTCGGGGGGGCTGGAGTTTCCCTTTTGCAGGTGTTTTTGGGGGGGTGCTTGTCCTTTTCCCTTTGGGCCTTTGGGGGATTCTGCTCCCCCTTTTTCATTTCCTGTGTGTGGTGTGTGTGTGTGTTTTGTTGGGGTGTGGTGTGTGTGGTTGTGTTTTGTGTGGTTTGTACTCCCCCTATTTGTACTCACCTATTTGTGGTTGCAGGGGGCGAGTCTTAGCTCCTGGCCCCGCCCCCTTCACCCCGGGGCTACTGGGGCCCCTCCTCCCCCCTTCCCCTTTATCCCCTGAAACTTTTTCAAACCTCGTCTTAAAACTGTGTATGGGTTTCCCGCCTCCACTACGTCATTTTTTAGGGGGGCCCATTCCACTGCCTTACAACTCTATGACTGAAGAAATACTTTCTAATATCTCTCTGACCTCTTTTTTTCTTCAACTTCCCAAATTTTGGCCCCCTTGTTTCCCTTTTGTTTCCCCCCCCGGAAAAACCCCCCGTCTTTGCCACCTTTTTTATTCCCAAAGCAGTAAATTTTTTTGTCGTTATTTTGCTGACCACGAACTTTTGTTTTTTAAAATCTCGGGGAAAAAACCCCCAAAAACCCCAAAAAGATTTTTCCCACTTCTACTCTCCCCCCACGACACCAAAACCAAACGTGGGGGTAAATTAAAAGGCTTCTTCCGCCTGCACTCAGAAAAACCCGCAGCAACGAGTTCCTTGAGGAAAATGCACTATAATTGAACCCAAATATTTTTTCCCAAAAACCCCCTACCTCGTCACTTTATCAAGAAATGCAGACGGCGAGCACTAAAAAATCTTCAAACACACCCAGAGAAAACAAATGCCGAAAAAGAGAAAACAAAATTTCCCCTTTCCCCCCAACTCCCCTTGCCAAACATGTTTTTTCCCAAAATCTTTGCCAAAAAAACATTCCAAGTATCTAAACCCCCACAACCACGACCATCAAAGGGCAAACACCATAGTAGGGAGGACAAGGCCCCCATCCTCTGCCCGGGGGATACATAATCCCTTGTAATGGGCGCAACAAATTTTTACGGGGGGGGAAAATCAAGGGGCCTCCAAACACGTATTTTGGAAAAAACCAATTAAACCAAAACAGGTCTGACGACACAAGGAAGCCTGCGTACAAAAACCGCAATTCACACCAAACCCCTTATAAACTACAGAAAAATCCAAAACTTTTTCGCCCCAGAAGACAACACTCAATACCGGGAAAAATCCTGGGAAACCAAACACTTATTTTTATAACCGGGCAACCCTTTAAAAAACCCGAATAGTGGCTTCCCATAACATAGCTGAAACCCCTTGCCAAGAAACTTCTTTTATCGCTATTCCCACATAAAAAACAAATGTAGAAAGGGCTGCTCACAAAAATTTTCCCTCTCCTCCCAAAAAAACCCCAATTTTTTTGACTCTACAAACCCCAAATTTGGGAAAATCAACAGAGCAGCATTCTTCAACCCGACCTCAAACCGGGCTATAAAAAACTCGCGTTTTCCCTTTCCCCCCCAGGTAGTTTTGTTTGTGACTTTTAAAAAGGGCCCCCTGTGTGGGCCCAAACGTTTTTCCCAAAAAAGGATTCACATTATCTGCAAAAATTTTTTGTTTTTTAATTTTCCATCATGTTTTCCCCCTGACCCTCCTGTCCTCCATGTCTGTGTGTGTGTGTGTGTTTCTCCCCCTAGTTTTGGGGGTTTCCCCGGGGTCGAATCCAAGCTCCATGGCCCCGCCTCCTCAAATGGTCGCTACTAGGTCCCCTCTCCCTGAACCGTGAGCTTTATCATACCCTGGGTTTAAAACTAAGTATGGGGTTCCTGCCCCCCCAAAATACATCGCTTTCCCAAACTGTTGTGTGTGGGTTAGTTTTTCCATTTTTTCCCGTGTGTGTTTTGGGTGGGTGTGTGTTTTGTGTGTGTTGTTGGTTTTGGTGTGTGTGTTGTGGGGTGTGAGTTGGGGGGGGGGGGTTGTTGGGGTTGTGTGGTTTTGTGTGGGGTGTGTGCTTTGCGCGCGCGCTCGGTGGGTGTATGAACCCCCTTAATATTTTTATTTAAAAACTCATTACAATTTGGGGACCCGGTGTGGGGCGGGCAGTGGTTCATTACTTTTTAAATTTGTTCAAAACTGTAAACCCTGTATAGGGGTGAGGGTGATTTCCCTTACCTCTGTAAATTGTCATTATTGTGACCAGAACCCTGGAGTCATTTTCCCCCCTGTAACTTTCCCCGATTGGACCAGGAAAAAACTACCTGGAGTTTCATTAACCCTTTTTAACTATTTTAAACTAACATAACTTTTGGGGGCCAAATCCCTGGACCCATTGTGTAAACCCTTTGGGAAACTTTTTTACTACCCCCCCAAAAGGAAAGGTAAAGAAATACCGTCCACAAGAAGGGGATGACTACCGGCCCCCACAGGATGGATAAACTACCACCCACAGGATGGGGATACTACCACCCACAGGATGGGTTTTTTGACTACCTCCCCCCAGGATGGGGAAAGACTACCCCCCCCACAGGATGGATATAACTTTCCAAACCCCCCCGGATGGGTTTTGAAATAAACCCCCCACAGGAAGGGTAAAGACTACCGCCCACAGGATGGGTAAAGACTAAACCCCCCCCCACAGGGTGGGTTGAAAACCCGCCCACAGATTTTTTATGGGCTAACCCCCCCAAAGGGTGGGGATGAATAACCCCCCCCATAAATGGGGGGTGGGGGCATAAAAAACATATTAAACTAAAATAACTAAGGCGAAACAGATTACTTTTTGGGTTTAATTTCAAGAAGGTTTTAAAGTAACAAAAAGTCCCAAAAAATTTTTTCAGCTCTATACATCCCCTATGAGGCCTCATTTAGATTATGCTACTCAGTTTTGGTCCCCTTACTACTGGATGGATATAGACTCATTAGAGAACATACAGAGAAGAATGACCAAAATGATTTACTGTGTAACGAACCTCCCGTATGAAGATAGACTTAAAGCCTTAAATCTCCACTCTCTGGAGAGACATAGAATGAGGGGAGATATCACTGAAGTGTATAAGTGGATGACGGGCATAAACAAAGCAGATATTAAGAAAATAATGAGGATGTCGAACCAGGTAAGAACCAGAAATATCGGATTTAAGTTTGATAAATTTAGATTTAGAAAGGATATAGGTAAGTACTGGTTTTCGAATAGAGTTGAGGATTCGTGGAGCAATCTTCCGAGTAGGGTGATAGAGGCTAGGACTTTGGGGACCTTTAAAACGTGATTGGTCAAATCTATAAGTGGGAGGTGTTGGGTTTAATTGGTGTCCAGGGTACGGGAGTAAATTTTTGGGTAGTTTTGGGTAGGGTGGTTTTGGATAAGGACCTGCCTTGTATGGGCCAGTAAGCCTTCTGCAGTGTTCCTCCATTCTTATATTCTTATGTGTCATACTCTAGTGTCACACTATAGTGTCACACTCTTAGTGTGTCGTACTGTAGTTTGTCATACTGGAGTATGTCATACTTTAGTCTGTCAAACTCTAGTGTATCACACTCTAGTATGCCATACTGAAGTGTGTCATACTCTAGTGTGTCACTCTAGTGTGTCACACTCTAGTGTGTCACACTCTAGTGTGTCACTCTAGTGTGTCACTCTAGTGTATCGCACTCTAGTGTGTCACACTCTAGTGTGTCACTCTAGTGTGTCACACTCTAGTGTGTCACACTCTAGTGTGTCACTCTAGTGTGTCACTCTAGTGTATCGCACTCTAGTGTGTCACACTCTAGTGTGTCACTCTAGTGTGTCACTCTAGTGTGTCACTCTAGTGTGTCACTCTAGTGTGTCACTCTAGTGTGTCACACTCTAGTGTGTCACTCTAGTGTGTCACACTCTAGTGTGTCACTCTAGTGTGTCACTCTAGTGTATCGCACTCTAGTGTGCCCACACTCTAGTGTGTCACTCTAGGGGTGTCACTCTAGTGTGTCACACTCTAGTGTGTCCACTCTAGTGTGTCACTCTAGTGTGTCACTCTAGTGTGTCACTCTAGTGTGTCACTCTAGTGTGTCACACTCTAGTGTGTCACTCTAGTGTGTCACTCTAGTGTGTCACACTCTAGTGTGTCACTCTAGTGTGTCACTCTAGTGTGTCACTCTAGTGTGTCACACTCTAGTGTGTCACTCTAGTGTGTCACTCTAGTGTGTCACTCTAGTGTGTCACACTCTAGTGTGTCACTCTAGTGTGTCACTCTAGTGTGTCACACTCTAGTGTGTCACTCTAGTGTGTCATACTCGAGGTTTGTTCTTCAACAGCTGCTGCTTCAACATCATTGCAACATCATCATTGCATCATCATTGCAACATCAACATCATTGCAACATCAACATCATTGCAACATCAACATCATTGCAACATCAACATCATTGCAACACCAACATTATTGCAACATCAACATCATTGCAACATCAACATCACTGCAACATCAACATCAACATCATTGCAACATCATCATTGCATCAGCATTGCAACATCAACATCATTGCAACATCAACATTATTGCAACATCATCATCATTGCATCAGCATTGCAACACCAACATTATTGCAACATCAACATCATTGCAACATCAACATCACTGCAACATCAACATCATTGCAACACCAACATCATTGCAACACCAACATCATTGCAACATCAACATCATTGCAACATCAACATCATTGCAACACCAACATCATTGCAACACCAACATCATTGCAACATCAACATCACTGCAACATCAACATCATTGCAACACCAACATCATTGCAACACCAACATCACTGCAACATCAACATCATTGCAACAGCAACATCATTGCAACACCAACATCATTGCAACATCAACATCATTGCAACATCAACATTATTGCAACATCAACATCATTGCAACACCAACATCATTGCAACATCAACATCATTGCAACATCAACATTATTGCAACACCAACATCATTGGAACATCAACATCATTGCAACATCAACATTATTGCAACATCAACATCATTGCAACATCAACATCATTGCAACATCAACATCATTGCAACACCAACATCATTGCAACATCAACATTATTGCAACACCAACATCATTGCAACATCAACATCATTGCAACATCAACATCATTGCAACACCAACATCATTGCAACATCAACATCATTGCAACATCAACATTATTGCAACATCAACATCATTGCAACACCAACATCATTGCAACATCAACATCATTGCAACATCAACATTATTGCAACATCAACATTATTGCAACATCAACATTATTGCAACATCAACATCATTGCAACATCAACATCATTGCAACACCAGCATCATTGCAACATCAACATCATTGCAACACCAACATCATTGCAACACCAACATCATTGCAACATCAACATCACTGCAACATCAACATCATTGCAACATCAACATCATTGCAACATCAACATCATTGCAACATCAACATCATTGCAACATCAACATCATTGCAACATCAACATCATTGCAACATCAACATTGCAACATCAACATCATTGCAACATGCAAGTCATCTGTATCTGTACTTTAAGCCCCATAATTATTGCAATTAAACAATATTTAATTAGCCTAAAATAAGTCTCAAAAGTGGATGACATAACAGCTGTGTAAAGTGCTCCCCAACCATCAACTTGACACATGCACATTAGTTAGTTAGTTTAATATGTTTATTATGCACCCCATACCCATCCTGAGGGCGGTAGTCAAAAGATTACAGAGGTACATAATGGGTCCAGGGACTGGACTCCAAAGTTTTGATAGCTGAGCAAGTTACAAAGGTAATGAACTCACAATTGTTTTACTGTCAAATTTGGTCGTTTTTTAGCATTATCTTTGTAAAAGGCTCTACTTTAGAAAGTTATTTTTTAAGACTGCAGCTTAGCAAGAACTCCAACACAAACATTACCTTCGACAGTTCCTTGGGCAAGATTAACACGCAAACTAGAATCAAGTCACTGACCAACAAGCCAGGATAGCTTGATGTACAACAAGGCAGGATAACTTGTTGATGAACAACTACAAGCCAGAATAGCTTCTTGATCTACAACAAGCCAGGATAATTTGATGTAAAATTACAAGCCAGGATAGCTTGTTGATGTGCAACTACAATCCTGGATACCTTGTGCAGCTACAAGCCAGGATAGCTTGTTGTTGATATACAACTACAAGCCAGGATAGCTTGTTGATGTACAACTACAAGCCAGAATAGCTTCTTGATCTACAACTACAAGCCAGGATAATTTGATGTAAAATTACAAGCCAGGATAGCTTGTTGATGTGCAACTACAATCCTGGATACCTTGTGCAGCTACAAGCCAGGATAGCTTGTTGTACAAGCCAGGATAGCTTGTTAATGTGCAACTACAAGCCAGGATAGTTTGTTGATATACAACTACAAGCCAGGATAGCTTGTTGATGTACAACAAGACAAGATAACTTGTTGCTGATGTACTACATGCCAGGATATCTTGTTGATGCACAACTACAAGCCAAGATAGCTTTTTGATATACAACAAGCCAGGATAGGTTGTTGATGTACACAAGCCAGGATAGCTTCTTGTACAACTACAAGCCATGATAGCTTGTACAACAAGCAAGGATAGCTTCTTGATCTACAATTACAAGCCAGGATAGTTTGTTGATTTACAACTACAAGCCAGGATAGCTTGTCGATGTACAACTACAAGACAGGATAGCTTGTTGATGTACAAATACAAACCAGGATAGCTTGTTGTACAACTACAAGCCAGGATAGCTTGTTGTACAAGCCAGGATAGCTTGTTGTACAACTACAAGCCAGGATAGCTTGTTGTACAAGCCAGGATAGCTTGTTGTACAAGCCAGGATATCTTGTTGATTTACAACTACAAGCCAAGATAGCTTGTTGATGTACAACAAGCCAGGACAGCTTGTTGATGTACAATCCAGGATAGCTTGTTGATGTACAACTACAAGCCAGGATAGCTTGTTGATTTACAAATACATGCCAGGATAGCATGTACAACTACAAGCAAGGATAGCTTGTTGATGTACAACTACAAGCCAGGAGAGCTTGTTGTTGATGTACAATTACAAGCCAGGATTGCTTGATGTACAACAAGAAGCCAGGATAGCTTGTTGATGTACAATTACAAGCCAGGATAGCTTGATGTACAGTTACAAGTTAGGATAGCTTGCTGTTCATGTACAACTACAAGCCAGGACAGCTTGTTGATCTACAACAAGCCAGGATGGCTTGATCTACAACAAGCCAGGATAGCTTGTTGATCTACAACAAGCCAGGATAGCTTGTTGATCTACAACAAGCCAGGATAGCTTGTTGTTGATCTACAACAAGCCAGGATAGCTTGTTGATCTACAACAAGCCAGGATAGCTTGTTGATCTACAACAAGCCAGGATAGCTTGTTGTTGATCTACAACAAGCCAGGATAGCTTGTTGTTGATCTACAACAAGCCAGGATAGCTTGTTGATCTACAACAAGCCAGGATAGCTTGTTGATCTACAACAAGCCAGGATAGCTTGTTGTTGATCTACAACAAGCCAGGATAGCTTGTTGTTGATCTACAACAAGCCAGGATAGCTTGTTGTTGATCTACAACAAGCCAGGATAGCTTGTTGATCTACAACAAGCCAGGATAGCTTGTTGATCTACAACAAGCCAGGATAGCTTGTTGTTGATCTACAACAAGCCAGGATAGCTTGTTGTTGATCTACAACAAGCCAGGATAGCTTGTTGTTGATCTACAACAAGCCAGGATAGCTTGTTGATCTACAACAAGCCAGGATAGCTTGTTGATCTACAACAAGCCAGGATAGCTTGTTGATCTACAACAAGCCAGGATAGCTTGTTGTTGATCTACAACAAGCCAGGATAGCTTGTTGTTGATCTACAACAAGCCAGGATAGCTTGTTGTTGATCTACAACAAGCCAGGATAGCTTGTTGTTGATCTACAACAAGCCAGGATAGCTTGTTGATCTACAACAAGCCAGAATAGCTTGTTGATCTACAACAAGCCAGGATAGCTTGTTGTTGATCTACAACAAGCCAGGATAGCTTGTTGTTGATCTACAACAAGCCAGGAAAGCTTGTTGATCTACAACAAGCCAGGATAGCTTGTTGTTGATCTACAACAAGCCAGGATGGCTTGTTGATCTACAACAAGCCAGGATAGCTTGTTGATCTATAACAAGCCAGGATAGCTTGTTGATCTACAACAAGCCAGGATAGCTTGTTGATCTACAACAAGCCAGGATAGCTTGATCTACAACAAGCCAGGATAGCTTGTTGATCTATAACAAGCCAGGATGGCTTATTGATCTACAACAAGCCAGGATAGCTTGTTGATCTATAACAAGCCAGGATGGCTTATTGATCTACAACAAGCCAGGATAGCTTGTTGATCTACAACAAGCCAGGATAGCTTGTTGATCTATAACAAGCCAGGATGGCTTATTGATCTACAACAAGCCAGGATAGCTTGTTGATCTACAACAAGCGAGGATAGCTTGTTGATCTACAACAAGCCAGGATAGCTTGTTGTTGATCTACAACAAGCCAGGATAGCTTGTTGATCTACAACAAGCCAGGATAGCTTGTTGATCTACAACAAGCCAGGATAGCTTGTTGTTGATCTACAACAAGCCAGGATAGCTTGTTGTTGATATACAACAAGCCAGGATAGCTTGTTGATCTACAACAAGCCAGGATAGCTTGTTGATCTACAACAAGCCAGGATAGCTTGTTGTTGATCTACAACAAGCCAGGATAGCTTGTTGTTGATCTACAACAAGCCAGGATAGCTTGTTGTTGATCTACAACAAGCCAGGATAGCTTGTTGATCTACAACAAGCCAGGATAGCTTGTTGATCTACAACAAGCCAGGATAGCTTGTTGTTGATCTACAACAAGCCAGGATAGCTTGTTGTTGATCTACAACAAGCCAGGATAGCTTGTTGTTGATCTACAACAAGCCAGGATAGCTTTTTGATCTACAACAAGCCAGGATAGCTTGTTGATCTACAACAAGCCAGGATAGCTTGTTGATCTACAACAAGCCAGGATAGCTTGTTGTTGATCTACAACAAGCCAGGATAGCTTGTTGTTGATCTACAACAAGCCAGGATAGCTTGTTGTTGATCTACAACAAGCCAGGATAGCTTGTTGTTGATCTACAACAAGCCAGGATAGCTTGTTGATCTACAACAAGCCAGAATAGCTTGTTGATCTACAACAAGCCAGGATAGCTTGTTGTTGATCTACAACAAGCCAGGATAGCTTGTTGTTGATCTACAACAAGCCAGGATAGCTTGTTGATCTACAACAAGCCAGGATAGCTTGTTGTTGATCTACAACAAGCCAGGATGGCTTGTTGATCTACAACAAGCCAGGATAGCTTGTTGATCTATAACAAGCCAGGATAGCTTGTTGATCTACAACAAGCCAGGATAGCTTGATCTACAACAAGCCAGGATAGCTTGTTGATCTATAACAAGCCAGGATGGCTTATTGATCTACAACAAGCCAGGATAGCTTGTTGATCTATAACAAGCCAGGATGGCTTATTGATCTACAACAAGCCAGGATAGCTTGTTGATCTACAACAAGCCAGGATAGTTTGTTGATCTATAACAAGCCAGGATGGCTTATTGATCTACAACAAGCCAGGATAGCTTGTTGATCTACAACAAGCGAGGATAGCTTGTTGATCTATAACAAGCCAGGATGGCTTATTGATCTACAACAAGCCAGGATAGCTTGTTGATCTATAACAAGCCAGGATGGCTTATTGATCTACAACAAGCCAGGATAGCTTGTTGATCTACAACAAGCCAGGATAGCTTGTTGATCTACAACAAGCCAGGATAGCTTGTTGATCTACAACAAGCCAGGATAGCTTGTTGTTGATCTACAACAAGCCAGGATAGCTTGTTGTTGATCTACAACAAGCCAGGATAGCTTGTTGTTGATCTACAACAAGCCAGGATAGCTTGTTGTTGATCTACAACAAGCCAGGATAGCTTGTTGATCTACAACAAGCCAGAATAGCTTGTTGATCTACAACAAGCCAGGATAGCTTGTTGTTGATCTACAACAAGCCAGGATAGCTTGTTGTTGATCTACAACAAGCCAGGATAGCTTGTTGATCTACAACAAGCCAGGATAGCTTGTTGTTGATCTACAACAAGCCAGGATGGCTTGTTGATCTACAACAAGCCAGGATAGCTTGTTGATCTATAACAAGCCAGGATAGCTTGTTGATCTACAACAAGCCAGGATAGCTTGATCTACAACAAGCCAGGATAGCTTGTTGATCTATAACAAGCCAGGATGGCTTATTGATCTACAACAAGCGAGGATAGCTTGTTGATCTATAACAAGCCAGGATGGCTTATTGATCTACAACAAGCCAGGATAGCTTGTTGATCTATAACAAGCCAGGATGGCTTATTGATCTACAACAAGCCAGGATAGCTTGTTGATCTATAACAAGCCAGGATGGCTTATTGATCTACAACAAGCCAGGATGGCTTGTTGTGTGCCTACAACTATAAGCCAGAATGGCTTGTTGTAGAACCAGCCTTCACCAGCGGTCTAGGGTCCAGTGGTTAGAACATTGTGAACGTTGTCTGGCTTCTCACGAAGCAGGCCAAGGTAGCATGGAATCGATCCCTGGCATGCCACAGATTGATAATGATTCAATACCACTTGTTTTGTGATTTCATTTACAAATAAGTTGCTCGTAGAGACTGGTATTCAAATGGGATTGAAAATAGCCACGTATGTCCTCTCACTAACTCATTACATTTCAACTTAAGGCACCTAAAATGGAGGAATATAGCAAATAATATTGTTGCAGTAATAACACCAGGAGGCAGCTCTGATGAAAACTCACACTCACACGAGCTTTTAAATCTCTGCACAAAATTCAATTTAAACCAGCAAATAATAGAGCCTACTAGACTGGAGAATACACTAGACCTCATCTTCACTAACAATGATGATCTGATAAGAAATGTCACCATATCAAAGACAATATACTCAGATCACAACATAATTGAGGTTCAGACATGTATGCGCGGAGCCCCAGACCGACAAAATGTGATTAGTCACGAGGGAGCATTCACCAAATTCAACTTCAATAACAAAAACATAAAGTGGGACCAAGTAAACCAAGTCCTAACCGATATAAGCTGGGAAGATATACTAAGCAACACAGACCCCAACTTATGCCTAGAACAGATTAACTCGGTGGCACTCGATGTATGCACAAGGCTTATTCCTCTAAGAAAAAGGAGGAGTAGATGTAAAATAGAAAGAGACAGGCGCTCCCTTTACAGGCGACGGAAAAGAATAACAGAGCGGCTAAAAGAGGTCAATATATCTGAAATGCGTAGGGAGACACTGGTCAGAGAAATAGCAAATATCGGACTTAGGCTAAAGGAATCTTATAGGAGTCAGGAATCGCGGGAAGAACTAAAAGCCATAAATGAAATCGAAAGAAACCCAAAGTATTTCTTCTCCTATGCAAAATCAAAGTCGAGAACAACGTCCAGTACTGGGCCCCTACTTAAACAAGATGGGTCCTACACAGATGACAGCAAGGAAATGAGTGAGCTACTCAAGTCCCAATATGACTCAGTTTTTAGCAAGCCGCTAACCAGACTGAGAGTCGAAGATCAAAATTAATTTTTTATGAGAGAGCCACAGAATTTGGTTAACACAAGCCTATCTGATGTTATCCTGACGCCAAATGACTTCGAAAAGGCGATAAATGACATGCCCATACACTCTGCCCCAGGGCCAGACTCATGGAACTCCGTGTTCATCAAGAACTGCAAGAAGCCCCTATCACGAGCCTTTACCATCCTATGGAGAGGGAGAATGGACACGGGGGTCGTCCCACAGTTACTAAAAACAACAGACATGTCCCCACTCCACAAAGGGGGCAGTAAAGCAACAGCAAAGAACTACAGACCGATAGCACTAACATCCCATATCATAAAAATCTTTGAAAGGGTCCTAAGAAGCAAGGTCATCACCCATCTAGAAATCCATCAGTTGCACAACCCAGGGCAACATGAGTTTAGAACAGGTCGCTCCTGTCTGTCTCAACTATTGGATCACTACGACAAGGTCCTAGATGCACTAGAAGACAAAAAGAATGCAGGTGTAACATATACAGACTTTGCAAAAGCCTTCGACAAGTGTGACCATGGCGTAATAGCGCACAAAATGCGTGCTAAAGGAATAACAGGAAAAGTCTGTCGATGGATCTATAATTTCCTCACTAACAGAACACAGAGAGTAGTAGTCAACAGAGTAAAGTCCAAGGCAGCTACGGTGAAAAGCTCTGTTCCACAAGGCACAGTACTCGCTCCCATCTTGTTCCTCATCCTCATATCTGACATAGACAAGGATGTCAGCCACAGCACCGTGTCTTCCTTTGCAGATGACACCCGAATCTGCATGACAGTGTCTTCCTTTGCAGACACTGCAAGGCTCCAGGCGGACATCAACCAAATCTTTCAGTGGGCTGCAGAAAACAATATGAAGTTCAACGATGAGAAATTTCAATTACTCAGATATGGTAAACACGAGGAAATTAAATCTTCATCAGAGTAGAAAACAAATTCTGGCCACAAAATAGAGCGAAACACCAACGTCAAAGACCTGGGAGTGATCATGTCGGAGGATCTCACCTTCAAGGACCATAACATTGTATCAATCGCATCTGCTAGAAAAATGACAGGATGGATAATGAGAACCTTCAAAACTAGGGAGGCCAAGCCCATGATGACACTCTTCAGGTCACTTGTTCTATCTAGGCTGGAATATTGCTGCACACTAACAGCACATTTCAAGGCAGGTGAAATTGCTGACCTAGAAAATGTACAGAGAACCTTCACGGCGCGCATAACGGAGATAAAACACCTCAATTACTGGGAGCGCTTGAGGTTCCTGAACCTGTATTCCCTGGAACACAGGCGGGAGAGATACATGATTATATACACCTGGAAAATCCTAGAGGGACTAGTACCGAACTTGCACACGAAAATCACTATCTACGAAAGCAAAAGACTTGGCAGACGATGCACCATCCCCCCAATGAAAAGCATGGGTGTCACTAGCACGTTATGAGACAATACAGTAAGTGTCAGGGGCCCGAGACTGTTCAACTGCCTCCCAGCATACGTAAGGGGGATTACCAACAGACCCCTGGCAGTCTTCAAGCAGGCACTGGACAAGCACCTAAAGTCGGTTGCTGACCAGCCGGGCTGTGGCTCGTACGTTGGTTTGCGTGCAGCCAGCAGTAACAGCCTGGTTGATCAGGCTCTGATCTACCAGGAGGCCTGGTCACAGACCGGGCCGCGGGGGCGTTGACCCCCGGAACTCTCTCCAGGTAAACTCCAGGTAAACAGTTGTGACCGGGTGTGGACGTGTCAGTAGCTCATCACTTTGTAATTTGTTCATGATTGTAACCATGTATAAAAGTGTAGATTGTTCATTACCTTTGTAACTTGCCACGATTGTGACCTGATCTACCTGGAGTTCATTCCCCTTTGTAACTGCCCATGATTGTGACCAGGCTACCTGGAGTTCATTCCCTTTTGTAACTTGCCATGATTGTGACCAGATCTACCTGGAGTTCATTACCTTTGTAACTTGCCATGATTGTGACCAGGTCTACCTGGAGTTCATTACCTTTGTAACTTGCCACGATTGTGACAGGTCTACCGGGAGTTTCATTACCTTTGTAACTTGCCATGATTGTACCAGATCTACCTGGATTTTCATTACCTTTGTAACTTGCCATGATTGTGACCAGATCTACCTGGAGTTCATTACCTTTGTAACTTGCCATGATTGTGACCAGATCTAACTGGAGTTCATTACCTTTGTAACTTGCCACGATTGTGACCAGGTCTACCTGGATTTTCATTACCTTTGTAACTTGCCATGATTGTGACCAATCTACCTGGAGTTCATTACCTTTGTAACTTGCCATGATTGTGACCAGATCTAACTGGAGTTCATTACCTTTGTAACTTGCCACGATTGTGACCAGGTCTACCTGGAGTTCATTACCTTTGTAACTTGCCACGATTGTGACCAGATCTACCTGGAGTTCATTACCTTTGTAACTTGCCACGATTTCGACCAGGTCTACCTGGAGTTCATTACCTTTGTAACTTGCCTCGATTGTGACCAGGTCTACCTGGAGTTCATTACCTTTGTAACTTGGTCAGCTATCATAACTTTTGGGTCCAGTCCCTGGGCCCATTATGTACCTCTGTAATGTTTTGACTACCACCCACAGGATGAGTATGGGGTGCATAATAAACATTTTAAACTAAAACAAGCTCTATGAATCACGCCCAGTCTCACTGGTTGCATAGTGTTTGTAGGATTTTGTCTCGCTTCCCACAAGGCTCGCCAAGTTAGCACGGGATCGATCCACGACTATGCCAGCTTTGTCCCTCTTCTTGTAGTCTTCCTTCAACTATCATAGAAAAATATTTTCTCATCTTACTATCTAAATTCAGTCATTCCTTAAGACCAGGAATCAGCTTGAAAATAACAGGACGTCCCCTTAAAACTGTACCCATTGGTATTTAACTATCTTTGAGTATTATACATTTAAAAGTTAATTATACAAATCCTTCTAATATTCGATGTCTACATCGTAAGTAGTTTTTTAAACATTAGAATTAGTTTGCCTGAAAATGCATAGCATACACGTAGCTTTCTTTTAGCACATTGAAGACAACACAAAAAGTGTCAGGGGCTCAAGACTGTTCAACTGCCCCCCAGCAAAATTAAGGGGGGATTACGAATAGACCCCTGGCTGTCTTCAAGAAGGACTGGATAGGCACTAAAATCAGTCCCTGGCCAACCGGGGCTGGGTGACACAGCTTGTGTGCGGTCAGCGGGGAACACCTGGTTGATCAGACCTGATCCACCATGGGGCTGGTCTCAGACCGGCCGCGGGGGCGTTGAGCCCCAAAAACTCTCCCAGGTAAACTCCAAGTAAACCTAACAATGTTTGCATGTAATCAATACATTTTTTTTTTATTCCCCAGTACTTTCCGGTCTGGGGTCTTTTCCCAAGTAGTGGTGACCCGGCCTTAAAAAGACTTAAATCTGAATTGTGTATTTAGAAAAAATTTATTATGTTTATTTTTGGTTTATTTTTAAATTTTGAAATTTTTAGAATTATATTAAAAATTCAATTATTTTCGACTTATTAAATTTGAACTACACAATTTAAACGTGTAATATAAACTAAATTTACCGTATTTATAAATGGGATACAAAGAACAAGTTTTTAATATACTTTAATAACTCTAAAAGGACCATTGCTAATTGTTTTTTCCTTTTTTGATAAGAAAAAAAAATTTTTTTCACACTTAAGTGAAGAACAAAAAAATTTCCCTACGAAATCACAAATGAGACTAAATTTTTATAATGTACAAGTGTGGTTCCTCACTTAACATTATTTGCATTTATCTGAATACCACTTCATATTAAATCCCATATAATATTTATGTATTGTATACTTATGTATTTACTAACCAAAGTTCTTTCTTTTAAATAATGTAACTACAGATTTCTTTGAAAGAGAGTAAAATAAAATCAATAAAAATAAAATTTTTCTAGACAATGGGCAGATTTAGGGGGGCTTTTAAAAATTGGGGTATAACAATGTCATGACAATGTGATTGTCACTAATTAACTGTCTAGTTTAGTGTGGAATCATTTTCATCTTCCATTTAAACCGAACCAATAAAATTTTCTGGGGGCGCTCTCACAGGTCTATTATCCAGCCTGACTCGGGGTTTTCAGAGGAGATGGGGGGTTTTCGACAAACCATCAAATTCCCGAATTCGAAGTTTGGGGTTGCGGCCGAAGCGCAAAAACCCTCGGTTATCCCCACGTTTGTTTACGTCCTTTGTATCCTCAGAAGAAAAATTCGTTAATCATTTCATCTTCGGGACGGAACTTCCCGGCGGGGGGGCGTAAAAAGGCAGTGATACATATACCCCTGGAACAGCTCTCTTCCAGCGCTGAAAATTTTATCTTCCCTGATTCGAAGATTTAAAGTTGTGGGATGTGATGGGTTTTTTGCTGCACTTGTTCAGATATTTTTTCCCCGGGAAATTTTGGGAAATTTTCACACCGCACCCATCTTGTGGTTGGGAACTGAGCGGGAAGTGGCCGGAGGGGCCCGAACCTCGGGAATTGCGTAAAGGGATCACGGCCGAACCTCAGGAAATTGGGAAGGACACGGCGAAAACCTCAGGAAATTGCGTAAGGATCACGGCCGAACCTCGGGAAAATTTTCGTGAAGGATCTCGGCCGAACCGGGAAATTGCGTAAAGGGGATCACGACCCAACCTCACAAATTCGTGAAGGATCACACCAAACCTCGGGAAAAATTGCGTGAAAAATCGCGACGAAAACGTAGAAAGTTGCGGGACTTCTTTCTCAACCGAATTGCGATTTTCCTCGTTCCCTTGTTGTCATAGTCCGTAGTTGCGGGCCCCGTCCGAATCGTTAACACAAAAAAGTTTTTAAATTTATGCATTTTTTATTATTTTTTTTAATATTTAAGTGTTTTTTTATATAATTTTATTTGCAAAGGCCCATTAATACATTTCCAGTAAATTTTTTGAATTTTCGTCTTTATTTTTAAAAATTTCTATAATATTTTATTACCATTTATTTGTTTTCTCTTTCCTAAGTTCTAGACAGAAAATGTTGAAAAAAAAGAGTTAATATATTCAACGCTTTAAAATTTGAGAATTTAATTTTTGAAGTAATAAAAACCCAAACATTAAGAATTGATGCCAAAAAGTAACAGAAATTTGGAGTACGAGGTTGTTTTGCTGTACAGATCTGAGGAAATTGCGACCTCCCTTTTTGTTTTCCCCCATGTTGCTACAAGAAAGGAGAAATAATTAAGATAATTATAAAAGAATAGAATAATTTTTCTAACGACAATTGGGATGAAAAAAAATATTACCAAATTACCAAATTATTCCAGTCCTTCAAACATTTTGTGTTTAGATTAACTGAAACAAATATTCGATGTACTGCACTTTCCACACATACACTTTCCCTAAAATTTTCTCCACAGGAATTACATCTACATAAATATTTTGATAAAAATTTATTAATAAATTTTTAAAGCAAGAATACGCAAGATGACGAAGACATTGGATATTTGAAGTCCACAAATGTTTTTTGTAATGAAAAATTTTGAGACTTTTAAGGGAAGGGTGAGTAAGAAATACCCCCGTTGTGGGCTTCCACATGAAAATGCCCATGCTCACGCAGCACTTTTATCTCGTTTTCTGGCCAAAAACACCATGTTTTTCATTTCCCACCTCCCGTCCAATATCTAAATCCTTTGACTTCATTTTTTTCACAAAAAAAAAAATGGAAGTCAGGAGGCGGCGTGGTATATATTCAAAAAATTCTTGTATACTTTTTTTTTTCCGCAGTCCCCAAAAAATTTTCAAAAAAACCCTTAGATACTTGCCCAGCAAAAGAAAATTTTTTTAGTGCTAAGGCAGTTTGGGGCCCTTGGGGGAAAAAAAGGCAGGGCCACAGATAAAGGCCCTTGTTATGTGCTCGCTCTGTTCAGTCCCTTCATTTTAAAAATGATTTCATTAGCCCCTGAGAAAGGGGGGTGCTCGGGGGGACCTACAAGGGCGGGCTAGGTGGGACCTACAAAGGCCGCCGGTGGGGACCTACAAGAGGCGCGCTGGTGGGACCTCAAAGGGGGCCAGTGGGCCCTACAAAACGTGCTCGGTGGGACCTACAAGAGGCGCGCTCGGTGGGACCTACAAGAGGCGCGCTCGGTGGGACCTACAAGAGGCGTGCTCGGTGGGCCCTACAAAAGGCGTGCTCGGTGGGACCTACAAGAGGCGCGCTCGGTGGGACCTACAAGAGGCGCGCTCGGTGGGACCTACAAGAAGCGTGCTCGGTGGGACCTACAAGAGGCGTGCTAGGTGGGCCCTAAAAGAGGCGCGCTCGGTGGGACCTACAAGAGGCGTGCTAGGTGGGCCCTAAAAGAGGCGCGCTCGGTGGGACCTACAAGAGGCGTGCTAGGTGGGCCCTAAAAGAGGCGTGCTCGGTGGGCCCTACAGGCTAATAGTAACTAATACAAGCTTCAGCAAATCGTAGGCGTTTGGCATTTCTTCTTCAAGACGAATCGTCACTGAGATAAATTCTGTTGGTAAAGAACAAGACAAGTATATTACCTATAGCCACCTGCTCGCAGATGCTCGCGCCTCATCTGTAAAGCTTTTGGTTGTGCAGCTGATTGATGAACACAAATAATTTTAAAGCTGTGATTTTTTTAGTTTCAAGGGCTCGGGTGGGACCCTTAGGAAGCTTTTTAGGCGAGTACTTTGCCAATGACAATTTAATGATAGTTTTAACTGGTACTGGTTATTTTAAATTGTTATTTTCCAAGTGAGTTTTGCTCATGCAATACAAAAAATATATATATATTGAATTATTTTAAAATTGTTTATCCTGTTTGCTGCATATCTTCATTGCGATGGTTCATAGGGGATCTGTTGGGTGAAATTGCTTTTAAATTTCAAAGTAACCTACCTATGGCTAACTTTACCTTTAGTCCGGCCAGTTATAGGATGCGATACCATGTCCCATTTTGCTGGCAGATGCAATACTGTATGGGACACCTGGATTAACCTATAATAATGTACGAGTGGAATTCAGTGCTTAAGATGCTTCTCTATACTCATAAAAAACCATTCTTGAGAATTAGTAACGAGTTATTGTATTGCTGTGATATCGCACAAAAGTCAGTATGTCTGTTTTACTAATCTGTGAGCAGCCATTTGCTCAAAAAATGTAGGGGGGTGTTATCAAAAGCGTAAACAAACATTGAGCCAGCAGACGAGGATGGTTGAATACCAAGCTAACTCCCGCTGGTATGAGATGATGGTTGCAGTCCCTAACATTTATTCTCTCAGTATTTGGGATGAACCAAGACAGAAATTGGTTTGAAACCCGCCTTTACCATACTTCCAGAAGCAACCGCTGCATGTCGAGCCTCAAACACTGAAATAATGATATAGAGAATATCTAGTTTTTCAAACTAGATGAATAATAAAAAGATATTTAATTAATCACTTGCTCACCTCAAGTAGTTTCCATTAGGAAAACCTTCATCTAAATCCTCCTGACTGACTATGTACAGGCCATCAACAATGCCCATCAGTTCACTGCTCTGAGTAACTGTGAAGAACTATGTGGAGACTGACACAGTAACTGTGGAGACTAACACAGTAACTGTGGAGAACTATGTGGAGACTAACACAGTAACTGTGAAGAGCTATGATGAGACTAACACAGTAACTGTAGAGAACTATGTGGAGACTAACACAGTAACTGTGGAGAACTATGTGGAGACTAACACAGTAACTGTGGAGAACTATGTGCAGACTAACAAAGTAACTGTAGACAACTATGTGGAGACTAACACAGTAACTGTGGAGAACTATGTGGAGACTAACACAGTAACTGTGGAGAAATATGTATACTATAACATTATATCCGTCTAAAATATTGAAGAAATGTTGAACTAATGTTGATTCAACATCATGAAAAAGAATACTTAGTCAAACAGAGGATCTCATAAAAGTAGAAACAGCCAAACTCAATGTTATGTAACAAATCTGCTTTGGATCTTTGTCCAAACATTTTTATCCTAAAGGGCAATTCCTAATCATGTTCACCCTTCAGGGGAGGACACCTTAATGCTGGTAAAAGGCTCTTGATGCAAAGATTTGGAGCACCTCTTCCCTTTGATAGAATATGATTGTGTCCCACTAGATGCGCTGTAAAACCTAAACTAGGAGTATATTGATCGATTCAGCATCCGTGCTAAGATGAACCTGGAGATGTAATATATACAGACTTTGCAAAAGCCTTCGACAAGTGTGACCATGGTGTAATAGCTCACAAAATGCGTGCTAAAGGAATAACAGGAAAAGTTGGTAGATGGATCTACAATTTCCTCACAAACAGAATACAAAGAGTAGTAGTCAACAGAGTAAAGTCTGAGGCGGCTACGGTGAAAAGCTCTGTTCCAGAAGGCACAGTACTCGCTCCCCTCTTGTTTATCATCCTCATATCTGACATAGACAAGGATGTCAGCCACAGCACCGTGTCTTCCTTTGCAGATGACACTCGAATCTGCATGACAGTGTCTTCCATTGCAGACACTGCTAGGCTACAGGCGGACATCAACCAAATCTTTCAGTGGGCTGCAGAAAACAATATGAAGTTCAACGATGAGAAATTTCAGTTACTCAGATATGGTAAACATGAGGAAATTAAAAACTTCATCAGAGTACAAAACAGATTCCGTCCACAAAAGAGAGCGAAAAACCAACGTCAAAGACCTGGGAGTGATCATGTCGGAGGATCTCACCTTCAAGGACCATAACATTGTATCAATCGCATCTGCTAGAAAAATGACAGGATGGATAATGAGAACCTTCAAAACTAGGGAGTCCAAGCCCATGATGACACACTTCAGGTCGCTTGTTCTATTTAGGCTGGAATATTGCTGCACACTAACAGCACCTTTCAAGGCAGGTGAAAGTGCTGACCTAGAAAATGAACAGAGAACCTTCACAGCGCGCATAACGGAGATAAAACACCTCAATTACTTTGAGCGCTTGAAGTTCCTGAACCTGTACTTCCTGGAACGCAGGCGGGAAAGATACATGATTATATACACCTGAAAAATCCTAGAGGGACTAGTATCGAACTTGCACACGAAAATCACTCACAACGAAAGCAAAAGACTTGGCAGACGATGCAACATCCCCCCAATGAAAAGCAGGGGTGTCACTAGCAAGTTAAGAGACAATACAATAAGTGTCAGGGGCCCGAGACTGTTCAACTGCCTCCCAGCATACATAAGGGGAATTACCAACAGACCCCTGGCAGTCTTCAAGCAGGCACTGGACAAGCACCTAAAGTCGGTACCTGACCAGCCGGGATGTGGCTCGTACGTTGGATTGCGTGCAGCCAGCAGTAACATCCTGGTTGATCAGGCTCTGATCTAACAGGAGGCCTGGTCACAGACCGGGCCGCGGGGGCGTTGACCCCCGGAAGTCTCTTAAGGTAAACTTCAGGAGTCCTGCACGTCAATGTACGCTTAAATAATACAAATTCCTACCTCATGCTATTGACAGGAGTTTACCTGGAGTTTACCTGGAGAGAGTTCCGGGGGTCAACGCCCCCGCGGCCCGTCTGTGACCAGGCCCCCTGGTGGATCAGAGCCTGATCAACCATGCTGTTGCTGCTGGCTGCACGCAAACCAACGTACGAGCCACAGCCCGGCTGATCAGGAACTGACTTTAGGTGCTTGTCCAGTGCCAGCTTGAAGACTGCCAGGGGTCTGTTGGTAATCCCCCTTATGTGTGCTGGGAGGCAGTTGAACAGCCTCGGGCCCCTGACACTTATTGTATGGTCTCTTACGTGCTAGTGACACCCCTGCTTTTCATTGGGGGGATGGTGCATCGTCTGCCAAGTCTTTTGCTTTCGTAACGAGTGATTTTCGTATGCAAGTTCGGTACTAGTCCCTCTAGGATTTTCCAGGTGTATATAATCATGTATCTCTCCCTCCTGCGTTCCAGGGAATACAGGTTTAGGAACCTCAAGCGCTCCCAGTAATTGAGGTGTTTTATCTCCGTTATGCGTGCCGTGAAAGTTCTCTGTACATTTTCTAGGTCAGCAATTTCACCCGCCTTGAAAGGTGCTGTTAGTGTGCAGCAATATTCCAGCCTAGATAGAACAAGTGACCTGAAGAGTGTCATCATGGGCTTGGCATCCCTAGTTTTGAAGGATCTCATTATCCATCCGTCATTTTTCTAGCAGATGCGATTGATACAATGTTATGGTCCTTAAAAGGTGAGATCCTCCGACATGATCACTCCCAGGTCTTTGACGTTGGTGTTTCGCTCTATTTTGTGGCCAGAATTTGTTTTGTACTCTGATGAAGATTTAGTTTCCTCATGTTTACCATATCTGAGTAATTGAAATTTCTCATCGTTGAACTTCATATTGTTTTCTGCAGCCCACTGAAAGATTTGGTTGATGTCCGCCTGGAGCCTTGCAGTGTCTGCAATGGAAGACACTGTCATGCAGATTCCATTAATTTCATATATTTTTCAAACTAGATGAATAATAAAAATATATTTAATTAGTCACTTACTCACCTCAAGTAGTTTCCATTAGGAAAGTCTCCATTTAAATCCTCCTGACTGACTATGTACAGACCATCAACACTGTCCATCAACGCCTGGTTTTCTGGGTTGTTGATGTCTGGTGCTGCATCAACGGTGAGAGCGTAGGAACACCAAGGGAAGGTTTCTAGATGTATCCTGGCTGCCAGCAGCAAGATGCACAACCTGGAGCATTGATAGATGCAAATTTATCAGCGGTTGTTCACACACACACCACCCACACCACACACCACACACACACACACACACACACAACCAACACACACACACAACACACACACACCAAACACACACACAACCAAACACTAACCTTTCAGCCATAGATCTTACACTAAGATGATTTTATAACCATCACAACTGTGACTTGGTTGTGTGAACCACCGCCAACTAAGACACTTCTACAACTGTCACTTGGTTGTGTGAACCACCGCCAACTAAGACACTTCTACAACTGTCACTTGGTTGTGTGAACCACCACCAACAATCATATTTCTACAGCTGTCACTTGGTTGTGTGAACCACCGCCAACTAAGACACTTCTACAACTGTCACTTGGTTGTGTGAACCACCGCCAACTAAGACACTTCTACAACTGTCACTTGGCTGTGTGAACCACCGCCAACCAAGACACTTCTACAACTGTCACTTGGCTGTGTGAACCACCGCCAACTAAGACATTTCTACAACTGTCACTTGCTGTGTGAACCCAAACCGCCAACTATCACACTTCTACAACTGTCACTTGGTTGTGTAAACCACCGCCAACTATCACACTTCTACAACTGTCACTTGGTTGTGTGAACCACCGCCAACTAAGACACTTCTACAACTGTCACTTGGTTGTGTGAACCACCGCCAACTATCACACTTCTACAACTGTCACTTGGTTGTGTGAACCACCGCCAACTATCACACTTCTACAACTGTCACTTGGTTGTGTGAACGACCGCCAACTAAGACACTTCTGCAACTGTCACTAGGTTGTGTAAACCACCGCCAACTATCACACTTCAACAACTGTTACTTGGTTGTGTGAACCACCGCCAACTATCACACTTCTACAACTGTCACTTGGTTGTGTGAACCACCGCCAACTGTCACACTTCTACAACTGTCACTTGGTTGTGTGAACCGCCGCCAACTATCACACTTCTACAACTGTCACGTGGTTGTGTGAACCACCGCCAACTTTCACACTTCTAAAAACTGTCATTTGGGTTGTGTGAACCACCACCAACTATCACACTTCTTCAACTGTCACTGGTTGTGTGAAACCACCGCCAACTATCACACTTCTAGAACCGTCACTTGGTTGTGTGAACCACCACCAACTATCACACTTCTACAACTGTCACTTGGTTGTGTGAACCACCGCCAACTATCACACTTCTACAACTGTCACTTGGTTGTGTGAACCACCACCAACAATCACACTTCTACAGCTGTCACTTGGTTGTGTGAACCACCGCCAACTATCACACTTCTAGAACCGTCATTTTGGTTGTGTGAAACCACCACCAACTATCACACTTCTTCAACTGTCACTTGGTTGTGTGAACCACCGCCAACTATCACACTTCTACAACTGTCACTTGGTTTTGTGAACCACCGCCAACTATCACACTTCTACAACTGTCACTTGGTTGTGTGAACAACCGCCAACTATCACACTTCTACAACTGTCACTTGGTTGTGTGAACCACCGCCAACTATCACACTTCTACCACTGTCACTTGGTTTTGTGAACCACCGCCAACTATCACACTTCTACAACTGTCACTTGGTTTTGTGAACCACCGCCAACTATCACACTTCTACAACTGTCACTTGGTTGTGTGAACCACCGCCAACTATCACACTTCTACAACTGTCACTTGGTTTTGTGAACCACCGCCAACTATCACACTTCTACAACTGACACTTTTCATTTTGTGAACCACCGCCAACTATCACACTTCTACAACTGTCACTTGGTTGTGTGAACCACCGCCAACTATCACACTTTAAAACTGTCATTTGGGTTTTTGTGAACCACCGCCAACTATCACACTTCTACAACTGTCACTTGGTTGTGTGAACCACCGCCAACTATCACACTTCTACAACTGTCACTTAGTTGTGTGAACCACAGCCAACTATTACACTTCTACAACTGTCACTTGGTTGTGTGAACCACCACCAACTATCACACTTCTACAACTGTCACTTGGTTGTGTGAACCACCACCATCACACTTCTACAACTGTCACTTGGTTGTGTGAACCACCACCAACTATCACACTTCTACAACTGTCACTTAGTTGTGTGAACCACCGCCAACTATCACACTTCTACAACTGTCACTTGGTTGTGTGAACCACCGCCAACTATCACACTTCTACAACTGTCACTTGGTTGTGTGAACCACCACCAACTATCACACTTCTTCAACTGTCACTTGGTTGTGTGAACCACCGCCAACTATCACACTTCTAGAACCGTCACTTGGTTGTGTGAACCACCACCAACTATCACACTTCTACAACTGTCACTTGGTTGTGTGAACCACCGCCAACTATCACACTTCTACAACTGTCACTTGGTTGTGTGAACCCCCCACCAACAATCACCACTTTACAGCTGTCATTTGGGTTGTGTGAACCACCGCCAACTATCACACTTCTAAAACCCGTCACTTGGTTTGTGAACCACCACCAACTATCACACTTCTTCAACTGTCACTTGGTTGTGTGAACCACCGCCAACTATCACATTTCTACAACTGTCACTTGGTTTTGTGAACCACCGCCAACTATCACACTTCTACAACTGCCCACTTGGTTGTGTGAACAACCGCCAACTATCACACTTCTACAACTGTCACTTTTTTTGGGGTGAACCACCGCCAACTATCACACTTCTACCACTGTCACTTGGTTTTGTGAACCACCGCCAACTATTCACACTTCTACAACTGTCACTTGGTTTTGAACCACCGCCAACTATCACACTTCTACAACTGCCCACTTGGTTGTGTGAACCACCGCCAACTATCACACTTCTACAACTGTCACTTGGTTTTGTGAACCACCGCCAACTATCACACTTCTACAAACTGTCACTTGGGTTTGTGAACCACCGCCAACTATCACACTTTACAACTGTCACTTGGTTGTGTGAACCACCGCCAACTATCACACTCTACAACTGTCACTTGGTTTTGTGAACCACCGCCAACTATCACACTTCTACAACTGTACTTGGTTGTGTGAACCACCGCCAACTATCACACTTCTTACAACTGTCACTTAGTTGTGTGAACCACAGCCAACTATTAACTTCTACAACTGTCATTTGGGTTTGGGTGTGAACCACCACCAACTATCACACTTCTACAACTGTCACTTGGTTGTGTGAACACCACCATCACACTTTTTAAAAACTGTCACTTGGTTGTGTGAACCACCACCAACTATCACACTTCTACAACTGTCACTTAGTTGTGTGAACCACCGCCAACTATCACACTTCACAACTGTAAACTTGGTTTGTGTGAACCCACCGCCAACTATCACATTTCTACAACTGTCACTTGGTTGTGTGAACCACCGCCAACTATCACACTTCTACAACGTCACTTGGTCGTGTGAACCACCGCCAACTATCACATTTCTACAACTGCCACTTGGTTGTGTGAACCCCCGCCAACTATCACACTTCTACAACTGCCACTTGGTTGTGTGAACCACCGCCAACTATCACACTTCTACAACTGTCACTTAGTTGTGTGAACCACCGCCAACTATCACACTTCTACAACTGTCACTTGGTTGTGTGAACCACCACCATCACACTTCTACAACTGCCACTTGGTTGTGTGAACCACCACCAACTATCACACTTCTACAACTGCCCACTTAGTTGTGTGAACCACCGCCAACTATCACACTTCTACAACTGTCACTTGGTTGTGTGAACCACCGCCAACTATCACACTTCTACAACTGCCACTTGGTTGTGTGAACCACCGCCAACTATCACACTTCTACAACTGCCACTTGGTTGTGTGAACCACCGCCAACTATCACAGTTCTACAACTGCCACTTGTTTGTGTGAACCACCGCCAACTATCACACTTCTACAACTGTCACTTGGTTGTGTGAACCACCACCAACTATCACACTTCTACAACTGCCACTTGGTTGTGTGAACCCCCACCAACTATCACACTTCTACAACTCCCACTTGGTTGTGTGAACCCCCAAACAACTATCACACTTCTACAACTGCCACTTGGTTGTGTGAACCACCAGCAACTATCACACTTCTACAACTGTCACTTGGTTGTGTGAACCACCGCCAACTATCACACTTCTACAATGCATTTGGGTTGTGTGAACCACCGCCAACTATCACACTTCTACAACTGTCACTTGGTTGTGTGAACCACCACCAACTATCACACTTCTACAACTGCCACTTGGTTGTGTGAACCACCACCAACTATCACACTTCTACAACTGCCACTTGGTTGTGTGAACCACCACCAACTATCACACTTCTACAACTGCCACTTGGTTGTGTAAACCCAAACCACCAACTATCACATTTTCTACAACGGGTCACTTGGTGTGTGAACCACCGCCAACTATCACACTTCTACAACTGCCACTTGGTTGTGTGAACCACCGCCAACTATCACACTTCTACAACTGCCACTTGGTTGTGTGAACCACCACCAACTATCACACTTCTACAACTGTCACTTGGTTGTGTGAACCACCGCCAACTATCACACTTCTACAACTGCCACTTGGTTGTGTGAACCACCGCCAACTATCACCTTCTACAACTGCCACTTGGTTGTGTGAACCACCGCCAACTATCACACTTCTACAACTGCCACTTGGTTGTGTGAACCACCGCCAACTATCACACTTCTACAACTGCCACTTGGTTGTGTGAACCACCACCAACTATCACACTTCTACAACTGTCATTTGGGTTGTGTGAACACCGCCAACTATCACACTTCTACAACTGCCACTTGGTTGTGTGAACCACCACCAACTATCACACTTCTACAACTGTCATTTGGGTTGTGTGAACCACCGCCAACTATCACACTTCTACAACTGCCACTTGGTTGTGTGAACCACCGCCAACTATCACACTTCTACAACTGCCACTTGGTTGTGTGAACCACCGCCAACTATCACACTTCTACAACTGCCATTGGTTGTGTGAACCACCGCCAACTATCACACTTCTACAACTGCCACTTGGTTGTGTGAACCACCACCAACTATCACACTTCTACAACTGTCACTTGGTTGTGTGAACCACCGCCAACTATCACACTTCTACAACTGCCACTTGGTTGTGTGAACCACCACCAACTATCACACTTCTACAACTGTCACTTGGTTGTGTGACCACGCCAACTATCACACTTCTACAACTGCCACTTGGTTGTGTAAACCCACCACCAACTATCACACTTCTACAAACTGTCACTGGGTTGTGTGAACCACCGCCAACTATCACACTTCAACAACTCCCAAATTGGTTGTTGTTAAACCCAAACCCCCCCCAAAACTATCACACTTCTACAACTGCCACTTGGTTGTGTGAACCACCGCCAACTATCACACTTCTACAACTGTCACTTGGTTGTGTGAACCACCGCCAACTATCACACTTCTACAACTGCCACTTGGTTGTGTGAACCACCACCAACTATCACACTTCTGCCTTAAACCACCAACTCTGATTTCATTGAACATTATTTTCGTATCACAGAAAGTCATACCGTCTTAAGTCATGATGAACAACTGTGACAGAATAAACACAAGTGTATAACAAAGTATTGGCCATTAGGGTTACTGACGGTGCTCAAACTGAGAAGTTTCAGGTATTTACAAGTTTCAGAAATAAATTGTTCACTTCAAGAGACGACAGAACCTTTAAAATTATTGTGTTGATCATTGTTTTTCACCTTCACTTATAACATTTTGTTTGCGGCGCATTACTTTTTAATCACAAAAAATTCAAGCAACTGTTTATGTGATTTGTTCCTAAGTGGAAAAGTTGGCAAGAAATGCTTTTGTTCCTCGTACACTGTGACCTTGAAGAAGACACCAAGAAGGTCGCCTTGAAAATAATGCAAGAACCAATGAATTTTTGGGTAAAATACTCTTATACATTTATACTCATTATAATTATACTATTTTATGATCATTATAAACAATATCGATTTTGATAATCAGGTAAATAGCTGATCCAGTAAATGAAATGCAGATCACATTGTCTGAGATGCTATTAAATAAGATGTATAGAGGGTAGATCCAAGTGGATCATTATAATCTTTCTGGCATCCAGTCATCGCCTTTAATGAGTTATTTGCTAACAGTTATTTATCGAACATGATTGTAAAGTATTGAGGAATAACAATTAAGGATAGAGAGTCACAACAGCTAATGAAGATACAGAAGACATATTTTTTCCTTTAAAATGCAAAAAGGCATCAGTTTAACATGGTCTCCATTAACAAAGTTTTGGATGGCAATGAGCTGCAAGAGTAAGTACGAGGTGATATGTGGACATTATAATGCCCTTGTTGAGCAGGAAGCGTACAACTATATTACTGACTGACAAGTAAATATTAATTAATCTACTATGCTTAGTGTGAACAACTGCCAAGCAAAGGTGTCAGACGTAAACAAAGCTTCTCTCACTCTTGCTGACACAGAATCTATCTCCTACCTTGTTAATGATGACGTTGATATCATCGCTAACCTGATGTCAAATTCATTTACACTGTTAAGGACATTGAACCCCGATTCGGTAGGAAATTGCAAGAGAACTTGGCTTTTTATTCCGCTCTTCTTGCGACCTGAGCCAAAGAGCCTTGTAATGTAGGAGAAAATGTGTATTGACACTGACTGCCAGTCAAGTAGTTGACGTGGATTCTAATTTTAGAGCTTGTACATACAGAAGTGGAAATAAATGAACCGTATACATCTATAAAAATATTTTTGCATAATCTTACATAAAATATTACGTAGAACGAGATTCAGAACTAATGAAATAAGTCTGTATCGTTGAAAAGAGATTCTCATCTGCTGGAACTTGAATATAAATTATAATGTACTGCTAGAATAAGATTCTGGATGAAACTGTCGACAAGATTATAAACGCTAAACAGTAAAGAGAATTAAAAATTCATTCTTAAAAGAGACAGAGAACTGCTGGAACATGACTCAGACATTCATGAAAGAACATGAACTACTGGAACAATGAAGTTAATTAACTGCAGGAAGAAAGGTATTTATTGTTGGATCTACAAACCTGAACTAATCTAATAAGACACAGTACGAGGTAAAGGAAAAAGTGAACTTCTCAGATAATTACTAGAAAGATCGGGACGATTTTTACAATCTGCCGAAGCTAGAAAGGAAATTTCCATAATTTCATAGCACTAGTGATTTACCAAACGCAATTAAATCACTTAACTTCTTTGATGTCAACATATGTTACTCACCACAGATGATGTCATGAGACCAGGAGCCAATAGTTGCACAGTGTCACACGTGGATGATCTTAATATTGAAGAAGCTCCCTTTAACACAAGCGTCAAACAGCGCTTGTGGATCAACCAAGTATCAGGGACTTACCTAATCATTGTGGTTGTTAGAGTATGAATCAGGCGAGTGTTAGTGTTTAGAAAAAGAAAGGAGCGATTGTCCCTTTCCCGGAATAATGGGAAACTGAGTGAATGCTCACTGTCTTCCACTGGTTGGGTTATATCAAGCACTTCCGCCCCAGCTTCCCACAGTGCTTGTCACAGGGGAGGGTTATATGTCACTGTTCATTTTTCAGATACGGATACTTGTGGTAGCACAGGGGCACAAGAAAAATTTTTTATATTAGAATTTGAATATTAAAAACCTCTCAAAATACTTCATCTTACTTTTGCGCGCACACACACACACACACACACACACACACACACACACACACACACACACACACACACGCGCGCGCGCGCGTGCTCACACACACACACACACACACACACACACACACCCTAGGGCCAAAATACATGGAGGGTTAAGATGATTGAGGTGGTATTGGAAAACTTCATGTACCAACACGTAAGGGACACTACAAGAGAGAGAGGAGAGTATGAACCAGCGAGAGTGGACCTAGCATTCACCTTGAGTCGTGCAGATATTGAAGACATCACATATGAAAGACCCCTTGGGGCCAGCGATCATGTGGTTTTAAGCTTCGAATACACAGTAGAGCTACAAGTGGAGGGGGAAGCAGGAAGGCCAGGAAGAATGAAGCCAAACTACAAGAAAGGGGACTACACGGGAATGAGGAACTTCCTGAACGAGGTTCAGTGTGACTGGCAGGTAAGACAGTTAATGAGATGATGGAATATGTAACAACAATGTTCAAGGGGGCTGAGGAGAGGTTTGTACCAAAGGGTAACATGAATAAATGAAAAAAACCAGGATGAGCCCCATGCACCCAATGGCGCATGGAGGCTAAAACCAAGTTGGTGCTAGGGAATGGAAGAAATATAGAAGAAAAGGACCCAGGAGAATAAGGGAGCAGCGTAGAGCCAGAATGAATTATGCACAGATAGGGAGGGGGGCCCAACGACAATATGAAAACGACATAGCAGCGAAAGCCAAATCTGACCCGAAGCTGTTATACAGCCACATCAGGAGGAAAACAACAGTCAAGGACCAGGTAATCAGGCAAGGAAGGAAGGAGGAGAGACAAAAAGAAATGACCGTGAAGTATGTGAGGAACTCAACAAGAGATTCAAAGAAGTGTTCACAGAGGAGACAGAAGGGGCTCCAGAAAGACTGAGAGGTGGGGTACACCACCAAGTGCTGGACACAGTACACACAACAGACGAAGAAGTGAAGAGGCTTCTGAGTGAGCTAGATACCTCAAAGGCAATGGGGCCGGATAACATCTCTCCATGGGTCCTGAGAGAGATAGCAGAAGCACTATGTGTACCCCTAACAACAATATTCAATACATCTATCGAAACAGGGAGGTTGCCTGAGGCATGGAAGACAGCAAATGTAGTCTTTAAAAAAGGATCAGGCATGAAACACTAAACTACAGACCAGTGTCACTGACATGTATAGTATGCAAAGTCATGGAGATTATCAGGAGAAGAGTGGTGGAACACCTAGAAAGGAATGATCTCATCAACAGCAGCCAACATGGTTTCGGGGACGGGAAATCCTGTGTCACAAACCTACTGGAGTTCTATGACATGGTGACAGCAGTAAGACAAGAGAGGGGTGGGTGGATTGTATTTTCTTGGACTGCAAGAAGGCTTTTGACACAGTTCCACACAAGAGAGTAGTGCAAAAACTGGAGAACGAAGCAGGGATAACAGGGAAGGCACTACAATGTATCAGGGAATACCTGACAAGCAGCGTGTAATGGTACGTGGCGAAGTGTCAGAGTGGGGTACCTATAACCAGCGGGGTCCCACATGGGTCAGTCCTAGGACCAGTGCTGTTTTTGGTATTTGTGAACGACATGACGGAAGGAATAGACACCGAAGTGTCCCTGTTTGAAGATGATGTGAAGCTGTTGAGAAGAATTCATTCGATCGAAGACCAGGCAGAACTACAAAGGGATCTGGACAGGCTGCAGACCTGCTACAGCAATTGGTTGCTGGAGTTCAACCCTACCAAGTGCAAAGTCATGAAGATTGGGGCGGGACAAAGAAGACCGTAGACGGAGTACGGTCTAGGGGCCAGAGACTACAAACCTCACTCGAGGAAAAAGATCTTGGGGTGAGTATAACACAAGGCATATCTCCTGAAGTGCACATCAACCAAGTAACTGCTGCAGCATATGGGCGTCCAGCAAACCGCAGAACAGCATTCTGACATCTTAATAAGGAATCGTTCAGGACCCTGTACACCTTGTACGTTAGGTTCACATTTGAGTATGCGGCACCTAGCCAAGCACGTAAAGAAACTAGAGAAAGTGCAAAGGTTTGCAACAAGACTAGTCCTAGAGCTAAGGGGTATGTCCTACGAGGAGAGGTTAAGGGAAATCGACTTGACGACACTGGAGGACAGGAGAGATAGGGGGGACATGATAACGACATACAAAATACTGAGAGGAATTGATGAGGTGGGCAAAAACAGGATGTTCCAGAGATGAGACACAGCAACAAGGGGACACAGTTGGAAAATTGAAGACACAGAAAGAATCACAGGATGTTAGGAAGTATTTCTTCAGCCACAGTAGTCAGTAAGTGGAATAGTTTGGGAAGCGATGTAGTGGAGGCAGGAATCCATACATAGCTTTAAGCAGAGGTATGATAAAGCTCACGGCTCAGGGAGAGTGACCTGGTAGCGACCAGTGAAGAGGCGGGGCCGGGAGGTAGTACCCCACACCTGAAACCTCAACTAGGGGGGGAGTAAACCCTGGCGAGTACCCCACACACGCACACACCCAATGCACGGGCACAAAACCACAAACAACTTGCACTTTTTGTTGTGTGTGTACTCCCCATTTTGTACTCATTTTGTTGGGGGTTTGCGGGGGATCAAAAAGTCACGGGCCTCCGGGCCCGCCGCCCCCCTTCACTGGCCGTACTAGGCCACTCTGCCTACTCCATTGAATTTTTATCATGTCTTTATTTAAGCCATTTTAGGGGGAAGGGGGGGTTACCCCCCAAACATTTCTTTCCAGCTTTTCCACTTTTAGGGATGAAAAACCCTTTCCAAAATCCTGGGGACTTTTTCGAATCTTAATTTCCCCAATTGGGGACCCCTTGTTGCATTTTTCCATCTCGGGAAAACACCCTGCCCTCGTCCCTTTGTCGTTTTCCTCTCAATATTTTGTGTGCCCTTTTTCCATATTCATCCTGTACTCGTCCCCCCGTGTCTTTTCCTTTGTTTTTTTCCCTTTTTAAAACCTCCCCTCTTTGGGGGAAAACACCCCTATTAGCTCCGGTATTTAATCTTGTTGAAAAATTTTTTTGTACTTTCTCAAATTTTCATGACGTGCTTTGCCAGGTTGAAGGGTTTTCCAAATTAGTGGGGCAAATTCCATTAGGGGGCCTGACGTACACCTGTTACGGGGTTTCTTAAACATTCCTTAATGAGATGTCGGAATGTTTTTTCTAAAGGGTTTGCTTGGTGCCCCATATGTGAATCATTTTTTTTGGTTGAAAGGGGGGGTTTGGGCCTTCGATGTGTGTGTTTGCTTGTGGTGTTGTGGGGTTGTGGGGTTTTTTTGTGAGTGTTTTTGAGGGTGTTAGTGTGTGGGGGGGGTGTGTGTGTGTTTTTGGTATGTTTTTGTGTGGGGGTGTGTTTTTTTGTGTTTTTTTGGGTTTGTGTGGTTTTAATTTTGTGTGTGTGTGGGGTTGGTTTTTTTTTGTCTCAAAAGGTAAGAAAAAACTGGAAATTTTAAAGGGGTTTTTTTACTGTCACTAAAATTCCTGATTTTAAAACAACATCCCTTTTGCCCCCCCTTGCTACCACAGTTTTGGGTATTGGGGTTTTGAATTTCATAACTTTCCCCCCCTTCCTTCGACCCCCGGGGACAAAGCACTTTTGGAAGTGGGGGGGGGGGGGAACCTGCGGAAAAAACCCCAACCCCCGGGGGAAAGATAGGGATCTTTCACTCTGTTCTATCTTTTTCCAGGAAGGAAATTACTGCTCCGTTGTTTCTCTAAACTCAATACTCCCCAAATTTCCCCCGCCAACTATGATTAAGGGTAATTAAGTCATGAAAAATTTAGGTTCCTCCAGTGCCCCGGGGATGATACCCGTTTTTTCAAAGACCCTCTTAAAAAATTTATTTTCTAATGGGACACTGGGAACAAATTTGGTGTTTGCCCTTTCGACGGGTTTGCCTTTTCTTTTGGTGGGGGGGGGGGGAACATGGTGTTGCCCCCCCCCCAAAAAAAAAAAGGCTAAGTGAACCCCCTTTGCTTTTGGGGGAAAGTCTCTTTTTGCTGAGAAGTTTTTTTTTTTTTAGGGTTTAATTTTCCCTTTCCCCCAAAATTTTTCGGAAAAATCAAAAAAAATGTCCCGATATTTTTGGGAAATGTTTTTCGAAGTTCTTTTTTTTCATTCCCTGGGACTTAGTTTTAGTAGGGGTAGTTCATTTGTGTCCTTTCCACCCATTTTCACACCACCCCCTTCCCCCGATTATTTTTCCAGCAGTTGTGCCCATCCAGCGGTACACCCCCAAATCTTTTTTTTCCTTCGTTTTTGTTCCAGAAAGTTGTGCCCAACCCAAACATTTACACACCACTTTTCCTTCATTTCCCTTTTTTTTGCAGTTGTGACCATCCAGCAGAAAACACACCACTCTTCCTTAAGTTCACTTTTAACAGCATTTTGAAAAAATTTGTGTTAAAAAGCTGTAAAAGGGATTAAATATAGGGGGGGAAAATTAGCTTGTTTAGCGGGTTTTTTTTCCCAAAACAGCCCCCCCGGGGCCGGGGCAAATGTCTTGAAAAAGCTGGTTGTAATACATCTAAAAGGGGGGGAAAAAAAATATATTATGGGTACAAATTCCCCCTAGGGGGGTTATTTTTTGTAAACCATATTTTCAAAAACTAAATTGCTGACAACACTTACTTTTGTGGGCCCCAATTTGGCCTGTATTTTCCGGGGGGTTAAAAGGTGGGGCTAAAAAAAACATTTTTCCACTGCACAGCCGACCTGTATTGTTGGGTTCATTAAACTACCGGGGGATTTGAGCTGCCCCGTAGTTGCACTCGGATTCCATTGTCTTGATTTCAAGGGTAGTGTTTTTTGATAATGTTGCTTTTTACCCCAATGTTGGTTCGAAACCCACTCGTTTTTTCCCGTTTTCAAGATTTCTTTTATTTTTTCCCCAATCTTACCCACTAAAGAAGTTGACCCCATTTTTTCTGTGTTTTAGTTTTTTGTTAGGACACTTTTTATGCACACAAACGCTGGATCTTTGTTCTTTGTCGGTTTTTTCGGCGCCCCTAATCCCGGAAGTCCCATAAGGGTAAAAATTAATTTTCCCTTTCACGGGTTTCTGCCGCACCTCAATTGTCCCCAGCATAAAGGAAAAAAAAAAAAAGCTGCCCCTAGAAATATCGTTTTTCCCTTTTCCCAAATTTTTTTCCCCAAGGAAGAAAAAAAGCCCAAAGGAATTTGGGGCCCTTTTGAATTTCCTTTGGGGCGGGTCTTTAAAACCAATTTTGAACCGGAACCCCAAGGGTTTTTAACCCTAAATTTCTTTTTAAACCCCCAAGGGGGGGGTTATAAAGGGGGAAAGGGGGGTTTAAAAAAAGGGGAAAAAAGGGGGCTGTCCCCCCCCCCCTTTCCTTTTGGAGGAAAAAAAAAAAAAAACCAAAAAAAAAAAAAAAAAAAAAAAAAATAAAAAAAAAAAAAAAAAAAAAAAAAAAGGGGGAAAAAAGGGGGTTTTCCCCCCCTCCCCCCACAGTTGTGCCATCCAGCGTACCACACTTTTCCCTTTCATTGTTCCAGCAGTTCTATCTCGTTTCAAAATAAAATTTTTTAATTCTCTTTCCCTTCCCCATTATCTTGGAAAGTAAAAAACTTTTTCTTTATCCGGGGAATTTATTTTTGAAGAAACTTGATCATTTACTTTCCAGTTCCAGCAGTCAGAATCTCCCCCGGGATTTTAAAAAATTTGTTTCCCACTAGTTCTGGTCTCGTTCCATGTAATGCATTTGTATAATTACAAAAATTTTTAACCCCTTTTTTTACAGGGGGATAAAAAATGTTTTATTTTTTTAAAATTTCTTCTATTTCCCGGGTATTCAATTTTCAAATGTTGCACCCCTTTAAAAAGGGTTTTGTTTACCTCATGCCGAATAGAACAAAAAAAGGGCATAAGGGCCAAGTTTTTTTTTTTCAGTTTCTGGGGGAATGGGGGTTCAAAATTTTTTTTTAAACATTAAAAATGAACCCGGGATTGGGTTTAAAGGGGGATGTTTCCCGGCGTCTTTTTTAAAAATTTTAATGCAAAAAAAAGGAAGGCAGAGTTCTTCCATATGTTTTCTGCTTCCTCTTGTGAAGTCCATCATCTTGTTTTTTTCCGGAACTTTATCGTCTCTTAAATTTTAATTGGTTAAAAAATTTAAATAACTCATTAAATGGGTTTGCCGGGGTGGGGAGAGGGTTCTTGTTATATAATGGATCTATAATCTTCCTCAGACCCTAAATATGTTGCATCTTACCCCCTCTGAGTTGTATTTTATTTGCAAAAGGAAAACTGTAAAAAACTTTTATATGATTATCAAAATGAGGGAGGATAAAATGTTTAAAAATAACAAAATGATTGTAATATAAATAAAAAAAAAACAATAATTTTTTTTAATTGGAAAAAAGGGGTAAAAAGAACAATTACCAAAGTCTTTTAATTTTTATACAAAATTTTTCAAGCAAATTCCTGGTGTCTTCAAAATTAAGGTACAGTTTAGGGAGAAAAGAAAAAAAAGAAAAAACCCCCTTTTTGTCAATTTTTCCCCGGTCAAGAGCAAAACACAAATTTATTTTTTTGTTGCTCGTTTTTTTTTGTCTTTAAAATTGGTTTTTTTTGTGGCTCAATAAAAACACAAAATACGTCACATGTCAAATGATAAAACTAAAACCATAGAAACTAATGCCCAACACAGTTATTTTTTTAAAGTGGGTTTGGAATTTAAAGGGGTTAACCGTTATTTTTTTGAAAACTTCCCTGTTATACGTGGTGTGTGTTTGGGTGTTGTGTTGGGGGTTGTGTGGTGTTTTGTTTTTGTGTTTTGTGTGTTTTTGTGTTGTGTGTAATTTATCTAGCTTACTCCCCTAGTTGGGGTTTTGGGGGGTGGGATTCACAGCTCCAGGCCCTGCCTTTTTCACTGGCCGCGGGTTTAGGTGTGTTGGGTTTTTTGTGTGCGCGGGGGGCGGCGGGGTTTAAAATTTTTTTTCATATTTTTCCCATAATCAATTTGTTCCCCCGTCTGGTTGTGCACCCTTGCTGCGGGGGGGGCAGGGCCCAGGATACATTTAGAAAAACCTTTCCCCTTGGTTTTTTCCCGATTTTTTTTCCCCTTAAAAAAAATTTCTTTTTGGGTTTTTGGGCGGGGGGAAAAAAAAACCCCCAAAAAACTTTTTAAAAAAAAACCAAAAAAACCAAAAAGAAAAAACCCGCCATTGATTGGGGGGAAAAAATTTTTTTGTTTTTTTTTGGTTTTTTTTTTGTTGAAAAAATTTTTTTTTCCAATTTTTAAAGGTTCCCTTTTGGGGAAAAAAAAAAAAAAAAAAAAAGGAAAAAAAAAAAAAAAAAAAAAAAAAAAAAATAAAAAAAAAAAAAAAAAAAAAAAAAAGGGTTCCCAAAAAAAAAACAAAAAAAAAAAAAAAAAAAAAGAAAAAAAAAAAAAAAAAAAAAAAAAAAAAAAAAGGAAAAAAAGAAAAAAGGGAAAAAGAAAAAAAAAAAAAAAGAAAAAAAAACTTTCAAAAGGAAAAAAAAAAAAAAAAAAAAAAAAAAGAAATTGGGAAAAAAAAGGGAAAGAAAAAAAGAAAAAAATTTTTTAAAAAAAAAAGGGGAAAAAAAAAAAAAAAAGGGTTTAAAAAAAAAAAAAAAAAGGAGCCAAATTCTTTGGATGTGAACGAATTAGGAAAATCCCCTTTTCCAAAAAAAAAAAAAAAAAAAAAAAAAAAAAATTTTGGAAAGGGAAAAAGGTTTTTCAGCACTGATTTTGGGCCATTTTTAAACAAAATGGCCGTTTTCCTATTTTTAAAAGAGAGAAAATTTTTTTTGGGACTCAATATTCGCTTTCGCCCATTAATTAAAAATTTTCTTGGTATAGCTTAAGAAAAAAAAACCCCAAAAAGAAAAAAATTACAATAGAAATCTGGGGGTTTACAAAAAGTAGTTTTTATATTTGATTAATTAAAACAAGTTGTTCAGTGTTACCCCAAAGAACACCACCTCAAAATTTGCCTTCACACTTTTCCCACTGTTCTCTACATCATTATTTACAGTGTTGTGGGACTTGAGATGAACGGTTGTTAAATGGAAGTAGGGGGAAAAAAAAAAAGGTTGCAAATAAATTTTTTTTTGTCTTGATTTCTTTCCCAAAATTTTTGTGGGAAATTAGGCTGAAACCCTTTATCCCCTCCATTATTAAAATCAAGGGGAAGCGCAAAACCAGTAGGTTTTATACAGCATTTGTGTGTGGGGAAAAAATGACCACAAAAAAAATTTCCAAAGTTTTCCCCTTTTGAGTCCAGGAAACTTTTTAAAAAAACACAAAAATCTGAGGGGGGGTTTTTCCATAGGCAAACTTTTAGGGAAGAAAAGACTGCCAAAAGCACAAAAACCTTACTGGGGCTTTTTATTACTTTCATTTTAGGGCCCAAACCCCCCAGCCTTTTTGCCCGGGTTTAATTTTTTTTTTTTGGCCAATTTACCCCTTTAAATATAAGGGAAAAAGGGGCTGTAAAGAGCCAAAACCCAGTTAAAGAAACCTTAGCTTCCTTAAACTGCCCTTTTATTTTTTCCCCAGTCACCAACAATTTGGCCCTTTGCAATACTAGAACCCCAAAAAACCTTTTAGATATTTTTATTTTTTTTTTTTTTTTTTGCTAGACAAATTTGATACGATGTACTTTTTTTAAAGTTCCCCCAGGCAATGAAAAAAAAAGGGAATCAGGCTTCCCCAATTTACCTTTTAAATGAAGGTTTTTCCCAGAAGTCTCTTCTTGGGAGGGGTGTACCAATGGGCCTCAGCGTCTTTGTTTATTTTGAAACATTTCTTTTTTTTTTTTTTTTTAAAACTCTTCATTCGTAATGGGGGCTTGTGTAGAAAAGATTTTGTTTGAATTTCGTTTCGTCGTTTTTAAAAAAGCCAAACCCGGTTTTACTGTTTTAATTTTTTTTTTTTGGTTAAGAGGAAAAATAGTCACACTGGGCAAATTTATCTGGGGGAAAAAAAGAGGATGTGAAATGAAAAAGAACATGGTTTTTGGCCAGAAAAAAAAATTAAATCAGGGAAAATTGCCACGTGGGGGAGGGACACCCCCCGTCCTGGTTTAAGGGGCCACGGGGGGGGGGGGGGGGGGGGGAGGGGAGGGACACTTCATGGTGAATGTTTTTCCACGTGAGGAGGGGCACGGCATGGGGGATGGTTTAATGTGCCCCCCGTTTAGGAGGGGAAAAAACTGCTGGGTGAATGTGCCACCCCTGAGGAGGGGGACTTGGGCTTGGTTTTAAGTGCACGTGGGGAAAGGAACCTGTATGGTGAAGTGCCACGTGGGAGGGGGGGGGGCACGTTTGTGGGGGGGGAATGTGGCACGTTTGGGGGGGGGCACTTTTCATGGTGAATTTTTGCCCCGGGGGGGGAGGGGGGGTTCTGTCCCGGTGAAGGCCAGTGAGGAGGGGGACTTTTCATGAGTGAATGTGCACGTGAGGGGGGCAATGCATGGTGAAGGGGCCACGTGAGGAGGGGGGGGACTGTTTAAGGTGAATGTGCCACGTGAGGAGGGGCACTGTCATGGTGAATGGGCCACGTGGGGGAGGGGCAATGTCAAAATTTAAAAGGGCCACGTGTTATCCTGGGCCCGTTTCACTTACGTTTTTGTTTCTCCTAGGTTTTTTAAACAAAATTTTTTGTAGATTTTAAATTTATGTAGTTTATAATCTAGGGAAAGTGTATGTTCGGGGGAGAGCATTCAAATATTTGTTTTCCCCCCCGGGAAATTTTTACCGCACAAAGTTTATTTTGGGATGACTGGAATTAAAAAATTTTTAAATTGGGAAATTTTTTTTTTGTTTTCCCCCCAGATTCAATTACTCATTTTAATAACCTTTATTCTCTTTTTAAAATATTTTTTATTCTTTTACTTCTCCGTATCTTAAAGGGAGCAATAAAAGTGGGAGAAAAACGAGGCCGCAATTTCCCCCCCGGTCTGTATAGATGAAAAAATTTTGCTCCGAATTTTTTTTCCCTTTTTTAAAACTTCTCAAAATTTTTAAAGTTTAAAATTTAAAACCCAATTATGGAAGTAATATTTGCGAAAAAATGAAAAACGTTGTATATATTAACTTTAATTATCTTATTTTGAATAGATTTTTAAGGGAAAAAAACAAATGCTATAAAAAATTAAACTTTACATAAACAAATTATTTAAAAACTACAAATAAATAAATTCACTGGAAATATATTATTTAAACCCCTTTTAAAATAAAATAAAAACTAAAAAAAAAAAAAAAATTTTGAGACAATATTATCACAAAATGTATAATTAACATTTTTGTGCTGCCAGATTCGGACGCAGTGACTACGATGGGCTTTCGACAACAATGGCAAACGAGGAATCACGACTTGGTTTAGAAGGGGAAAATGCAAATTTCCCACGTTTGGCGTGATCTTCACGCAATTTTCCCGAGGGGGTTCGGCCGCTTTCCCTTTGGGCTGTCAGCTCATTTTCCCCGTCACACGATGGTGCGGCGTGAAATCCAAAATCCCCGGAAACTCAAACGAACCCTCAATTAAAAAAAGTGCAGATAAAACTTATCATCCAAAATAATTCCAGAATCAGGGAAGAACTTCTCGCGCTGGGAAAAAGAGGTTTTTTCCAGGGGTAATGTCTCCCCTACCTTATTTCAGCCCCCCCCTGGGCCAGAAATATCCCTCCAGAAGATTAAATGATTAACGAAATTTTCTTCTGAGGATACAAAGGACGGGAAACAAAATGGGTATAACCCAGGCTTTTTTTCGCTTCGGCCGCAACCGCAACTTTCTGAAGGGTTCGGCAAAACGTGATGGGGTTTTGGGGGACACCCGAAATTAAACCCCTGAAAAAGGGGGAAATCCCGTGCTAGGGTGTTTTGACCGGGGAGAGCCCCCCCCGAGAAATTTTATTAGGTTTGGTTTTAAATTTGGGAAAATGAAATCCAAACCCCCATAACTTTTTGAATGTATTACTGGCATGTGCGGGGTTAAACCCCTTTTTATTCCCAGTATTTTTAGAAATTTTTTTTAAAGCTGCCCCCATGGTTTTTGGGTTAATTTAAATTTTTTTCTATTGTTTTACTTTTTCATTGTCCCTTTTTTGGAATCAAAAACCATAAATAAAGATTCAAGAAATAAATATTTAGTGTAAAAAATAAAATGTGATTTTTAATATGAAAAAGAAAAACCCAAAAAAAAATGAAATTTAAAGTTTAAGGGCAGCCCGCACTGGGGCATATATAACAATATTTATAAATGTGCTTTTTCATAATACCCCCCCCCCCCCCCCCCCCCCGAAAAATTTTTTAAATAATCAAACAGGAATGACAAGTAACACTGCTCCTTTCAAAATTTTTTAAAATATATGGGACAATCTTTATTCTTTTTATTTCTCATTTGTAAGAGTAAATTTACTGTTTGTTTTTTCGATTTGTTTAGTTCAAAAAAGCCAAAAGGGTTTAGCAAACCCAAACAGACCCTCAAGAGTATTTGGGTAAGACTAGTTCCCCCTTTGGGAAATGTTAAAAATAGAAAAAATCAATGGGTAAGTTTTAAGGGTAATGTATTTTTTTAATATGTAAAACCATAAGTGCGGGCCCCGATGTTTAAAGCCCCCCATCAAGCATTAGGGGAATTGCCCGTAAAACCCCCGGCTGCCTTCAAGAGAGAGCTGGAGAGATAAACCTTAAAACAGTTTCCGGATTTGCTGGGCTGTGGCTTTTACGTTGGACCGAAAGTAGCCCCCAAAATAACAGCCTAGTTGATCAGGCCCCGATCCATCGGGGGTTTTTGGTCATGGACCCCGGGGCCCCGGGGGGCGTTGGATCCCCGGAAAAATCTCCCGGTAACCTCCGGTAAAACTAGTTAAAAAAAATAAAGCACTTAAATATGAAATTTTAAACCTACTTGAAACAAAAAAATGAAAAAAGAAATATATGAATAATTAGTTTCCCCAAAAATATGTACCAATTATGTGTGGAGAATTGGCCCCTGTGGGTTTAGCACGAAAATTTTGAGTCATGGTTTTCAATGTTGAGCCATTGTTTTATGACAAAGGGGGGGGGAAACAGTTTTCCAAGTTTTTCGGAAATGTTGGGCACATGGGGTTGACAGGGGATAATACCTGGGGTTTTTCTTAGAGGGGTTTTGGGGGTCAACGCCCCCGGGCCCCCCGGGCTGGACCAGGCCCTCACGAGTAGGATTTGGGTACGAAGATTGGAAACCTCTGACCACCATTAAAATTTTTTGAAGCCGTTGAGTCGCCCGAAAAGAACCCCACGAAAAATTTTGGGGATTTATAAAATGAGGAAAGGGCTGTTAGAATGGTTTTGTAAACTGACTGCGAGTCGGCTAAAGTTTGGGAAAGGGGGGAGTGAGGTAAGATGCCTATTTTAAAGAAAGATCTGTTTAAGATCTCACCTGTGTCGGATGATCCGAGCCGATAATCAAGGCAAGAATAACTTAATGCCAAATTACACAGTAATCGAGAAATCACTAACATGATAGGTGAACAGCCTTTAAAATAAATGGTGAAGATTTAAGTTATGACGTTACGCTACGAAAGTCCAAATCATGACAGAAAGAAACAAACCTAAACAAGAGTAAAGCTCTTGTTTAAAAGAAATTAACCCAAACACATAGTAAATTAAACAGAATTGGAATGAATACAGATTTGATGGGAGCCGAAAGTCAAGTAACTGAGAAATGGTGGGAGGGACACACGTCAACTCCCACTCTCCAACAGACTACCCATTCACTCACACTTCCGTCACTCTTATCTAATGAACTTTTCCCTCACAAAATATTGCATCTCTCTTATGTGAATATTTTATCTAATATAAGTAATATCCATACGAATTTAAATTCAAATTTTTATTTCTCCTACGAAGAACTCAGATAAAGTATCGTATATCTAATAAAAACATTGTCAACTATACAAAGCCACTAGTATGCAATGAATTTTTAGTAAACTAATTCTAATGTTTAAAATCTAATTAGCAACTGGATATTAATTATTAAGCAATGATCCTTAACTAAAATTAAATAAATAATAATGATGGTAGATAAATGATCAATAGTACAACTTTTAAATCATGCATTATGTATAATTCAAATTAAGTAGATAAATTAAGACGTGTAACACTTGGGTATCTTTAATGAAGAAACGTTTCGCCACAAAGTGGCTTCATCATTCCATACAAAGGAGAATGGTGAAGAGCAGGAGGAGTGTGAGGTAATCAGTCCCTCAAGCTTGAGTCGATGTAATCCGTCAATTAATCTTGAAAAGAATACAGTATTTGTGGGAAGAAGTGGCTTATATACTGTAGACAGGACTGATGAAGCCAGTGTTTACCTGGAGTTTACCTGGAGAGAGTTCCGGGGGTCAACGCCCCCGCGGCCCGGTCTGAGACCAGGCCTCCTGGTGGATCAGAGCCTGATCAATCAGGCTGTTGCTGCTGGCTGCACGCAAACCAACATACGAGCCACAGCCCGGCTGATCCGGAACTGACTTTAGGTGCTTGTCCAGTGCCAGCTTGAAGACTGCCAGGGGTCTGTTGGTAATCCCCCTTATGTGTGCTGGGAGGCAGTTGAACAGTCTCGGGCCCCTGACACTTATTGTATGGTCTCTTAACGTGCTAGTGACACCCCTGCTTTTCATTGGGGGGATGGTGCATCGTCTGCCAAGTCTTTTGCTTTCGTAGTGGGTGATTTTCGTGTGCAAGTTCGGTACTAGTCCCTCTAGGATTTTCCAGGTGTATATAATCATGTATCTCTCCCTCCTGCGTTCCAGGGAATACAGGTTTAGGAAAACCTCAAGCGCTCCCAATAATTGAGGTGTTTTATCCCCGTTATGCGCGCCGTTGAAAGTTCTCTGTACATTTTCTAGGTCGGCAATTTCACCTGCCTTGAAAGGTGCTGTTAGTGTGCAGCAATATTCCAGCCTAGATAGAACAAGTGACCTGAAGAGTGTCATCATGGGCTTGGCCTCCCTAGTTTTGAAGGTTCTCATTATCCATCCTGTCATTTTTCTAGCAGATGCGATTGAAAACATATGTTATGGTCCTTGAAGGTGAGATCCTCCGACATGATCACTCCCAGGTCTTTGACGTTGGTGTTTCGCTCTATTTTGTGGCCAGAATTTGTTTTGTACTCTGATGAAGATTTAATTTCCTCATGTTTACCATATCTGAGTAATTGAAATTTCTCATCGTTGAACTTCATATTGTTTTCTGCAGCCCACTGAAAGATTTGGTTGATGTCTGCCTGGAGCTTTGCAGTGTCTGCAATGGAAGACACTGTCATGCAGATTCGGGTGTCATCTGCAAAGGAAGACACGGTGTGTGGCCAAATGTTTCCTCATTAAAGATAAACAAGTGTTGCACATGTGTCTAATTTATCAACTTGTCGGTTCTCTGAACCATTCATATACATAAATTTAAGTAGGATTTACTAAACAGTTAACTACTATTATCTGCACAATAACAAAAGAAGCTAATGTAGGAATGGTTCAATTTTAAAACTATTATTTATTATTCTAATAAGATTCAATGTTCAGGAGAGTGAATGGAGATGAAGATACAGGAAGTTACTTAATAACAGTAGAAGTATAATGAGGCAAAATGAGTAATTAATTTTTTATGGGAGGTGGAGGAGGACTGCAAGAAGAACAAGGACATAGTTGGATTTAATTGTCGTAGATTATTGCTGGAGATGAGGTAATTTTTCACAACAACTTTGATTCGATTGGCAGACAAGAGACCTTTCCATGCTTCAGGATATGATTTTGCAGATCTTAGGGCATTTTATGTGCATTGAGATTCTGACTCACAAAATCGTAATGACACGATTGCAAACAAACCATACTACGGGTGGGGATAGAACCCGAGATCAGAGAGTCATAGAACTCCAGACCGACGCTTTAGTCACTGTACAAGTTGGCTACAATAAGATTCATCCAACTAGGTGTACTTATACACCAAAGGAAGGTTAGCATAGCTGGACGAATCTTGTTGTAGGCAGCTGGCCCAGTGGGCAACGGGTCGGTCTGTAGCTTAATGACTCTGATCGCGGGTTCTGTCCCCGCTCGTAGTATGGTTTGAGATTTTGTATAGTCAGAAGAGGATATGGGGGATGTCAATCTGTTTTGTGCCTTGTGTCATGCCTTCTTGCTATGTTGCAGCTATTAAGGACAAATTTCAAAAGAGGGTTTGTGTTGCAGAATGCTTTATTGTATAATATATATATATATATATACATATATATATATATATATATATATATATATTATATATATATATATATATATATATATATATATATATTTATATTATACATATGTATATATGCAATAAGGTCACAGTAAACAGGTGATTTCGGAATATGCAAAACAACCACTCTGAAAAAATAGAGAAATTCCAAGCGCTTTCGTGACTACTCACATTATCAAGGAACTATGTGAGTAGTCACGAAAGTGCTTGGAATTTCTCTATTTTTTCAGAGTGGTTGTTTTGCATATATATATATATATATATTATATATATATATATATATATATATATATATATATATATATATATATATATATATATATATATATATACATATATATATATATATACATATATATATATATATATATATATATATATATATTATATATATATATACATATATATATATATATATATATATATATATATATATATATATATATATATATATATACATATATATATATATATATATATATATATTATATATATATATATATATATATATATATATATATATATATATATATATATATATATATATATATATATTATTATTTATTTATTATCACACTGGTCGATTCCCACCAAGGCAGGGTGGCCCGAAAAAGAAAAATTTTCACCATCATTCACTCCATCACTGTCTTGCAAGAGGGGTGCTTTACACTACAGTTTTTAAACTGCTACATTAACACCCCTCCTTCAGAGTGCAGGCACTGTACTTCCCATCTCCAGGACTCAAGTCCGGCCTGCCGGTTTCCCTGAACCCCTTCATGAATGTTACTTTGCTCACACTCCAACAGCACCTCAAGTATTAAAAACCATTTGTCTCCATTCACTCCTATCAAACACGCCCACGTATGCCTGCTGGAAGTCCAAGCCCCTCGCACACAAAACCTCCTTTACCCCCTCCCTCCAACCTTTCCTAGGCCGACCCCTACCCCACCTTCCTTCCACTACAGACTGATACACTCTTGAAGTCACTCTGTTTCGCTCCATTCTCTCTACATGTCCGAACCACCTCAACAACCCTTCCTCAGCCCTCTGGACAACAGTTTTGGTAATCCCGCACCTCCTCCTAACTTCCAAACTACGAATTCTCTGCATTAACTTCACACCACACATTGCCCTCAGACATGACATCTCCACTTCCTCCAACCTTCTCCTCGCTGCAACATTCATCACCCATGCTTCACACCCATATAAGAGCGTTGGTAAAACTATGCTCTCATACATTCCCCTTTTTGCCTCCAAGGACAAAGTTCTTTGTCTCCACAGACTCCTGAGTGCACCACTCACCCTTTTCCCCTCATCAATTCTATGATTCACCTCATCTTTCATAGAGCCATCCGCTGACACGTCCACTCCCAAATATCTGAATACATTCACCTCCTCCATACTCTCTCCCTCCATTCTGATATCCAATCCTTCATCACCTAATCTTTTTTTTATCCTCATAACCTTACTCTTTCCTGTATTCACTTTTAATTTTCTTCTTTTGCACACCCTACCAAATTCATGCACCAATCTCTGCAACTTCTCTTCAGAATCTCCCAAGAGCACAGTGTCATCAGCAAAGAGCAACTGTGACAAATCCCACTTTATGTGTGATTCTTTATCTTTTAACTCCACGCCTCTTGCCAAGACCCTCGCATTTACTTCTCTTACAACCCCATCTATAAATATATTAAACAACCACGGTGACATCACACATCCTTGTCTAAGGCCTACTTTTTCTCTGAAAAAATTTCTCTCTTTCCTAAATACTCTAACTTGAGCCTTACTATCCTCGTAAAAACTCTTCACTGCTTTCAGTAACCTACCTCCTACACCATACACCTGCAACATCTGCCACATTGCCCCCCTATCTACCCTGTCATACGCCTTTTCCAAATCGATAAATGCCACAAAGACCTCTTTAGCCTTATCTAAATACTGTTCACTTTTATGTTTCACTGTAAGCACCTGGTCCACACTCCCCCTACCTTTCCTAAAGCCTCCTTCTTCATCTATCCTATTCTCCGTCTTACTCCTAATTCTTTCAATAATAACTCTACCATACACTTTACCATGTACACTCAACAAACTTATCCCCCTATAATTTTTGCACTCTCTTTTGTCCCCTTTGCCTTTATACAAAGGAACTATGCATGTTCTCTGCCAATCCCTAATTACCTTACCATATTCCATACATTTATTAAATAATTGCAACAACCACTTCAAATCTATATCCCCACCTGCTTTTAACATTTCTATCTTTATGCCATCAATCCCGGATGCCTTACCCCCTTTCATTTTACCTATTGTCTCACGAACTTTCCCCCACACCCATAACTGGCTCTTCCTCACTTCTACAAGATGTTATTCCTCCTTGCCCTATACACGAAATCACAGCTTCCCTATCTTCATCAACATTTAACAATTCCACTGTATATATATATATATATATATATATATTATATATATATATATATATATATATATATATATATATATGTGTGTGTGTGTGTGTGTGTGTGTGTGTGTGTGTGTGTGTGTGTGTGTGTGTGTGTGTGTGTGTGGTGTGTGTGTGTGTGTGTGTGTGTGTCGTGCTGAATAGGTAGAACTTGCGATCTTGGCTTAAATAGCAACGCTCATCTTGCAATATAGGTCAAGCGAAATTTGTTTATGCAATAATTTCGCCAAAATCATTCTGAACCTAACGAAAAAAATATATTTCACTGTGTTTAGTATTAAATTATTGTAAATAAATCTAAAATATATTTAGTTGAATTAAGGTAAAATATATTGCTCTAGTTATAATGAGGTTAGGTAAGTTTTCTAAGATTCTTTTGGTGCAAAATTATAAATTTTGCATTAACATAAATGAAAAAATATATCTTTAAACGTATAAGAGAAAATTTCAGAAAGGACTTAATTTTAAACGAGTTCTTGCTAATTGAATAATTTTACATATTCGGCACGACATTATTAGTAGGTAGTAGGACATTATTATTAGGTAGTAGGTTGGTAGACAGCAACCACCCAGGGAGGTACTACCGTTCTGCCAAGTGAGTGTAAAACGAAAGCCTGTAATTGTTTTACATGATGGTAGGATTGCTGGTGTCTTTTTTTTTCTGTCTCATGAACATGCAAGATTTCAGGTATGTCTTGCTACTTCTACTTGCACTTAGGTCACACTACACATACATGTACAAGCACATATATACACACCCCTCTGGGTTTTCTTCTATTTTCTTTCTAGTTCTTATTCTTGTTTATTTCCTCTTTTCTCCATGGGGAAGTGGAACAGAATTCTTCCTCCGTAAGCCATGCGTGTTGTAAGAGGCGACTGAAATGCCGGGAGCAAGGGGCTAGTAACCTCTTCTCCTGTGTATATTACTAAATGTAAAAGGAGAAACTTTCGTTTTTCCTTTTGGGCCACCCCGCCTCGGTGGGATATGGCCGGTGTGTTGAAAGAAAGAAATATATATATATATATATATATATATATATATATATATATATATATATATATATATATATATATATATATGTCGTGCCGAATAGGCAGAACTTGCGATCTTGGCTTAAATAGCAACGACCATCTTGCCATATAGGACAAGTGAAAATTTGTGTATGCAATAATTTCACCAAAATCATTCTGAACCTAACGAAAAAAGTATATTTGATTGTGTTTGTTTAGTATTAAATTATTGTAAACGTATTTAAAATATATTTACTTGGGTTAGGCTAAAATAAATTGTTCTTGTTATAATAAGGTTAGGTAAGTTTTCCAAGATACTTTCGGTGCAAAATTAAAAATTTTTACATTAACATTAATGAAAAACATATATCTTTAAACGTACAAGAGAAAATTCCATAAAGGACTTAATTTTAAATGAGTTCTTGCTAATTGACCAGTTTTACATATTCGGCACGACATATATATATATATATATATATATATGTCGTGCCGAATAGGCAGAACTTGCGATCTTGGCTTAAATAGCAACGCTCATCTTGCCATATAGGACAAGTGAAAATTTGTGTATGCAATAATTTCGCCAAAATCATTCTGAACCTAACGAAAAAAATATATTTCACTGTGTTTGTTTAGTATTAAATTATTGTAAACAAATCTAAAATATATTTAGTTGGGTTAGGCTAATATAAATTGTTCTTGTTATAATAAGGTTAGCTATGTTTTCTAAGATTCTTTTGGTGCAAAATTAAAAATTTTTACATTAACATTAATGAAAAAATATATCTTTAAACGTATAAGAATTTTTTTTAGAAAGGACTTAATTTTAAATGAGTTCTTGCTAATTGGCCAGTTTTACATATTCGGCACGACATATATATATATATATATATATATATATATATATATATATATATATATATATATATATATATATATATATATATATATATATATATATATATATACATACCCCTCTGGGTTTTCTTCCATTTTCTTAATAGTTCTTGTTCTTGTTTATTTCCTTTTATCTCCATGGGGAAGTGGAGCAGAATTCTTCCTCCGTAAGCCATGCGTGTTGTAACAGGCTACTAAAATGCCAGGAGGAAGGGGCTAGTAACCCTTTCTCCTGTATATATTACTAAATTTAAAAAGAGAAACTTTGGTTTTTATTTTGGGGCCACCCTGCCTCGGTGGGGTACGGCCGGTTTGTTGAAAGAATAAATATATATGTAATATATATACATATATATAATATATATATATATATATATGACAATAGTATGAGCGCATATTTTGAACAGTGTGGAAGTGTGTTACTTTGCTCTGGAATGCACAGCGGCTTTTTTTTGTTGGGTTATTAATGGTTCCAAGTGCTTTGTAGCAGTAGATCCCCTGGCACAAATAACTTAGGTGAGGTGAGGGTAGATGAGAGAGTCGTATAATGTACGTAGTGTGATTTGTGGTACACATAATCAAACCCGACTCATCCTAACTAATCTTAATCTAACCTAACATTAACAACCTCTCCAAAAATTTGGTACAATTCTGAAATCAGACTTTATATTGTACATTTTAAACTGTCAGTTATTGAACTCCACGAAGCAGTTAGACTCACTCTTAACAGAGGAGAAAAAAAAAATACATTATTTTCTTTGTGTTCCCTGGATATTTAAGTATGGAATCGCAGTAGAAAATAAAGTTACTGAAATGAGAACAGGTTGCCCCCATTTTGCAAACTTTTCTAATCAGAGAGTGAATTATTGGGCGATTTGTCATTCGTGCATTTCTACGAGAATTATTTTTTTGTCGGTTCAGTTAGACTAGGTTCAGCTGGAATAGCTTTAGGGTGTTAGTAGACGGCGATAATGTTTAGCTCAGAGGATAAACCTCTTCTCCGAGTCTGAGGCTGCAAAGTTACACTCATACTTCCAAAATCAATAACATAATATAATTATATATATATATATATATATATATATATATATATTATATATATATATATATATATATATATATATATATATATATATATATATATATATATATATATTAGTGAAGTGAAGGAGTGAAGAAGAGCAGAATGTAAGTGTGGTGGAGATACGTGAGGCATTACGTAGAATGAAAGGGGGTAAATCAGCTGGAACTGATGGGATCATGACAGAAATGTTAAAAGCAGGGGGGGATATAGTGTTGGAGTGGTTGGTACTTTTGTTTAATAAATGTATGAAAGAGGGGAAGGTACCTAGGGATTGGCGGAGAGCGTGTATAGTTCCTTTATATAAAGGGAAAGGGGACAAAAGAGATTGTAAAAATTATAGAGGAATAAGTTTACTGAGTATACCAGGAAAAGTATACGGTAGAGTTATAATTGAAAGAATTAGAGGTAAGACAGAATGTAGAATTGCGGATGAGCAAGGAGGCTTCAGAGTGGGTAGGGGATGTGTAGATCAAGTGTTTACATTGAAGCATATATGTGAACAGTATTTAGATAAAGGTAGGGAAGTTTTTATTGCATTTATGGATTTAGAAAAGGCATATGATAGAGTGGATAGAGGAGCAATGTGGCAGATGTTGCAAGTTTATGGAATAGGTGGTAAGTTACTAAATGCTGTAAAGAGCTTTTATGAGGATAGTGAGGCTCAGGTTAGGGTGTGTAGAAGAGAGGGAGACTACTTCCCGGTAAAAGTAGGTCTTAGACAGGGATGTGTAATGTCACCATGGTTAATATATTTAAAGATGGGGTTGTAAAAGAAGTAAATGCTAGGGTGTTCGGGAGAGGGGTGGGATTAAATTATGGGGAATCAAATTCAAAATGGGAATTGACACAGTTACTTTTTGCTGATGATACTGTGCTTATGGGAGATTCTGAAGAAAAATTGCAAAGGTTAGTAGATGAGTTTGAGAATGTGTGTAAAGGTAGAAAGTTGAAAGTGAACATAGAAAAGAGTAAGGTGATGAGGGTATCAAATGATTTAGATAAAGAAAAATTGGATACCAAATTGGGGAGGAGGAGTATGGAAGAAATGAATGTTTTCAGATACTTGGGAGTTGACGTGTCGGCGGATGGATTTATGAAGGATGAGGTTAATCATAGAATTGATGAGGGAAAAAAGGTGAGTGGTGCGTTGTGGTATATGTGGAGTCAAAAAACGTTATCTATGGAGGCAAAGAAGGGAATGTATGAAAGTATAGTAGTACCAACACTCTTATATGGATGTGAAGCTTGGGTGGTAAATGCAGCAGCGAGGAGACGGTTGGAGGCAGTGGAGATGTCCTGTCTAAGGGCACTGTGTGGTGTAAATATTATGCAGAAAATTCGGAGTGTGGAAATTAGGAGAAGGTGTGGAGTTAATAAAAGCATTAGTCAGAGGGCAGAAGAGGGGTTGTTGAGGTGGTTTGGTCATTTAGAGAGAATGGATCAAAGTAGAATGACATGGAAAGCACATAAATCTATAGGGGAAGGAAAGAGGGGTAGGGGTCGTCCTCGAAAGGGTTGGAAAGAGGGGTTAAAGGAGGTTTTGTGGGCGAGGGGCTTGGACCTCCAGCAAGCGTGCATGAGCGTGTTAGATAGGAGTGAATGGAGACGAATGATACTTGGGACCTGACTATCTGTTGGAGTGTGAGCAGGGTAATATTTAGTGAAGGGATTCAGGGAAACCGGTTATTTTCTTATTGTCGGACTTGAGTCCTGGAAATGGGAAGTACAATGCCTGCACTTTAAAGGAGGGGTTTGGGATATTGGCAGTTTGGAGGGATATGTTGCGTATCTTTATACGTATATGCTTTTAAACTGTTGTATTCTGAGCACCTCTGCAAAAGCAGTGATAATGTGTGAGTGTGGTGAAAGTGTTGAATGATTATGAAAGTATTTTCTTTTTGGGGATTTTCTTTCTTTTTTGGGTCGGTGGGATTGTGAAAACGTGCAATTGCATTAAGTTTTATAACCTGCATGAACTGTATCACTGTAGGCAACAAGAGCATTTCACCCCTCCATGGAAGATGTGTTCATTTAATATCACATACCTACAAGTCCCTCCCAAGAAGCTCATTGCTAGTAATCCCTTCCTTAAATCTCTTGTTAGAGCAACTGCTCAAGAAGAAATTTTTCGCCTAGCTGGTAGTAATAAGTTATCACAAGTTATATACACTGATGGATCTAAACAGGAGTCTTCTGGCAGGGCTGCATCTGCTCTTGTTGCCACCTCCCTAGTTAAGAACGATAATAAATTTGTTGAGTTAGGCATAAGAATTAACAACTGGGCGTCTACACTGCAAACTGAAATGTTTGCTATCCTAATGGCGCTAAAGCTAACCTATGACACTGAGCTTGACTCTATCATCATTACTGATTCTATGTCATCATTGAAGGCTCTTGGCTCATATAATGACTCCAACAACATGCTCATTGGGGAAGCCAGGTATAGATACTCAAAAATTAGGGACAAAGGAATTAATGTACAATTGCTATGGATCCCATCACACATTGAATTACTCCTTCATGATAAAGTTGATATGTTAGCCAAGAAGAGTATCCAGAAGGAGAACGTAGAATATAACTTTGGTATAACTGTGTCTAGCATTAGGAATAATATTAGGAGAGAAGTAAATAATGAAGATGATTGTTATAGGAATGCAGTTAGAAGCCTGAGTAGATCTATAACCCACTATGATAACATGAACGTAGATAAGTATGTTTATGGAGCAACTTGCAATGTGAACAGACTGACTGATGTTGTAGTGGCCAGGCTTAGGCTTGGTTACAAGTACTTCTGGCAGTTTGGGAGACACACAGATGATGATCAAACTAAATGTAAATTATGTGATCAGGCATATGGTCACTCTCTTGAACACTATGTGTTTAATTGTCCACTTATTGAGGAATACAGAGACAGACAGTATAATAACCTATGTGACATGTCAAGATATCTTATTAATGAAAATAAGATACCAGATATACTAAGCAAATTTCCTAAATTTGCTTGTAACAGATAAGTGAACTATAGATATGTAGATATAAATCCATATGTATTCCTGTTAACCCTTTGGGGCCTAGTTCCTAGGCCTTTTGTGTATCCACATGCTCTCGCGCTACCGTCCACAGGATGGATATGGGGTGCACAATAAACTAGCCACTTCGGTGGCAAAATCTAAATCTCCTGCCTCGGTGGGAGACGACCAGCTTGTTGAAAAAAAAAAAAAAAAAAAAAAAAAAATATATATATATATATATATATATATATATATATATATATATATATATATATATATATATATATATATATATATATATATATATATATATACACACAGTATAATTGTTCCTGCCATTTCGGAAGCCCCCATTTCGCTCTTCCTCTCTATTCTAGGCAATATTTGCAGTTGATACTTAAATTTATTGTGAAACTTTCCGCCTGCACAGTAGGCTCCATCAGTCGACTGCTGCTTCTGCTGGTCCATCTGTATTCAGCTGAAGAAATCTACTATGTAAGCAAAACGTTTTGCAATAAAGATGCCTCAACGAATTAACATTTGCGATATCTCTCGCTCTACTGACTTTACGGAAGGTGATGCAGTAAACCCTGTATCTGTGAATTCAGATTTCTTTTGTTTGAATTATCTGTGGTTTACTGTGACCCAAAAAATAACTCTTAATTTTGCTTAATAATGACCACAAAAGTAGCGATGGTGACAGTTGTTCAAACACTAAGAGAAGCCGTCAAGTGCTGCCCATCAGTGAACAAGTGATAATTCTCAACTTACTGTGAGTAATTTATCAACTTTATCATAGTTATGTATGTAGATGAAAAACCACTAATTATATCCGCGGTTTCGGGTATCCACGGTAAGACTCATGAAACTTCGTGTTCATGAAGAACTGAAAGAAGTCCCTGTCACGTGCTTACAACATTCCTATGGAGAGGGAGCATGGACAATGGGGTTGTCCCACAGTTACTAAAAGCAACAGACATAGCCCCACTCTAAAAAGAAGGCAGTAAAGCAATAGCAAAGAACTACAACCCGACACCGCTAACGTCCCATATAAAAATCTTTGAAAGGGTTCTAAGAAACAAGATCGCCACCAATCCAGATACACATTATTTACACAACACAGGGCAACATGGGTTTAGAGCAGGTCGCTCCTGTCTCTCCCACTACGACAAGGTCCTGGATCCTCTAGAAGACAAACAGAATGCAGATGTAACATACACAGACTTTGCAAAAGCCTTCGACAAGTGAGACCGTGGTGTGATAGCGCACAAAATGCGTGCAAAAGGAATAACAGGAAAATTTGGTATATGGATCTATAATTTCCTGACAAATAGAGCACGAAGATTAACAGTCAACAGAGTATAGTCTGAGGCAATAACGGTGAAAAGCTCTGTTCCACAAAGCACAGTACTTGCTCCCATCTTGTTTCTCACCCTCATATCGGACAGGGATATAAGCAACAGTGCCGTGTCTTCCATTGCAGATGACACCCGAATATGCATGATAGTGTCCTCCATTGAAGACACTGCAAGACTCCAGGCAGACGTTAACCAAATCTTTAAATGTGCTGTAGAAAACAATGTGAAGTTCAATGATGAGAAATTTCAACTACTCCGATATGGTACACGTGAGGAAATTAAAAATTCATCTGAGTATAAAACAAATTCCAACCACACAATAGAGAGAAAAACTAATACCAAAGACCTGGGAGTGATCATGTACGAAGATCTTATCTTCAAGGACCATAACATTGCATCAATCACATTGCTAGAAAAATGACAAGATGGATAATGAGAACCTTCAAAACCAGGGATGCAAAGCCCATGATGACACTCTTCAGGTCGCTTGTTCTATCTAGGCTGGAATATTGCTGCACATTAACAGCACCTTTTAGGGCAGGTGAAATTGCTGACCTAGAAAATGTACAGAGAACCTTCAAGGCGCGCATAACGGAGATAAAACACCTCAATTACTGGGAACGCTTGAATTTTTTTATTGTATTTTATTTAAAACATATTACAGTGTATACATATGCTATACATAAGATCACTGAAACCAAGAAACAAACTGTAAATAACAACTTCAGATGCAGTACCCCAATAGAAAAACAGTTCCACAATAAACACACATGCTACTGACTGTAGCTATATCACACCCCCTATACCCTACCCACTGATCCACATATATATGTATATATACATACACACATGCACTCACATACACAGCTATACATATACATACGTACAACTAGCAATATATAGCCCCCACATTAACTTACAATTTGCATCATGGTTCCATAAATATATTCCAAACATTTAACATCACAATGATCAATACAAATCTGTTTCAGGGCACATTTATATGAGGAAAACCCCCATAAACACAGTGTTACAGTATATTAAAATCGTTACTTTATTACACATAATATATATCAGAGACAACCTCCAGGTCATGTGCAGTCAGTCAACCACTAGTCCAACAATAGGTATTTAAACATCTTATACAGTATACATGAAGCTATACATAGGTGCACTGTAGCCAACAATGAAGTACAGACATTGCATAAATGCAACATATCCTCCAATCTTTTCTCTTACCCAACTGCATGACACAACAGGCCATGCAATCCATGCACAACCAAAAACAGGAAACTCATTACATCACATGTTTCTACAGATTATCTTGCCACCAATTTCTAGGGAGGAACAGCTCTCTCCCTATATGCACTACCATATCCACTCACACAACCACGCCCACCACAACCACACATCACACTGATACCACAGCAACACACTTCCTGTGCATACCCAACCCAAGAGACGAGCCCATTCCATCCCCTGAACATCAACCTCCCCTCCATTCACAACGCCTACACTGCTCTCACATTCATACTACGATACCCCTCTGGAAAAGCCTGGTCTCAGCTACTCCTATAAATCCCCCTATTACAATTAAGGGTTCTATATATGGTCGCAGCCAACACCTTCTTGCACACTTCCCAATCCCCATTCCCTCTCATCGCCCAAGATATGAAAACAAAATCCGTGATTATATACCTTATTGCATGCTGCACAGACCCCTCTACTCCACCCACATCAAGACTTAATGCCCTCAATACCGATATCCCTTCCCCCCACCCTGCCCAGAGCCTTACCCATCCATTCCCTGATACCCCTAAATTGTCAAAGAAATACACCACATGAAACGCTGTCTCCCTATCCCCACACACCCAACACTTGCCCTCCACCATCAACCCTCTTTCAATAAGTACAGCACCAAATGGCAGTATATCATGGGGAAAATGGAACAATACCTCCCGCACCTTCAGCCGCATGAGCATCAACCATAACCTCTCCCATATATCCCCCCATGCATACATTGGATAAATACCCTCAGCCTTCACGACCACCTTTGCCCCTACTGCATGCTCTAAAACACCCATGCGAAGTTTAGTAAGTTCCCAAACATACAGCAACGCCCACAACACATCCTCACTCACCCTCATCTTCGACCCTCCCCAATATATTTGCACTTCCTCATATAAATCATTCACGCCCTTACCCTCGTATCTCCTCACACGGCAAAACCCCCACTTTAAATAAAACACTTGACTCTTAGACATAAATCTATTATCTGCAATCCCCCTCTGTTGACTGGAAGTGTAACCACACCCCTACCCAACCATTCACACCCTGAACCCCAAAGAAAACAGAAAACCTTCCTTAACAGCCTCGTAACATCCAGACCTGCTAACGTATATACAACTGCCATGTTCCAGACTTTACTATATAGCAATACTTTCACAACTATCACACACTGATGTATTTTCAAATGCTTTGGTCAAAATTCATCCAATCGCCCCACCACTCAATCCACAACAAGTCCAGAATTAACCATCCTCGCCTATCTCACATTACCCATATACACTATCCCACACACCCTTATCCTGTCCACCATATTCCAACATACATCCCATCCCCAACTCCCTCTCCCCTCCCAATCTCCTAAGACAAACAATTTTGATTTCTCCCCTTTCACTCTTAAACTGGTAACCCATGCAAAACTATCAATAACATTCTCTACTGCATGTAAACTCCCCAACTTCCTCACTAGAATCCTCGTGTCGTTCACATACCCTATTATTCCCTGCTCTCCACTCCCCACTCCCCTATCCAACCCCACACACTCTCCCATCGCTCTATAGAATGGGTCTTGTAGACAAGCAAACAGCAATTGAGACAGGGGACAACCCTGCCTTATACCCGGACCCAAGGATACCCACTCCCTCAGCTTCCCATTTACCTGTACATGCACTCCCACCCTTTTGTACAAGGTCTCCGATCAACGCACCACCTCCTCCCTAAAACCCTGCCTCCTTAATATAAACCACAATGCCTAACGTTCCACACTATCATACGCTGCCTGACATTTTAATGCTAAGACACCCCGCCCCCCTCATTCTCCCTTCCCAACCCTTCCACAAAATCCTTTATAATACCATGTCCATCATACATTGTCCTCCCAGTCACTCCATATTGTCCTCTTGCAACCACTCTATCCACCACACACTTCAGCCTATTTCCCAGAATTTTTGCAAAAATCTTATAATCAGCACACAGCAATGACATCACCCTAAAGTCCCACACCGTGTTTGGTCGCTCACCTTTTGGCACCAAAACTACAACTGCAGTCCCCTGCAACCCGCCCATCCTCCCCTCCCTTTACATCATATTCATCAGTTTCACTAAGAAGGTCTTCAAAACACTCCAATGTCACACATAGAACTCACAGGGCAAGCCATCCATACCAAGCACCTTACCTTGTGCCATCCCCTTGAAGGTCCTCCACACCTCCCCTTCTTCAATATCCCCCCAATGCCATGTGATCACTGACACTTAGCACACAATATACATTCTCCCCAACCCCCCCTGAAGTTCCCCATCCACCCCTGCACTCAGTAAATGTCTCCCAAACCACTTATCCACGTAATCACTCATCACTTCCATTGTTTGCACCTCCTGTCCCGCCCTATACCCACCGAAGTCCTCATGTACCACCAACCTATCAGTCTCCATAGCCATACACCGCTGCTTCTGTCCCCGTAACACACAGGCCGATGGTCGATCACCCCACACTGCCTCTTCCAATGCACCCTGCACTTTCACCGCATCAAATCTTTCATTCTGCATATCTCGAATCCACCCCTTTAACAACTTGATTTCTTCCATGGAATATAGCCCAGCCTGTGCGCCCGTCTTGTAACAACCCTACAACCGACCCTCGAAATACTGTTGTAGCCCATATGTCATCCAACCCTCGCACTTTCCCTATCGCACGTAAAACTGCCGGATCCTTCCCTTAGTTACCTCATCCCCCCACCCCAGTAAATCACCCATATCCCTACCCTCTCTGCACAAATCCTCCCACATTGTCCTGAAATCCAACCCCGCCTCCTCCACCCCAGGAAGTCTCACATTCAGCTTCCAATACCCTGGATACCTCTTAGGCAAATCGGCCCAAGTCAAGTCCACATTAACAACTCTATGATCTCAGTACACTGCATTCACCATATGCAAGTGCATCACCCGCACACTCCTCATTACATATAACCTATCTAACCTGGCCGCATAACCCCATCTTTGAAACGTGTGCTCAACCATCAAATCCCCACCTCCAACATCCCCCAACCCCACACCCCACAAATGATCCCCTAGTTCTACCAAAAAACACTCCACCCCCCTCGGCTCCACATCCCTTCTACGTACCACACAATTCCAATCACCACCCACGATAGCTACTGGGGGAAGGGATCGCAAATAATAAATCAAAACATCACACACAAACTCATTCTTCACCCATACATCAAGCTCCGCCAGTGCATACACACAAACCACTGCCAGGCGCTCACCCCTCCACCACCCATCTACCAAGAGTACCCTACCTTTCCTCCCCTCCCTCACATCTAATAACAACAAATGGGCTCGTTTCCCGAATCAGGATCCCAACTCCTCCCTTCAATCTTTCCGAATATGCCACAAACACATGAGACCCATCCACCCCCAAATCCTGGCCAACCTGAAAATTATGCTCCTGCACAAACACTATATCTATGGCATAATGCCTGAGAAACCTCTGGAGCCACAAACACTTCACACCCACACACATCCCATTTACATTTAAAGTCATACACCTGAAACCTTCGTAATGGGTTTTACATGCTGCCTTGCAACTCCTTTCACAGGCGCACTACCAGCATGTCGACTTTTCCCACCATGCTCTCCACTAAGAGCGTGGGTTTCCCCCCCCCGGTCCAACACCTGACTGGACACACCTGTTGTGCCTCCATGCACCACGTCTACCCATGATTTCTCCCCCCGGCTTCTGCGCTGGGGCCAAGACATCATCCGAGTCAGATTGTGTCACTGCCCTCTTTCGCCGATGACTCTCTGCATCCATATCCAACTCCATAGATGCCTCATAATAAATCTCCGCCGCCACTTCGGCTACGGTCACCACTCCCAGGTCACCACTCCCATCGAAGCATCATCCACAGTCAGCTGACTGCCTCCCCTCGCTTACATCGTCCTCAACACCCGTCGTCTCGAAAAGCCTGTCCGTCAGTTGCTCCAGAACTGCATGCTCCACCTGTTCCTTGCCACCCAGCTCAGTCCTCCCTTCCATCAAAGTGGAGACCATAGAGCCCACAAGCATTGACAGGCTTGACTCCACCATGGGCAACTCTCTCTTCACCTCCTTGCTCCAGGAAGAATGTGGGGCCTGTCCCACTGACAGGCCCCACATTCGTGTCAGGCCCCTGCTCCGTCCCACCCTCTGCCTCCTGTCATCACTGCTGTCTTCCACACTGGATCGCAATATGGTCATAAGCGTCACATAGCCTGCAAGTCTTGCGCTGCCCTGCATAATACACCATCACTTGTGTCCGGAAGTCTTCTAGGATGATATACGACGGGAATGAATGCCTCAATGTCTTCTTCAGGTTGAACGTACCCTCCGGCAAGCCGGCGTATGCCCCATCCGCCCAAGTACCTGCCGTTGCCAGATGCACAGTGCCATATCATTCAAAAACGTTCCGAAGGTCCGCCTTGTCAGCCTCGAAAGGCACATTACATACCTTCACCCAAGTATAGTGCCTCGACACATCAATGAGACGAGCAGGTACTACCGAGTTGATGTCCACACCACCATCTCAATACTGTTCCACCAGTCGTTCATACACTCCTGTCGATCGTAACATGACAAATTTCCAGAAGGCCCTGTTGAGCGACACACCGTACAGATCTTGATCCGCAACACCATGTATGTCACAGATAATTGCAGGTAAAATCACTTGTGTGGACTGAGGCATAACTGCACCCCGCACTAACTCAATGTACACAGTGTTTACACGCCTCCTTGCATACTGTGCCAGCTTGAGAAAATCCAACTGCACAGGAAGGCCACTTAATCCCACTCACGCCTACTTTTCACTCACAATCCCCAACCATGAACTTGACACCTGCACATTACCATGGGTTTTACAGTCAAATTTGGCCGTTTTTTGGCATTATCTTTGTAAAAGGCTCTACTTTAGAAAGTTATTTTTTAAGACTGCAGCTTAGCAAGAACTCCAACACAAACATTACCTTCGACAGTTCCTTGGGCAAGATTATCACTCAAACTAGAATCAAGTCACTGACCAACAAGCCAGGATAGCTTGATGTACAACAAGGCAGGATAGCTTGTTGATGAACAACTACAAGCAAGGATAGCTTGATATACAAGCCAGGATAGCTTGATGTACAACAAGGCAGGATAGCTTGTTGATGTACAACTACAAGCCAGGATAACTTGATGTACAACTACAAGCGAAGATAGCTTGTTGATATACAAGCCAGGATAGATAACAAAAAGGCACAATACCGTGACTTTGTCAATGGTCCAAGACGGACCGAAACGTCGTCGTAAGCTTCTCTCTTTTATGTGCGGGTTATTTGTGTAAGCCAGGATAGCTTGTTGATGTACAACTACAAGCCAGGATAGCTTGATGTACAACTAAAAGCCAGGATAGCTTGTTGATGTACAACTACAAACCAGGATAGCTTGTTGATGTACAACTACAAACCAGGATAGCTTGATGTACAACTACAAGCCAGGATAATTTGTTGATGTACAATTACAAGCCAGGATAGCTTGTTGATGTGCAACTATAATCCTGGATAGCTTGTTGTACAACTACAAGCCAGGATAGCTTGTACAAGCCAGGATAACTTGTTATACAATCCAGGATAGCTTGTTATACAAGCCAGGATAGCTTGTTAATGTGCAACTACAAGCCAAGATAGCTTGTTGATGTACAACAACAAGCCATGATAGCTTACTGTTGATGTACTACAAGCCAGGATAGCTTGATGTACAACTACAAGCCAGGATATCTTGTTGATTTACAACTACAAGCCAAGATAGCTTTTTGATGTACAACAAGCCAGGATAGCTTGTTGATGTACAAGCCAGGATAGGTTGATGTACAACAAGCCAGGATAGCTTCTTTATGTACAACTATAAGCCAGGATAGCTTGTTCATCTACAACTACAAGCCAGGATAGCTTGTTCATCTACAACTACAAGCCATGATAGCTTGTACAACTACGAGCAAGGATAGCTTCTTGATGTACAACTACAAGCCAGGATAGCTTGTTCATCTACAACTACAAGCCAGGGTAACTTGTTCATCTACAACTAGAAGCCAGGATAGCTTGTTCATCTACAACTACAAGCCATGATAGCTTGTACAACTACAAGCAAGGATAGCTTCTTGATGTACAACTACAAACCAGGATTGTGTGTTGGTTTACAACAAGCGAGAATAGCTTGTTGAACAACTACAAGCCAGGATAGCTTGCTGTACAAGCCAGGATAGCTTCTTGAACAAGCCAGGATAGCTTCTTGTACAAGCCAGGATAGCTTGTTGATGTACAACTACAAGCCAGGATAGCTCGTTGATGTACAACTACAAGCCAGGATAGCTTGTTGCTGATGTACAACTACAAGCCAGGATATCTTGTTGATTTACAGCTACAAGCCAAGATAGCTTGATGTACAACAAGCCAGGATAGCTTGTTGATGTACAACAAGCCAGGATAGCTTGTTGATGTAAAACTATAAGCCAGGAGAGCTTGTTCATCTACAACTGCAAGCCAGGATAGCTTGTTGATATACAACAAGCCAGGAGAGCTTGATCTACAAGCCAGGATAGCTTGTTGATATACAACAAGCCAGGAGAGCTTGATCTACAAGCCAGGATAGCTTGTTGATCTACAACAAGCCAGGATGGTTTGTTGATCTACAACAATCCAGGATAGCTTGTTCATCTACCACAATCCAGGATAGCTTGTTCATCTATAACAAGCCAGGATGGCTTGACCTACAACAAGCCAGGATGGCTTGTTGATCTACAACAAGCCAGGAGAGCTTGATCTACAAGCCAGGATAGCTTGTTGATATACAACAAGCCAGGAGAGCTTGATCTACAAGCCAGGATAGCTTGTTGATCTACAACAAGCCAGGATGGCTTGTTGATCTACAACAATCCAGGATAGCTTGTTCATCTACCACAATCCAGGATAGCTTGTTCATCTATAACAAGCCAGGATGGCTTGACCTACAACAAGCCAGGATGGCTTGTTGATCTACAACAAGCCAGGATGGCTTGCTGATCTACAACAAGCCAAGATGGCTTATTGATCTACAACAAGCCAGGATGGCTTATTGATCTACAACAAGCCAGGATGCTTGTTGATCTACAACAAGCCAGGATGGCTTGTTGATCTACAACAAGCCAGGATGCTTGTTGATCTACAACAAACCAGGATGGCTTGTTGATCTACAACAAGCCAGGATGGCTTGATCTACAAGAAGCCAGGATGGCTTGTTGATCTACAGCAAGCCAGGGTGACTTGTTGATCTACAACAAGCCAGGATGATGATAAATTAGACACATGTGCAACTCTTGTGTATCTTTATTGAGGAAACGTTTCGCCACACAGTGGCTTCATCAGTCCATACAAAGGAGAATCTTGAAGGAGAGGAGGAGAATGAGGTAATCAGTCCCTCAGTCTTGAGTCGATGTGGTCAGTCCATCAATCTTGAGTAGAATACGGCATACGTGCTGAGAAGGAGCTTATAAACCGTTGGAAGGAGAGGGGCAGCAGTCATAGGTGGTGTAACATTTGTTCAATGTTGAAGTAGGTCGTGCCCAAGAATTAGGCAAGTGAAGAATTCCCAAGTATTAAGATCCCAAGAAGTTGCAGTGTCCGACAGGTTTGTAGATGAATGGTTCAGAGAACCGACATGTTGATAAATTAGACACATGTGCAACTCTTGGGTATCTTTATTGAGGAAACGTTTCGCCACACAGTGGCTTCATCAGTCCATACAAAGGAGAATCTTGAAGGACAGGAGGAGAATGAGGTAATCAGTCCCTCAACCTTGAGTCGATGTGGTCAGTCCATCAATCTTGAGTAGAATACGGCATACGTGCTGAGAAGGAGCTTATAAACCGTTATAAACCTCTCCTGCCAACGGTTTATAAGCTCCTTCTCAGCACGTATGCCGTATTCTAATCAAGATTGATGGACTGACCACATCGACTCAAGGTTGAGGGACTGATTACCTCATTCTCCTCCTGTCCTTCAAGATTCTCCTTTGTATGGACTGATGAAGCCATTGTGTGGCGAAACGTTTCCTCAATAAAGATACCCAAGAGTTGCACATGTGTCTAATTTATCAACATGTCGGTTCTCTGAACCCTTCATCTACAAACAAGCCAGGATGGCTTGTTGATCTACAACAAGCCAGGATGGCTTGATCTTCAAGAAGCCAGGGTGGCTTGTTAATGTACAACAAGCCAGGATAGCTTGTTGATCTACAACAAGCCAGGATAGCTTGTTGATCTACAACAAGCCAGGATGGCTTGTTGATCTACAACAAGCCAGGATGGCTTGTTGATCTACAACAAGCCAGGATGGCTTATTGATCTACAACAAGCCAGGATGGCTTATTGATCTACAACAAGCCAGGATGGCTTGTTGTTGGCCTACAACTATAAGCCAGAATGGCTTGTTGTAGAACCAGCCTTCACGAGCGGTCTAGGGTCCAGTGGTTAGAGCATTGTGAACGTTGTCTCGCTTCTCACGAAGCAGGCCAAGGTAGCATTGAATCGATCCCTGGCCATGCCACAGATTGATAATGATTCAATACCACTTGTTTTGTGATTTCATTTACTTATAAGTTGCTCGTCGAGACTGGTATTCAAATGGGATTGAAAATTGCTCTGAGCTCACCACGACAACGTATGTCCTCTCATTAACTCATTACAGTTATGACCGGGTGTGGACGTGTCAGTAGCTCATCACTTCGTAATTTGTTCATGATTGTAACCATGTATAAGAGCGTAGATGGTTCATTACCTTTGTAACTTGCCACGAATGTGACCAGGTCTACCTGGAGTTCATTACCTTTGTAACTTGCCACGACTGTGACCAGGTCTACCTGGAGTTCATTACCTTTGTAACTTGCTCAGCTATCATAACTTTGGGGTCCAGTCCCTGGACCCATTATGTACCTCTGTAATGATTTGACTACCACCCACAGGATGAGTATGGGGTGCATAATAAACATTTTAAACAAACTAAAACAAGCTCTATGAATCACGCCCAGTCCTACTGGTTGCATAGTGTTTGTAGGATTTTGTCTCGCTTCCCACGAGGCTCGCCAAGTTAGCACGGGATCAATCCACGACTATGCCAGCTTTGTCCCTCTTCTTGTAGTCTTATTTCAACTATCATAGAAAAATATTTTCTCATCTTCACTATCTATATTCAGTCATTCCTTAAGACCAGTGAATCAGCTTGAAATAACAGGACGTGCCCTTAAAACTGTACCATTGTGTATTTAACTATCTTGAGTATTATACATTTAATAGTTAATTATACAAATCCTTCATAATATTCGATGTCTACATCGTAAGTAGTTTTTAAGCATTAGAATTAGTTTGCCTGAAATGCATAGCATACATGTAGCTTTCTTTTGCACGTTGAGAGACAACACAATAAGTGTCAGGGGCTCAAGACTGTTCAACTGCCTCCCAGCATACATAAGGGGGATTACGAATAGACCCCTGGCTGTCTTCAAGAAGGCACTGGATAGGCACCTAAAGTCAGTACCTGGCCAACCGGGTTGTGGCTCGTACATCAGCTTGTGTGCGGTCACCTCGGACTTAGTTTTAGTTGAGTAGTTAGTTGTGTCCATCCAGCAGTTCACACCATCTTCCTCCAGATTATTGTTCCAGCAGTTTAGTGACCATCCAGCAGTACACACCACTCCTTCCTTCAGTTCTTGTTCATGCAGTTGTGACCATCCAGCAGTACACACCACTCTTCCTTCAGTTCACAGTTACAGCAGTTGATAAATGTGTTACAAAGCTAAGTCAAAGATTAAATATAGGGGAACTTAGCTTGATAGACAAGCTTTTGCCTACACACGCCTCCCTGCAGGTCGATGTCTGAGAAGCTGTTGTATATACATCTCAACGGGCGGGAAAGAAATATATTATGGGTACCAAATTACCCCTAGGGGGTATTTTGTCAGCATATTCAAAAATGTATTGTGACAACACTTACTTTTGTAGGCTCAATGGCTGTATTTTACTGGGTATTGGTAGATAATAAACAACATATCCACTGCACAGCAGACCTATCATTGTTACGTTCATTAAACATACTTGGGTATTTGAGTGAACCGTAGTTGCACTCGGATATCCATTGTCTTGATTGAAGAATAGTGTTTTCTTTGATGAATGTTGCACTACACACTGTTGGTTACGCAACATCTCGTTGTTACTGTTCATCAAGATTTCTTTATTTATCACAATCTTATACTAAAGAAGTTGATCACACTTTTCTGTGTTTATATGTGTTTTTGTTAGACACTTTATTGCACACTAAACGCATGGGATCAGTGTTCTTTGTTGGTTATTTCCGGCGTAATGCGAGTCCAGCAGGGTCATCAAAAGTAATCTCCGTCACAGCTTCTCGCAGCACCTCACTTGTACCCCAGCATAAAGGATAAGCTGACCTAGTACATTTTGCTTCTTTCCCAAACTTCCACCAGGAAGCAAAGCAGAATGCTTGATTCTTGCTGTCTTAAGACATAGACACAATGTACACTATCTTTACCATGGTAATAAACTGGGTGAACGATTTATTTGAATGTGTCCTACTAAGGTAAGAGATAGAATGTCTCTTATTAAACTAAAAACTACTTGCATACACTAGTCTTTTGCATGGAACCGCGTGATCATTGTCAGATGCTCATACTGCAATATGGGATAAATTACTTGATGTTAGCAGTAAACAAGACGTTTGTCCCTTCTGAGAGGGCTTGGGCCAACCTCAGGGCTGAAAAGGGACTGAAGGGGGCTGATACCCCCCTCCTGGAGAAAAAGTTTCTCACAGTTGTGACCATCCATCAGTACACACACTCTTCCTTCATTGTTCGCCAGCAGTTCTATCCGTTTCAGAACACATTAATTAATTCTCGTTCCTACATTATCTTGGACAAGTAGAAACAATTCTTTAACCAGAATCATTATTCTTGAAAGAACATGATCATTTACATTCCATTCAGCAGGTCAGAATCTCCCTCAGCATAAAATTGCTTCATAGTTCTGGAGTCTGTTCCATAGTAATAGCCACTTGTATATTACATAAATTATTCTTTTTACAGCGGTATACAAATGTTTTATCTTTTTGATTCTTCTATTTCCCAGGTATTCAATGTCAATGTCTGCACCCATTGAAGGTGTTTACCCTTTTCTTTTCATGTGCCGCAATAGAACATGCAAGGGCATAATGAGCACAAGTTCTTTTCAGTTTCCTGGTGAATCGGGTTCTATATTAACACTGAAATGATCGACTCAGGTTAAGGATGATGTCGCGTCACAAACAATAATGCAAGACTGAGCCAGAGGTTCTTCAAATCACATTGATTCTGCTTCCTCTTGTGAATGTCCATCAATCTTGTTATTCCTTCAACTCTTATCGCTCATCTTCATTAATTGGTTAAGAGTTTAATAACTCATAAATGTGGTGCTGGTGGAGAGGTTATTGTGATATAAGTGGATTCTATAATCTTCTCAGATCTAATTTGTTGCTTCTTTTCCCCTTGAGTTGTATTTTTTTGCTACCACTCTTACAAGATTTACTGATTACATATTGATGCTGATGATAAAATGGTAAAATAACAAAATGATTAGTAATAATATAATAAAAAATAACAATAAAATTATTAATTAGGATTAAAGTATAAGAACAATCTAACCCTTAGTCGTTAATTTATACATAATTTTCAAGACAACATTCCTGGTGTCTTCATATTAAGGTCACAGTTAGAGAAACGAGAACATTTCTTGTCAACGTTTCGGTCAAGAGCAGAACACAAAATTGTCTTTGTTTGCTCGATTTTTTGTCTTACAATTGGTTTTGTGTGTCTAAATAAAAACACTAATACGCCACATCGTCAAATGATCAAACTCAAAACCATTAGAAAACTAATGACCAACAAAGTTACTCTTTAAGTAGGTTGTATCTGAAGTCAACCGTTTATATGAAACTTCCCTGTTATACGTTGTGTGGTGTGTGTAGTGTGTGCTGTGTGTGTGCAACTGTGTGTGTGTGTGTTGTGTGTGTGGTGTGTGTGTGTGTGTGTGTGTGTGTGTGTCATCTAGCTTCACTCACTAGTAGTGGTTGCGGGGGTCGATTCCACAGCCTCCAGGCCACTGCCTCTTCACTGGCCGCTGCTAGGTGTGTGTGTTGGTGTTGTCGTGCGCGCAGCGCGCGTTTAAATATTTTCATATATTCCATAAATCAATTTGTCTCACCGTCAAGGTTGTGCATCTTGTGCTTGGCAGCAGGATACATTTAGAACCTTCCTTGTGTTCCTACGCTTCACGTTGATGCAGCACCTAGACATCAACAACCCAGAAATCCAGCCATTGATGGGCACAATGTTGATGGTGTGTACGGCAGCGGTTGGAGGATATACAAAAAACAAAAAATAAAAGGGCTTCCCTAACATTACTACTTGAGGGTAAGCAAGTAATTAATGTTTTTAATATTCCTCTAGTTTGAAATAACTATATGGGTTACAGGTATCAATGCTAAGGAGTTGATGAGGTTGTAGCAGTTGACCACTAGTCTTGGAATTTGCATTGAGGTAGTAGAGGGTTGGGTCTTCACAATACCGGATTTATTTTTCTAAGATGGTGCATTCGATCGACATACTTCTAATTTTGTTATTATATGCTTGTGAGAGTGATAAACCGTTTGGGATTTTACGGCTCTATGTAATGCGGACTAAATGACCTTCTGTATAAGGGAAGAGATGCTCAATTCTTGGAATAGAGAACAGAATTAGGGCAAATGGGCCCTCCCCCCAAAAAAAAAATTTGGACAAAGAGTTATAGCACTGAGTTGGGGCCATTTTACTAAATGGTCGATTTCTACTTTCAAGAGAGAAATTTTTGACTCAATATCACTTTCGACATTTAATTCAACATTCAATTCAATCAAAGTTATTCTCTATAAGGATTACAATGCTGTGAGTTTACAGAAATTTTGGTATTGTTTGGTTTACATGTAGTAAAATTGTGGATTACAGAGTGTACCACTAGAAAGAACGCTTAGCATGGCTAGGCATTTCGGGCATACTTAGTTTTATTTTAAATTGTTAAAATATTACCAAAATTATGCTTAAGTAGAAAGCCAAAAATGAAATTACAATAGAAAATCTGCGGGTACACAAGTAGTATGATAGTGTAATCTGAACATAGTGGTTCAGGTGTTACTCAGAGTACACCACTCAGAACTGCCTTCACACATTTCCACTGTTCTCTACATCATTATTTACAGTGTTGTAGATTGAGATGCACGGTTGCTTATGTAAGTATGGAAAATAAGAGTTGTAAATCCAATTTCTTATGTCTTGATTCATCCCAAAGCTTGTAGGAATATTGGGAATACAACCATCATCTCGCTCCATTATATAATCAAGGGAAAGCGCACAAAAACCAGTAGATTATACAGCATTTGTGTGAGAATAAATGACCATCAAAAAGTTTCCAAAGTTTCCCCCTTCGAGTCAGGAACCTAAAATAAACAAATATCTGAGGATTGTTTATCAAGACAAACATAAGGAGAAGACTGCCAAACGCATTAAGTCATGCTTGAAGCTTGTATTACTTTACCCTGTAGGGCTCGCTTACGCCTCTTGCCAGGGATACATTTGTTTTGAGGCCAATGACGTAACTATAAGGAAGAGGGACTGTAACAGAGCCACCTAGTAACAGAAACCTTAGCTTTCTCATTGCCGTTTTATTCTCTGTCACCAACATGGCTTTGCACTACTAGAACCACAAAAGCTCTTCTAGATAATTTCATTTTTCTGCTAGACCAAATATGTGATACGATGTACTATTAAGTTCCCCGGGGCACATGAAAAACAGTAATCAGGCTTCCCAATCACCTAACTGAAGCGTACTTCCTAGAAGCTGCCTTCTTGGGAGGCTTATGCTACACTGACCTCAGGGCGTCTTTGTCATTTCTTGAAACATTTCTGAAACTCTTCATTCGTAATGGCGTCTAGTGTAGTCGATTTTGTTTGAATTACGTTACGTCGTTTAATCGCCACCTGGTGACAATTTTTATTTTTGGTTAAGAGAAAGTAGTCACACTGGGCATGATCTGGGAAATAAAGAGGGATGTGACATGAACGACATGGTTTTTGGCCAGAAAAGCTTGTCAGAAAGTGCCCGTGAGAGGGACACTGTCATGGTGAATGTGCCACGTGAGGAGGGACCACTGTAATGGTGAATGTGCCACGTGAGGGAGGGGCACTGTCATGGTGAATGTTGCAACAGTGAGGAGGGAACTGTCATGGTGAATGTGCCACGTGGAGGAGGGGCCATGTCATGGTTGAATGTGCCACGTGAGGAGGAAACACTGTCATGGTGAATGTGGCCTCGGTGAGGAGGGGAAACTGGTCGTGGTGAATGTGCCACGTGGAGGAGGGGCTATGTATATATATTGACATAATTTTAACAATGTTTATCCTGTTTGCTGCCTATCTTTATTGCGATGTTTGTAGGGGAATCTGTTGGGTGAAATTGTTTTAAATTTCAAAGTAACCTACCTATGGCTAAACTTTACCTTTAGTCAGCCAGTTATAGGCTGCGATACCATGTTCCATTTGCTGGCAGGATGCATTACTGTATTGGGACCCTGGATTAACCTATAATAATGTGCTGATCGTGGAATGCAGTGCTTAAGATGCTTCTCTATACTCATAAGAAACCATTTCTTGAGAATTAGTAACGAGTTATTGTAATTGCTGTGATATTGCCAAAGTCAGGTAAGTCTGTTTTATAATCTGTATGAGCAGCAATTATTCACTAAATAAAAAGTAGGGAGTGTGGGAGGTGTTTGCAAAAGCGTAAACAAAGATATCATTGAGGGCCAGCAGACACGAAATAACGCGAGCCCACACAGATAGCAGATTTGAATCCCAGCTAAACTCCCGTGGTTTGAGATGATGGTTGCAGTACATAAACTTTATCTCTAAGATTTGGACGTTGATACCATGTCAGATTTCCGCGGTTTGAAGACCCGCCCGTACCATACTTCCAGAAAGCAACCGCATGCAGTGTCGAGCCTCCAACACTGAATAATGATGTGGAGAACATCTTGTTTTTCAACTAGATGAATAATAAAAGATATTTAATTAATCACTTGTCTCACCTCAAGTAGTTTCATTAGGAAAACCTCCATCTAAATCTCCTGACTGGACTATGTACAGGCCATCAACAATGCCCTTTAGTTCATGCTCTGACAGTAACTGTGGCAGGACTATGGCTGGAGAATGACACAGTACTGTGGAGACTACACAGTAACTGTGGAGATCTATGTGGAGACTAACACAGTAACTGTGGAGAACTCAGTTGAGACTATCACAGTAAACTGTGGGAAAACTACTGTTGGTCTAAACAGTAACTGTGGAAACTATGTGGAGACTAAAACACAGTAACTGTGGAGAAACTCAGTTGAGACTAACACAGTAACTGTGGAAAACTATGTTGAGACTACACCTGTAACTTGAGGGAGAAATATGATGGAGACTAACACAGTAACTGTGGAGGGAAACTATGTGGAGTCTAACACAGTAACTGTGGAGACTACATGGAGACTAATAACAGATAAACTGTGGAGAACATGTATACTTATAACATTATATCCGTCTAAAATAATGAGGGAAATGTTGAAACTAATGTTGATTCTCAACATCTTGAAAAAGAATAACTTGTCAAACAATAGGATCTCATAAAGTGAAATAGCCGAACTCTATTGTTATGTAACAAATCTGCTTTGGATCTTTGTCACAACATTTTGATCCTAAAGGGCAATTCCTATCATGTTTCACCTTCAGGGGAGGACACTTAATGCTGGTAAAAAGGCTCTTGATCCAAAGATTTGGAGCACCTCTTCCATTGGATAGAATATGAATGTGTCCCATTAGTGCGCTGTAAACCTAAACTAGAGTATATTGATCGATTCAGCTCGGTGCTAAGCATGAACCTGGAGATGTAATATATACAGGACTTTACAAAGCATTCGACAAGGTGACATGGCAGTAATAGATCACAAAAATGCTTGCTAATAGGAATTACAGGAAATGTGAAGCATGGATCTAAAATTTCCTCACAAACGGAATACAAAGAGTAGTAGTCAACAGAGTTTAAAGTCTGAGGCGTCTTACGGTTGAACAGCTCTGTTCCACAAGGTACAGTACTCACTCCAATCTGGTTTCTCATCTCATATCTGACATTGACAAGGGATCGTCAGCCACAGCACCGTGTCTTCACTTCGCAGGATGACCCTCGAATCAGGCATGACTGTCTTCCATGAGACACTGCAAGGCTCAGGCGGACATCAAAAAAAATCTTTCAATGGGCTGCAGAAAACAATATGAGTTCAACGCCTGAGAAATTTCAGTTACTCCGATATGTAATCATGAGGAAAATTAAAACTTCATCAGAGTACAAACAAAATCTGTCCACTAAATTAGAGCGAAAAACCAAACGTTCAAAGGACTGGGAGTGATCATGTCGGAGGATCTCACCTTCAAGGACCATAAAACATTGTATGAATCACATCTACTAGAAAAGATGCACAGGATGGATAATGAGTAACCTCAAATTAGGGATGCCAAGCTTGTTTGACACTTTCAGGTTGTTGTTGTTTCTAGGCCGGATTATTAGCTGCCACACTAACAGCACCTTTCAAGGCAGGTGAAACTGCTGAATTAGAAAATATGTACAGAGAACCTTCAACGGCGCGCATAACGGAGATAAAACACCTCAGGTACTTGAGCGCTTGGAAGTTCCGTGAACCTGTACTCCCTGGAACGCAGGGACGGGAGAGATAATGATTATATACACTCTGAAAAATCCTAGAGGGATGATTGGTACCGAACTTGCACACGAAAATCACTCACAAACGAAAGCAAAAGCACTCGGCAGACGATGCAACATCCCGCAATGAAAAAGCAGAGGGGTGTCACTTCAGACGTTAAGAGACAATACAATAAGTGTCAGGCGGCCCGAGACTGTTCAACTGCCTCCCAGCATTAGTAAGGGGTATTAACAGACCTAAAGCGGTACCTGACAGCCGGGCATGTGGCTCGTACGTTTAGATTGCGTGCATAGCCAGCAGTAAACTCCTGGTTGATCAAGCTCTGCTCACAAGGAGAGCCTGGTCACAGCGGGCCGCGGGGGGCGTTTTGACACAGGAACTCTCTCAGGTAAATCAGGAGTCCTATACGTCAATGTACGCTTAATAATACAAATCTACCTCATCCTAAGACGGATTCCATTAATTTCATTATATTTTCAAACTTAGATGAATAATAAAAAGATCTTTGATTAAATCACTTACTCACCTCAATAGTTTCCATTAGGAAAGTCTCCATTTAAAATCCTCCTGACTGATTATGTACAGGCCATCAACATTGCCCATCAACGCCTGGTTTTCTGGTGTTGTTGATGTTGGTGCTGGCATCCAAACGGTAGAGGTAGGAACACCTAAGGGTAGTTTCTTAGTGTATCCAGGCTTTCAGCAGCAAGATGCACAAACCTGGAGCATTGATAGATGCAAATTTATACAGCGGTTGTTTAGACACACACACACACACACACACACACACACACACACACACACACCCACACACCACACAAACGGCCAAACACTAATCTCTCAGACACTGATTTACACAGATGATTATATAACAAACACAACTGTGACTTAGTTGTGTGAACACCGCAACTATCACACTTCTACAACTGTCTCTTGGTTGTGTGAACCACCGGTCAACTTAAGACACCACTTCTACAACTGTCTCTTGGGTTGTTGTCAAGATCGTGAACCACACCAAATTTCACACTTCTACAACTGTCACTGGTTTGTGAAACCACCGCCAACTATCACACTTCTACAACTGTCACTTGGTAGTTTTGTGATCCACCGCCAACTATCACACTTCTACAACTGTCTCTTGGTGGTGTGAACCACCGTAGCTAAGACACTTCTACAATGATTATTGGTTGTTGTGAACCACAGGCCAACTTTCACACTTCTACAACTGTCACTTGGTGTGTGACACACCGCCAACTATCACACTTCTACAACTGTCATGGAGTGTGAACACCACCAACTATCACACTTCTACAAACACTGTCGCTTGTGTAGTGTGATCCACCGCCAACTATTCACACTTATACAAACTGTCACTTGGTTGTTGTGATCCACCGCCCCAACTATCCACATTATACAACTGTCACTTGGTTGTGTGAACCACCGCCAACTATCACACTTCTACAACTGTCACTTGGTTGTGTGAACACCAACTATCACACTTCTACAACTGTCACTTGGTTGTGTGATCCACCGCAACTATCCCACCCCACATTCCTACAACTGTCACTTGGTTCGTGTGAACCACCGCAACTATCACCTTCGACAACTGTCACCTTGGTTGTTGTGAACACCGTCAACTAAGCACTTCTACAAACTGTATCTTGGTTGTGTGAACCACCAGCCATCTTTAACACTTCTACAATGTCACTTGGTTGTGTGAACCACCGCCAACTATCACACTTCTACAACTGTTCACTTGGTTAGTGTGAACACCGCCAACTATCACACTTATACAACTGTCTCTTGGTTGTGTGAACCACGTCAACTAAGACACTTCTACAACTGTCTCTTGGTTGTGTGAACCCAGCCAACTTTACACTTCTTCAATGTCACTCTGGTTGTGTGAAAAACACCGCCAACTATAAAAGCTTCTACAACTGTCAATTGGTAGTGTGAACCACCACCAATACTATCACACTTCCTACAACTGTCAGCTTGGTAGTGTGATTCCCTCAACTATCCACTTCTAAACTGTCACTTGGTTGTGTGACCCCCGCCAACTATCACACTTTCTACAACTCGTCACTTGGTTGTGTGAACCCCCCGCCAACTATCACACTTCTAACAACATGTCACTTGGTTGTGTGTGAACACCAACTATCACACTTCTACAACTGTCACTTGTTGTGTGATCCACGCCAACTATCACACTTCTACAACTGTCAATTGGTTGTGTGTCCCACCGCAACTACACACTTCTACACTGTTCTCTTGGTAGTGTGAACCACCGTCACTAAGACACTTCTACAACTGTCTCTTGGTTGTGTGAACCACACAGCCAACTTTCACACTCTACAACTGTCACTTGTTGTGTGAACCACCGCCAACTATCACCACTTCTACAACTGTCACTTGGTTGTTATGTGAACCACCGCCAAACTATCACACTTTCTACAACTGTCACATGGTAGTGTGAACCACTACAAACTATCACACTTCTACAACTGTCGTTGCGTGTGTGACTCCACCGCCAACTATCACACTTCTACAACGTCACTTGGTTGTGTGATCCACCGCCAACTATCAACACTTCTACAAACTGTCACTTGGTTGTGTGAACCACCGCCAACTATCACACTTCTACAACTGTACTTGGTTGTTGTGAACCACCGCCAAACTATCAACTTCTACAACTGTCATTGTTCTGTGTTGAACCACCGCCAACTATCACACTTCTACAACTGTGCACCTTGGTTGATGTGAACCACCGCCAAACTATCACACATTCTACCAACTGTCATTGGTTGTGTGAACCACCGCACAACTATCACTCTTCTGCTATTAACCACCATCACTGATTTCATTTGAACAATATTTCGCTATCACAGAAAGTCATACAGTCTTAAGTCATAAGAATACTTGTGACAGAATAAACACAGTGTCCATAACAAAGTATGGCGTATAGGTTACTGACGGTGCTCAAACTGGAAGTTTTAGGTATTACCAAGTTTCAGAAATAAAATTGTTTCACTTCAAGGGACGACAGACCTTAAAATTATTGTTTGATTATTGTTTTTTACCGTACTTAAAACTTTTTGTACGCGGCGTATTTACTTTTAATTCACAAAAATTCAAGCAACTGTTTATGTGCTTTGTTCCTACGTGGAAATTTGGCAAGATATGTATTTGTTCCTGTACACTGTGACTTGAGAAGACACAGAAGGTCGGCCTTGAATAATAGTGCAAGAACCACTGAATTTTTGGGTTAGAATACTCTTATACATTTATACTCATCCATAATTATACTATTTATGAATTATTATAAAATATTATCGATTTTGATAATAGGTAAATAGCTGATCCATGTAAATGAAATGCAGATCATAGGGTCGACACGCTGTTTAAATAAGATTGTTATAAAGGATAGATCCAAGTGGTCATTATAATCTTTCTGGCATCCAGTCATAGCCTTTAATGAGTTATTTGCTAACATTTTATTTATCGAACATGATTGTTAACTTATGAGGAATAACAATTAAGGATAGAGAGTCACAAGAGCTAATGAAGATGCAGAAAGAAGACATTTTTTTTTCCCTTTAAAAAGCCAAAAAAGGCATCAGTTTAACATGGTCTCCATTACAAAGTTTTGGATGGCAAATGAGCTGCTAGCCACGTAAGAACGAGGTGATTAGGTGATATGTGGGACTTATAATGTCCTTGTTAATCCAGGAAAGCGTACAAACTTATTACTGACTGACAAGTAAAATTTACTTAATCTACTATTGCTTAGTGTGAAACAATGCGAAGCAAAGGTGTCAGACTGTAAACAAAGCTTCTCTTCACTCTTGCTGACACAGAATCTATCTCACCTTGTTAATGAGACGTTGATTGACTGATATCATCGATAACTGATGATCAAATTCATTTACACTGTTAAGGACATTGAACCCCGATTCGGTAGGAAATTGCAAGAGAACTTGGTTTTTATTCGCTCTTCTTGTTCTACTGGCGACCCCTGAGCCAAAAGAGCCCTTGTATGTAGGAGAAAATGTGTATTCGACACTGACTGCCAGTCAAGTAGTTGACCTGCGATTCTAATTTTAAAACTTGTACACACAGAAAAGTGGGAATAAATGACCGTTATACAGCTATAAAATAAATTTTGATTAATCTTACATACAAATATTTTACACAGACGAGATTAGAACTAATGAAATACAGTCTGTATCCGTTGAAAAGAGATTGCATCTGCTGGAACTTGAAAATAAATTTTAATGTACTGTAGAATAAGATTCTGGATATGATTATTTCCTACTTGTACAGATGATTACTGTTCGACAAGATCCTAAACGCTAAACAGTAAAGAGAATTAAAAATTCATTGTTAAACGAGACAGAGAACTGCTAGGAACATGACTCAGGACATTCATGAAAGAACATGAACTACTGGAACAATGAAATTATATTAACTGCAGGAAGAAAGGTATTAATTGTTTGATCTACAAAACTCGAACTAATCTAATAAGACACGTACGAGGTAAAGGAAAAAAAGTGAACTTCTCTGCTAATTACTAGAAAGGATCGGACGATTTTTACAATCTGCCGAAGTAGAAAGGGAATTTCCATAATTTCATAGCACTAGAGATTCACCATACCGCAATTAAATCCACTTAACTTCTTTGATGTCAACAGTATGGTTACTCACCACAGATGATGCATGAGGAACCAGGAGCCAATAGTTGACACAGTGTAACAATGGATGATCTTAATATTGAAGAAGCTCCTTGACACAAGCGGTCAAACGGCGCTTGTGGATCACCTAGTATCAGTGACTTAACCTAATCTTTGTGGTGTTAGAGTATGAATGAGGCGAGTGTTAGTGTTTAGAAGAGAATGGGAGCAATTGTCTTCCAGTGAATAACGGAAGCTGAGTGAATGCTCACTGTCTTCCCTGGATGGGTTCCTTTTCAAGCAACTTCGCCCCCAGCTTCCCACAGTGCTTGTCAACAGGGGAGGGTTATATGTCACTGTTCATTCTCAGATACGAGGATACTTGTGGTAGCACAGGGCACAAAGAAATATTTTCTATAAGAATTTGAAATATTAAAAAACCTATCAAAATAATTCATCTTGCTTTTGCACACACACACACACACACCACACACACACACACAACACACCCTCACACAAAACACACCGCGTGCTCACACACAACACACACACACTAGGGCCAAAATACATCGGAGGGTTAGATGATTGAGGTTGAATTGGGGAAAACTTCAAGTACCAACACGTAAGGGACACTACAAGAGAGAGAGGAGAGTATGAACCATCGAGAGTGGACCTTGTTTCACCTTGAGGCGTCATGCAGGTATTGAGACATCACATATGAAAGACCCTTGGGGCCAGCGATCATGTGGTTTTAAGCTTCGAAATACACAGTAGAGCTACAAGTGGAGGGGAAGCAAGAAGGCCAGGAAGAATTGAAGCCCAAATACAAGAAAGGGGACTACACTGGGATGAGGAACTTTGAACGAGGTTCAGCTATGTGACAGAGAACTGGCAGGGATGACAGTTAAGAGATGATGGAATATGTAACAACAATGTTCAAGGTGGGCTGAGGGGAGGTTTGTAAACCAAGGGAAACTGAATAATGAAAAAAAGCCAGGAGAGCCTCCATGCACCCACTGGCGCATGGGAAGGCTAAAACCAAGTGTGCTAGGGAATGGAAGAAAATATAGAAGAGAAAGGACCAGGAGAATAAGGGGAGCCAGTCGTAGAGACAGAAATGAATATGCACAGATGCGGAGGGGGGCCCAACGGACAATATGAAAACGACATAGCAGCCGAAAGCCAAACCTGACCCGAAACCTGTTTTACAGCCACATCAGTAGGAAAACAACAGCAAGGACCAGGTTAATCAGGCAAGGAAGGAAGGAGGAGAGACAAAAAAAAATGACGTGAAGTATGTGTGGAACTCAAAAGAGATTCAAAGAAGGTTTCACAGAGGAGACAGAAGGGGCTCCAGCAAAGGACGGAGAGGTGGGGTATACCACCAGTGCTGGACACAGTACACAAAACAGAGGAAGAAGTGAAGAGGCTTCTGAGTGAGCTAGCTACCTCAAATGCAATGGGCCGGATAAACATCTCTCATGGGTCCTGAGAGAGGGAGCAGAATCACTATTCGTGTACTCTAACAAACAATAGTCAATACATTATCGGAACAGGGAGGTTGCCTGAGGCATGGAAAGACAGCAAATGTAGTCCCGTCTTTTTAACAATGGACAGACAATGAAAACACTAAAACTACAGGACCAGTGGTCACTGACATGTATAGTATGCAAAGTCATGAGAAGATTATCAGAGAAGGGTGGTGGAACCCTAGAAAGGATGATCTCATCAACAGCAGACTTCAAACATGGTTTCGGGACGGGGAAACACCTGTGTCACAAACCTACTGGAGTTCTGTGAATAGGTGACAGCATGTAAGACAAGAGAGAGAGGGGTGGGTGGATTGTTTTTCCTTGGACTTCAGAAGGCTTTTGACACAGTTTTCCCCCAACCCCCCCCCCCCCCCACAAAGAGATTAGAGCAAAAACTGGAGAAACGAAGCAGAGATAAAAGGGAAGGCACTGCAATGGATCAGGGATACTTGTCAGGAAGGACAGCAGCGTGCTAATGTTAGTGTGCGAAGTGTCAGAGGTGGGGTACCTATAACCAGCGGGGTCCCACATGGGTAGCTTCCTAGGACCAGTGCAGTTTTTGGTATTGTGAACGACATGACGGAAGGAATAGACTCCGAAGTGTCCCTGTTTGAAGAAGATGTTCTGTGTGAAGCTGTTGAGAAGAATTCATTCGATCGAAGGACCAGCAGACTACAAAGGGATCAGGACAGGCTGCTGACCTGGTCCAGAAAGGGCCTGCTGGAGTAAACCCTACCAAGTGCAAAGTCATGAAGATTGGGGCGGGGCAAAGAGACCGTAGACGGAGTACAGTCTAGGGGCCACGAGAATACAAACCCCACTCAAGAAAAAAGATCTTGGCGTGAGTATAATACAAGGCATATCTCCTGAAGTAGCACATCACAAATACCTGCTGCAGCATATGGTGTGTCCAGCCAAACCGCCAGAACAGCTTCTGACATCTTAATAGGGAATCGTCAGGACCCTGTACACCTTGTAAGTTAGGCCCACCATTTGAGTATGCGGCACATTGCCAAGCACGTAAAGAAACAGAGAAAGGCAGAGGTTTGCAACAAGACTACCAGTTGCAAGAGCTAAGGGGTAATGTCCTACGAGGAGGGTTAAGGAAAATCGACTTGACGACACTGGAGGACAGGAGAGATAGGGGGGACATGATAACGGACATACAATATAACGAGAGGAATTGATGAGGGTGGGACAATACAGGATGTTCCAGAGATTGAGACACAGCAACAGGGGACACAGTTGGAAGTTGAAGACACAGTTGAAGCAACAGGGATGTTAGAAGTATTTCTTCAGCCACAGAGTAGTCTGTAAGTGGAATAGTTTGGGAAGCCGATGTAGTGGAGGCAGGACCATACATAGCTTTAAGCAGAGGTATGATAAAGCTCACGGCTCAGGGAGAGTGACCTGGTAGCGACCAGTGAAGAGGCGGGGCCAGGAGCTAGTATCGACACCTGCAACATCAACTAGGTGAGTACAACTAGGCGAGTACACACACTCACACTCACACACAGGCACGGGCACAACCACCCCCACCGAGCGCTTGTGTGTGTCTCACATGTTGTACTCACCAGTTGAGGTAGCAGGATCGAGTCACAGCTCCTGGCCCCGCCTCTTCACTGGCCGCTACTAGGCCACTCTGACTACCCATGATCTTTATCATGCCTTTACTTAAAGCCATGTATGGATTCCTACCTCCAATTACATTTCTTTCAGATTATTCCACTTTCTGACTAGGATGAAGGAACTTCCTAACATCCCTGTGACTTTTCTGAATTTCAACTTACAATGTGACCCCTTGCTGCTATTGTTCCATTCTGGAACATCCTGTCTCTGGGTCCCACTTGTCGATTTCCTCTCAAATTTTGTGTTGTCGTTTTCCATCTTCATCCTGTTTATCCTGTCCTCCAGTTGTTCAGTCAGGTCGATTTCCCTTAACCTCTCCTCGTAGAACAAACCTATTAGCTCGGCACTAATCTTGTTGCAAATCTTTGTACTTTCTTTAATTTCATGACCTGCTTTGCAGGTGATGGGTCCAAATTAGTGCTGCATATTCAATCAGCCTGACGTAACCGTGATACAGAGTCTGAACGATTCCTTAATGAGATGTCGAATGCTATTCTTAAGTTTGCTAGGTGCCCATAGCTGATCAGTTATTTGGTTGATGTGCGCCTCAGATGTGTGTGTGTGTGTGTCGTGTGTGTGTGTGTGTGTGTGTGAGTGTGTGTGTGTGTGTGTGTGTGTGTATGTGTATGTGTATGTGTGGTGTGTGTGTGTGTGTGTGTGTGTGTGTTTGTCTCAGAGTAAAGATAAAATTTCTGAGTAATTTGACGGGTTTTTACTGTCACTCAAATTCTGATATAAACAACATCCCTTGTGCCCACATTGCTACCACAAGTATCTGGTATCTGAGAAATGAATCATAACATACCCACGCCCTCCATCGATCCCCAGGGACTGAAGCATGTTGGAAAGTGGGGGGCGGAACTGCTGGATATATCCCTACCAGGGAAGATAGGGATCATTCACTCTGCTTCTATCATTCCAGGAAGGCAATACTGCTCCGTTGTTTCTCTAAACATCAATACTCACCACATATTCCAACGACCTATGATAGGTAAGTAAGTCACTGGTAATAGGTTCTCAGTGCGCTGGATGATACCGTGTTCCAAAGATCCTATTGAAAAATTTACTTCTTAATGGTGACACTGGGCAACTAATGGCTGTTTGTCTTTCGACTGATGCCTCTTTCTGTGGTGTGGTGGACATGGTGTTGACACCCAAGAAGCTAAGCTGACTCTTTGCTTAGGGAAGTCTCTATTGCTGAGAAGTTATGGTCTTCCTTTTCCTGTTTCGGAAGATCATAAAAATGTCCGATATTTCTAGGAATGATTTCTGAAGTTCTTTATTATTTATTACCTCGGACTTAGTTTTAGTTGAGTAGTTAGTTGTGTCCATCCAGCAGTTCACACCATCTTCCTCCAGATTATTGTTCCAGCAGTTTAGTGACCATCCAGCAGTACACACCACTCCTTCCTTCAGTTCTTGTTCATGCAGTTGTGACCATCCAGCAGTACACACCACTCTTCCTTCAGTTCACTGTTACAGCAGTTGATAAATGTGTTACAAGCTAAGTCAAAGATTAAATATAGGGGAACTTAGCTTGATAGACAAGCTTTTGCCTACACACGCCTCCCTGCAGGTCGATGTCTGAGAAGCTGTTGTATATACATCTCAACGGGCGGGAAAGAAATATATTATGGGTACCAAATTACCCCTAGGGGGTATTTTGTCAGCATATTCAAAAATGTATTGTGACAACACTTACTTTTGTAGGCTCAATGGCTGTATTTTACTGGGTATTGGTAGATAATAAACAACATATCCACTGCACAGCAGACCTATCATTGTTACGTTCATTAAACATACTTGGGTATTTGAGTGAACCGTAGTTGCACTCGGATATCCATTGTCTTGATTGAAGAATAGTGTTTTCTTTGATGAATGTTGCACTACACACTGTTGGTTACGCAACATCTCGTTGTTACTGTTCATCAAGATTTCTTTATTTATCACAATCTTATACTAAAGAAGTTGATCACACTTTTCTGTGTTTATATGTGTTTTTGTTAGACACTTTATTGCACACTAAACGCATGGGATCAGTGTTCTTTGTTGGTTATTTCCGGCGTAATGCGAGTCCAGCAGGGTCATCAAAAGTAATCTCCGTCACAGCTTCTCGCAGCACCTCACTTGTACCCCAGCATAAAGGATAAAGCTGACCTAGTACATTTTGCTTCTTTCCCAAACTTCCACCAGGAAGCAAAGCAGACATGCTTGATTCTTGCTGTCTTAAGACATAGACACAATGTACACTATCTTTACCATGGTAATAAACTGGGTGAACGATTTATTTGAATGTGTCCTACTAAGGTAAGAGATAGAATGTCTCTTATTAAACTAAAAACTACTTGCATACACTAGTCTTTTGCATGGAACCGCGTGATCATTGTCAGATGCTCATACTGCAATATGGGATAAATTACTTGATGTTAGCAGTAAACAAGACGTTTGTCCCTTCTGAGAGGGCTTGGGCCAACCTCAGGGCTGAAAAGGGACTGAAGGGGGCTGATACCCCCCTCCTGGAGAAAAAGTTTCTCACAGTTGTGACCATCCATCAGTACACACACTCTTCCTTCATTGTTCGCCAGCAGTTCTATCCGTTTCAGAACACATTAATTAATTCTCGTTCCTACATTATCTTGGACAAGTAGAAACAATTCTTTAACCAGAATCATTATTCTTGAAAGAACATGATCATTTACATTCCATTCAGCAGGTCAGAATCTCCCTCAGCATAAAATTGCTTCATAGTTCTGGAGTCTGTTCCATAGTAATAGCCACTTGTATATTACATAAATTATTCTTTTTACAGCGGTATACAAATGTTTTATCTTTTTGATTCTTCTATTTCCCAGGTATTCAATGTCAATGTCTGCACCCATTGAAGGTGTTTACCCTTTTCTTTTCATGTGCCGCAATAGAACATGCAAGGGCATAATGAGCACAAGTTCTTTTCAGTTTCCTGGTGAATCGGGTTCTATATTAACACTGAAATGATCGACTCAGGTTAAGGATGATGTCGCGTCACAAACAATAATGCAAGACTGAGCCAGAGGTTCTTCAAATCACATTGATTCTGCTTCCTCTTGTGAATGTCCATCAATCTTGTTATTCCTTCAACTCTTATCGCTCATCTTCATTAATTGGTTAAGAGTTTAATAACTCATAAATGTGGTGCTGGTGGAGAGGTTATTGTGATATAAGTGGATTCTATAATCTTCTCAGATCTAATTTGTTGCTTCTTTTCCCCTTGAGTTGTATTTTTTTGCTACCACTCTTACAAGATTTACTGATTACATATTGATGCTGATGATAAAATGGTAAAATAACAAAATGATTAGTAATAATATAATAAAAAATAACAATAAAATTATTAATTAGGATTAAAGTATAAGAACAATCTAACCCTTAGTCGTTAATTTATACATAATTTTCAAGACAACATTCCTGGTGTCTTCATATTAAGGTCACAGTTAGAGAAACGAGAACATTTCTTGTCAACGTTTCGGTCAAGAGCAGAACACAAAATTGTCTTTGTTTGCTCGATTTTTTGTCTTACAATTGGTTTTGTGTGTCTAAATAAAAACACTAATACGCCACATCGTCAAATGATCAAACTCAAAACCATTAGAAAACTAATGACCAACAAAGTTACTCTTTAAGTAGGTTGTATCTGAAGTCAACCGTTTATATGAAACTTCCCTGTTATACGTTGTGTGGTGTGTGTAGTGTGTGCTGTGTGTGTGCAACTGTGTGTGTGTGTGTTGTGTGTGTGGTGTGTGTGTGTGTGTGTGTGTGTGTGTGTCATCTAGCTTCACTCACTAGTAGTGGTTGCGGGGGTCGATTCCACAGCCTCCAGGCCACTGCCTCTTCACTGGCCGCTGCTAGGTGTGTGTGTTGGTGTTGTCGTGCGCGCAGCGCGCGTTTAAATATTTTCATATATTCCATAAATCAATTTGTCTCACCGTCAAGGTTGTGCATCTTGTGCTTGGCAGCAGGATACATTTAGAACCTTCCTTGTGTTCCTACGCTTCACGTTGATGCAGCACCTAGACATCAACAACCCAGAAATCCAGCCATTGATGGGCACAATGTTGATGGTGTGTACGGCAGCGGTTGGAGGATATACAAAAAACAAAAAATAAAAGGGCTTCCCTAACATTACTACTTGAGGGTAAGCAAGTAATTAATGTTTTTAATATTCCTCTAGTTTGAAATAACTATATGGGTTACAGGTATCAATGCTAAGGAGTTGATGAGGTTGTAGCAGTTGACCACTAGTCTTGGAATTTGCATTGAGGTAGTAGAGGGTTGGGTCTTCACAATACCGGATTTATTTTTCTAAGATGGTGCATTCGATCGACATACTTCTAATTTTGTTATTATATGCTTGTGAGAGTGATAAACCGTTTGGGATTTTACGGCTCTATGTAATGCGGACTAAATGACCTTCTGTATAAGGGAAGAGATGCTCAATTCTTGGAATAGAGAACAGAATTAGGGCAAATGGGCCCTCCCCCCAAAAAAAAAATTTGGACAAAGAGTTATAGCACTGAGTTGGGGCCATTTTACTAAATGGTCGATTTCTACTTTCAAGAGAGAAATTTTTGACTCAATATCACTTTCGACATTTAATTCAACATTCAATTCAATCAAAGTTATTCTCTATAAGGATTACAATGCTGTGAGTTTACAGAAATTTTGGTATTGTTTGGTTTACATGTAGTAAAATTGTGGATTACAGAGTGTACCACTAGAAAGAACGCTTAGCATGGCTAGGCATTTCGGGCATACTTAGTTTTATTTTAAATTGTTAAAATATTACCAAAATTATGCTTAAGTAGAAAGCCAAAAATGAAATTACAATAGAAAATCTGCGGGTACACAAGTAGTATGATAGTGTAATCTGAACATAGTGGTTCAGGTGTTACTCAGAGTACACCACTCAGAACTGCCTTCACACATTTCCACTGTTCTCTACATCATTATTTACAGTGTTGTAGATTGAGATGCACGGTTGCTTATGTAAGTATGGAAAATAAGAGTTGTAAATCCAATTTCTTATGTCTTGATTCATCCCAAAGCTTGTAGGAATATTGGGAATACAACCATCATCTCGCTCCATTATATAATCAAGGGAAAGCGCACAAAAACCAGTAGATTATACAGCATTTGTGTGAGAATAAATGACCATCAAAAAGTTTCCAAAGTTTCCCCCTTCGAGTCAGGAACCTAAAATAAACAAATATCTGAGGATTGTTTATCAAGACAAACATAAGGAGAAGACTGCCAAACGCATTAAGTCATGCTTGAAGCTTGTATTACTTTACCCTGTAGGGCTCGCTTACGCCTCTTGCCAGGGATACATTTGTTTTGAGGCCAATGACGTAACTATAAGGAAGAGGGACTGTAACAGAGCCACCTAGTAACAGAAACCTTAGCTTTCTCATTGCCGTTTTATTCTCTGTCACCAACATGGCTTTGCACTACTAGAACCACAAAAGCTCTTCTAGATAATTTCATTTTTCTGCTAGACCAAATATGTGATACGATGTACTATTAAGTTCCCCGGGGCACATGAAAAACAGTAATCAGGCTTCCCAATCACCTAACTGAAGCGTACTTCCTAGAAGCTGCCTTCTTGGGAGGCTTATGCTACACTGACCTCAGGGCGTCTTTGTCATTTCTTGAAACATTTCTGAAACTCTTCATTCGTAATGGCGTCTAGTGTAGTCGATTTTGTTTGAATTACGTTACGTCGTTTAATCGCCACCTGGTGACAATTTTTATTTTTGGTTAAGAGAAAGTAGTCACACTGGGCATGATCTGGGAAATAAAGAGGGATGTGACATGAACGACATGGTTTTTGGCCAGAAAAGCTTGTCAGAAAGTGCCCGTGAGAGGGACACTGTCATGGTGAATGTGCCACGTGAGGAGGGACCACTGTAATGGTGAATGTGCCACGTGAGGGAGGGGCACTGTCATGGTGAATGTTGCAACAGTGAGGAGGGAACTGTCATGGTGAATGTGCCACGTGGAGGAGGGGCCATGTCATGGTTGAATGTGCCACGTGAGGAGGAAACACTGTCATGGTGAATGTGGCCTCGGTGAGGAGGGGAAACTGGTCGTGGTGAATGTGCCACGTGGAGGAGGGGCT
>NC_069487.1:21675735-21759508 GCF_026875155.1 Cherax quadricarinatus | reverse complement strand
AATGAATTTAGGTGCAGGGGTGGGTTACAAAGTGCTGAACTGGATGATTATGCTAAACACCCTATCTTACTGCCCAAAACTCATCTAACAAATTTAATTGTTCTAAATGCCCATAAAAATGTAATGCATGGTGGGGTACAATATCTTAAATTGTTATTAGGAAACTTTCTGGATTCTACAAGGACGGTAAAGTGTAAAAAGGGTGATTAAATCTTGTGTAATATGTCACCGTGTGGATGCCAGATCCTATATGTACCCAGGTCCTCCACCATTGCCAAAGGAGCATGTACAATTAGTGAGACCATTTGATGTAACAGGTGTAGACTATAGTGGTCCAATAATTTTAACAGGTACTTCAGATGGTGTTCCACTGAAAGTGTTATTTTGTTTGTTTCACTGTACTGTACTAGGGCAGTTCATTTAGAAGTGGCACAGGACTTGTCTGCAGAACAGTTTATACAGCTGTTTCGAAAATTTGCAGCTAGGAGATCCTGTCCGAGGTTGATGATTTCGGATAATGCCACAAATTTTGTAGCAGGTGCTCAACACTTGATAAATTAAATAATAGTAACGATGTTCAATCTCTGTTAACCCAGCGGGGGTTTGTACCTGGAAATTTATTACTCCTAGACCCCCTTGGCAGGGGGGGGGGCTGTACGAAAGACTGATAGGCACAGTGAAGAGGTGTCTCCGCAAAGTACTACACCGGAAGAGAATTAATTTGGAAGAATTCCATGCAGTGTTAGTGGAGGCAGAAAATCGTATAATAGGTCTCTCTCGTACATGAGTGATACACCTGATGCAGATGTATTAACACCTTCTCACCTAATATGTGGAAGGAAATTGGAAGCTGCCCCTGTCTATACAGATAATCCGGAAGAAAGTGATGAAGATTACAATGATGCGGCAGTGTTGTGTAATAAACTTAAAATGTTAAATAAAGTAATTGATTATTGGTCTAATGTGTGGCGTAAGGAATTTTTCTTACACTACATAAAACACTTTTATGGTGCGACAGAGGCAGTAAATCGACAGACCATTCAACCAGGTGACATTGTGTTGACACTGAACAACATCGAACATTGTGGCCTCTGGGCAAAGTATTGACATTGTACCTAGATACACAAGGTGTTGTCAGGAATGTCAAAGCGTTGTGTCGTGGCCAGGAAAGTTTATGCACAATTAATAAATTGATTCCCTTGGAATTAGGTGTTCAATCAAATGTAAATGAAAATCTGAGGGAAAGTGACACGAGTGATATGGAAGATAACGCAGACCAAGTGATGCCGGAAGATGAAATCATAGTAAGACCTACTAGGAGAACAGCCACTCAAGCCAGAACTGGCTGGAATCGTCTCCTAAAGGAAGGAGTAATTTGAATCATTTAGCAACGAACTCCGGCCGGCTGCAGTGTGGAAAATACTGTATATATTTTCCAGAAATTCAGTATTTATATGTAAATAGATGGCCATACTGTATTTAATAATATTTATGTCATAGAAAACGGAAAGCCTGCGTCTGCGCAGACGAGACTCGCCATCTTGGTTTTGAATTGGATACAATGTTATTTCAATGGGAAGGAATTTTCGTGCTCTAGAGGTTAAAATTGGGCTGACTGGACAAGACAGCTCCAGGAACCTCAGATAAGCTCTCTAGATTTGTGTATAATTCTGGCCAGTGTTTTCATAAATTTAGTTAGTGAGGTTTTTCTGAGTATGATACAACTTATTATCCAGTCAAATTGGATAATGAGTTACATTCAGATAAATGCAATTTTCCACACTGTGTGTGAGAGGGATAGTAGGACCGACTGCAGTCACAGTCTATGATACAAGTTAAACAAACCATGGTACGGGTGGCGTTTGAACCCATGGCAATTATAAAACTCACTCACCATGGTTCAAGTCCCACTCGTACAGTGGTTTCTTTGCAATCGTTTTATCACGAATTCGTGAGTAATGTTACAAGTTTATGGTAAAGTAGCCACAACGTAACTAAAATTGAAATTGACGCCATGTTGGTCAAAACAGTGACATGGAGACTTGCAGAAATGAATTGATTTCAAAGCGAAATATTCCTTTAAAAAAGACCTGTGAATATATGCCTCACTCGTAGATTTTGATTTACTTGTTATTCTTGGGAAAACAAGTGAATGCAAGTACTGGAAGGCAAAGTATGGGATTTTATCAACTTTTTGGAGTGATTGGGGCTTTCAACCCCCCCCCCCCCAACGATAGAAAATGTGTGTGATGAATGGTTTTGAAAACCGACAAGTTGAAGAATTGAGACACTTATGCAACACACAGGAATCTTTATTGAATAAACGTTTTGCCACAGTGTGGCTTCATCAGTCCAATACAAAGTAGAAATGGGTAAGGAGAGGAGAAGTTTGAGATAATCAGTCCCTCAACCTGGAATCGATGTGTTCAGTCCATCACTCTTGTAGGAAGTGCGGCATAGGGCCAGAGAGGTGGCTTTTATACTGCAGTCAGAAGAGTTGAAGCAGGAGGAGGCATCATAGCAGTTACAGAAACAAAACTCATGGAGACAATAACAGATGCAATCTTCCCATCAGGATACCAGATCATGAGGAAAGATAGAAAGGGCAGAGGGGGAGGAGGGGTTGCTCTGCTCGTAAAAAACCGATGAAAATTCGAGAAAATGGGAGGCATAGACAAGACAGGAGAAAGGGACTACATAGTAGGTACACTTCAGTCTGGGGAACACAAGGTGGTCATTGCAGTGATGTATAATCAACCACAGAACTGTAGGAGGCCAAGAGAGGAATTTGAAGAGAGCAACAGAGCAATGGTGGACACACTTGCTGAGGTGGCAAGAGGAGCTCACTTCAGCAGAGCAAAGTTGCTGGTTATGGGTGATTTCAACCACAGGGAGATTGACTGGGAAAACCTGGAGCCACATGGGGGTCCCGAAACATGGAGAGCCAAGATGTTGGATGTGGTGCTGGAAAACCTCATGCACCAACATGTTAAGGACACTACCAGAGTGAGAGGGGAGGATGAACCAGCAAGATTGGACCTTGTGTTCACCCTGGGCAGTCCAGAAATTGAGGACATCACATATGAGAGTCCCATAGGAGCTAGTGACCATGTGGTTCTGTGCTCTGAATACATAGAGTTGTAAGTGGAGAGAGTATCAGGAGTTGAATGGGAAAAGCCAGACTATAAAAGAGGGGACTACATAGGTTTGAGGAACTTCCTGCAGGAGGTTCTGTGGGACAGAGAACTGGCAGGAAAGCCAGTAAATGAAATGATGGAATGTGTAACAACAAAATGCAAGGAGGCAGTGGAAAGGTTTATTCCCAAGTGCAACAGAAACAATGGGAAGACCAGAATGAGCCCCTGGTTTACCCGACGGTATAAGGAGGCAAAAACAAAGTGCAATAGAGAATGGAAAAAGTACAGAAGGCAGAGAACACATGAAAATAGGGAGATTAGTCGCAGAGCCAGGAACGAGTATGCACAGGTAAGGAGGGAGGCCCAGCGACAGTATGAACATAACATAGCATCGAAAGTCAAGACTGACCTGAAACTGTTGTATAGTCACATCAGGAGGAAGACAACAGTCAAAGACCAGGTGATCAGACTGAGGACAGAAGGTGGAGAACTCACAAGAAATGATCAGGAGATATGTGAGGCGCTAAACAGGAGATTTAAGGAAGTTTTTACAGTAGACAGGAAGGGCTCTGGGAAGACAGCACAGAAGGGGACATCAAGGGGGAATATACCAACAAGTGTTGGATGACATACGAACAACCGAGGAGGAGGTGCAGAAGCTAAGTGACCTTGACACCTCAAAGGCGATGGGACCGGACATCATCTCCCCGTGGATCCTTAGAGAAGGAGCAGAGATGCTGTGCATGCCCCTAACCACAATCTTCAACACATCCCTTGAAATTGGGCAACTACCTGAGAAATGGAAGACTGCAAATGTAGTCCCCATATTTAAGAAAGGTAACAGAAACGAGGCACTAAACTACAGACCTGTGTTTCTGACATGTATAGTATGCAAAGTCATGGAGAAGATTATCAGGAGGAGAGTGGTCGAACACCTGGAACGGAACATGATTATAAATGAAAACCAGCATGGGTTCATGGAAGGCAAATCCTGTGTCACAAGCCTTCTGGAGTTCTATGACAAGGTAACAGAAGTAAGACACGAGAGAAAGGGGTGGGTTGATTGCATTTTCCAGGACTGCAGGAAAGCCTTTGACACAGTTCCTCACAAGAGATTAGTGCAGAAGCTGAAGGATCTGCGCATATAACAGGGAGGGCACTGCAATGGATCAGGGAATACCTGACAGGGAGGCAACAACGAGTCATGGTACGTGAAGAGGTATCACAGTGGGCGCCTGTGACGAGCGGGGTCCCACAGGGGTCAGTTCTAGGACCAGTGCTATTTTTGATATGTGCGAACGACATGATGGAAGGAATAGACTCTGAAGTGTCCCTATTCACAGATGATGTGAAGCTGATGAGAAGAATTAAATCGGATGAGGATGAGGCAGGACTGCAAAGAGACCTGGACAGGCTGGACACATGGTCCAGAAACTGGCTTCTCGAATTCAACCCTGCCAAATGCAAAGTCGTGAAGATTGGGGAGGGGCAAAGAAGACCGCAGACCGAGTATTGGCTAGGTGGACAAAGACTTCAGACCTCACTCAGGGAGAAAGATCTTGGGGTTACCATAACACCGAGCACGTCACCGGAGGCACACATCATCCAAATAACTACTGCAGCATACAGGCGCCTGGCAAACCTGAGAATAGCGTTCCGATACCTTAATAAGGAATTGTTCAAGACACTGTACACTGTGTATGTTAGGCCCATAATGGAGTATGCAGCACCAGTCTGGAACCCACACCTTGTCATGTAGGGGGGTATCGGAATGAATGGGATATAAGTGGGGTATATGGGAGTAAGGAAGTATGTATAGGCAGGGGATAGGCAGGCGAAGTGGTAGGAGGGATGAGTGCGGAGGTCGGTAATGTGTGGCGGAGGTAGGTAGGAGAGATGAGTGCGGAGGTCTGTAGGTAATGTGAGGCCACTGGTGACTACAACTTCACCTCTCATTACTCTACCCACCACACTACTCACCCTCTCACTACTTTAACTAAACATAAATAAATGGAGAAATGAGTAAATAACGAGGACAGTGAATATTACTATTCTACTCAAACACAGTTTATTATTAAGTCCTTGTACAATAATATATTTGGGAACAGGAGAACAGCATTGGGGTTTAGATAAATGGGGTGGTACATATAAATAGTGAGACAGGGTACACAATCAACTAGACGAAAATGAATATAACTTACAATATGGTTCAGAGGACAGTTCATCACAGGAACTAAGCCACAGGTCCCAAGACCTACACAGCACGAGTACTGCGCCAAGCCAGTACTCTGCCCAATGCCTCCAACAGTCTCGTCCAAAGACTTCAGCAGCCTTCTCCAGAGCCCTGCACCCCAGCAGCAGCTCCTCTTCGCTCAGAGCTCTGCACACAGGCCAGAGCTCCGCACGAATCTCCTCTGCTCAGCTGTTCCTTGGACTTGTGTCGTGGTCCAAGCACCCTCCACAACCACTTGTACGACCTGACGCCTGGATTTGACGCCAGTGACGAACAGAAGTGCTGAGACTTAAGCCGGAAAGGCGTGTCTCTGACAGACATTTGCCAAGGCAAGGTGACCATATAATTGGTTAAATTAGGTCTCCCCAGAGACCTCACAAACCCAGCTGAACTACATCACAACCTGGTCAAGCACGTCAAGAAGTTAGAGAAAGTACAAAGGTTTGCAACAAGGCTAGTTCCAGAGCTCAGGGGAATGTCGTACGAGGAAAGGGTGAGGGAAATCGGACTGACGACATTGGAGGACAGAAGGGTCAGGGAATACATGATAACGACATACAAGATACTGTGGGGAATAGACAAGGTGGACAGAGACAGCATGTTCCAGAGATGGGACACAGAAACAAGGGGTCACAACTGGAAGCTGAAGACTCAGACGAGTCATAGGGATGTTAGGGAGTATTTCTTCAGTCATAGAGTTGTCAGGAAGTGGAATTGCCTAGCAAGTGAAGTAGTGGAGGCAGGAACCATACATAGTTTTAAGAAGAAGTATGACAAAGCTCAGGAAGCAGAGGGAGAGGACCTAGTAGCGATCAGTGAAGTGGCGGGGCCAGGAGCTTAGTCTCGACCAGTGCAACCACAAATAGGTGAGTACACACACGCACTCCAGTTTGGAACCCACACCTGGTCAAACACGTCAATAAATTAGAGAAAGTGCAAAGGTTTGCAACAAGGCTAGTTCCAGAGCTCGGGGGTATGTCCTACGAAGAAAGGTTGAGGGAAATCTGACTGATGACATTGGAGGACAGAAGGGTCAGGGGAGACATAACGACATACAAAATACTGCGTCGAATAGATAAGGTAGACAGAGACAGGTTGTTCCAGAGAGGGGGCAGAAACAAGGGGTCACAATTGGAAGCTGAAGACTCAGACGAGTCATAGGGATGTTAGGAAGTATTTCTTCATAGAGTCGTCATGAAGTGGAATTGCCTAGCAAGTGATGTAGTGGAGGCAGGAACCATAGATATCTTTAAGACGAGGTATGACAAAGCTCTGGAAGCAGAGAGAGAGAGAGAGGACCTAGTAGCGATCAGTGAAGAGGCGGGGCCAGGAGCTGTGTCTCGACCCCCTGCAACCACAATTAGGTAAGTACAATTAGGTTAGTACACACACACACACACACAATATCGTAAAATCTTAGACCTTCAATAGACAAAAATAGATTTTTTTTTATTATACAGTTGAGGTGAGATTATCATCAATTGTTGAACTTAAGCTAACTTTCGATGGTGGCAGATGGTGTCTGTAGCCAGCTGGTGTTGAGGTAGTCAGTTGGTACTGGGGTAACCAGGTGGTGCCGGTGTATCCAATTAGTGCTGGGGTAGCCAGTTGGTGCTTGTGCAGCCAGCTAGTGCTGGGGTAGCCAGCTGGTGCTGGGGTAGCCATCTGGTGCTGGGGTAGCCATCTGGTGCTGGGGTAGCCAGCTGGTGCTGGGGTAGCCAGCTGGTGCTGGGGTAGCCAGCTGGTGCTGGGGTGGCCAGCTGGTGCTGGGGTGGCCAGCTGGTGCTGGAGTAGCCAGCTGGTGCTGGGGTGGCCAGCTGGTGCTGGGGTAACCAGCTGGTGCTGGAGCCAAGCCACTTGTTCAATCCTCAACAGTTTTCAGGCAATGTTAATTAGGAGTATTCCGACAACACTCCCGCCGCGACACAACACTCCCCTGACAACACTCCCGTCGCGACACAACACTCCCCCGACAACACTCCCGCCGCGACACAACACTCCCCGACAACACTCCCGCCGCGACACAACACTCCCCCGACAACACTCCCGCCGCGACACAACACTCCCCCGACAACACTACCGCCGCGACACAACACTCCCCGCGACACAACCCTCCCCCGACAACACTCTCGCCGCGACACAACCCTCCCCCGACAACACTCCCGCCGCGACACAACACTCCCCGACAACACTACCGCCGCGACACAACACTCCCCCGACAACACTCCCGCCGCGACACAACACTCCCCCGACAACACTACCGCCGCGACACAACACTCCCCGACAACACTCCCCCGACAACACTCCCGCCGCGACACAACACTCCCCCGACAACACTCCCGCCGCGACACAAACACTCCCCCGACAACACTCCCGCCGCGACACAACACTCCCCCGACAACACTATCCCCGACAACACTATCCCCGACAACACTATCCCCGACAACGCTATCCCCGACAACGCTATCCCCGACAACGCTATCCCCGACAACACTATCCCCGACAACACTATCCCCGACAACACTATCCCCGACAACACTATCCCCGACAACACTATCCCCGACAACACTATCCGACAACACTATCCCCGACAACACTCCCCCGACACAACACTCCCCCGACACAACACTCCCCCGACAACACTCCCGCCGCGACACAAAAACTCCCCCGACAACACTACCGCCGCGACACAACACTCCCCCGACAACACTCCCCGACAACACTCCCGCCGCGACACAACACTCCCCCGACAACACTCCCGCCGCGACACAACACTCCCCCGACAACACTCCCGCCGCGACACAACACTCCCCCGACAACACTATCCCCGACAACACTATCCCCGACAACACTATCCCCGACAACGCTATCCCCGACAACGCTATCCCCGACAACGCTATCCCCGACAACACTATCCCCGACAACACTATCCCCGACAACACTATCCCGACAACACTATCCCCGACAACACTATCCCCGACAACACTATCCGACAACACTAACCCCGACAACACTCCCCCGACACAACACTCCCCCGACACAACACTCCCCGACACAACACTCCCCGACACAACACTCCCCGACACAACATCCCCCGACACAACACTCCCCGACACAAAACTCCCCCGACAAACACTCCCGCCGAAAACACTATAGAGACAACACTATCCACGACAACACTATCCAGACAACACTATCTCCGACAACACTATCCCGACAACACTCCCCGACAACACTCCCCCGACAACACTCCCCCGACAACACTCCCCGACAACACTCCCTTCGACAATACTCCCCGCAAACATCCGCCGCGACACAATAATCCTCCGACAACACTCCCGCCGCGACACAACACTCCCCGACAACACTCCCGCGCGACACAACACTCCCCCGAAAACACTCCCGCCGCGACACAACACTCCCCGACAACACTCCCGCCGCGACACAACACTCCCCCGACAACACTCCCGCCGCGACACAACACTCCCCGACAACACTACCGCCGCGAACACAACACTCCCGCGCGACATCCAACCCTCCCCCGAAAACACTCCTCCGAAACTCCTGCTGACACACCCTCCCCGCGACAACACTCCCGCCGCGACAAAACACTCCCCCGACAACACTACCGCCGCGACAACACCTCCCCGCGACAACACTCCCGCCGCGACACACACTCCCCCGACAACACTACCGCCGCGACACAACACTCCCCCGACAACACTCCCCCGACAACACTCCCGCCGCGACACAACACTCCCCCGACAACACTCCCGCCGCGACACAACACTCCCCCGACAACACTCCCGCCGCGACACAACACTCCCCCGACAACACTATCCCCGACAACACTATCCCCGACAACACTATCCCCGACAACGCTATCCCCGACAACGCTATCCCCGACAACGCTATCCCCGACAACACTATCCCCGACAACACTATCCCCGACAACACTATCCCGACAACACTATCCCCGACAACACTATCCCCGACAACACTATCCGACAACACTATCCCCGACAACACTCCCCCGACACAACACTCCCCCGACACAACACTCCCCCGACAACACTCCCGCCGCGACACAACACTCCCCCGACAACACTACCGCCGCGACACAACACTCCCCCGACAACACTCCCCGACAACACTCCCGCCGCGACACAACACTCCCCCGACAACACTCCCGCCGCGACACAACACTCCCCCGACAACACTCCGCCGCGACACAACACTCCCCCGACAACACTATCCCCGACAACACTATCCCCGACAACACTATCCCCGACAACCTATCCCGACAACGCTATCCCCGACAACGCTATCCCCGACAACACTATCCCCGACAACACTATCCCCGACAACACTATCCCCGACAACACTATCCCCGACAACACTATCCCCGACAACACTATCCGACAACACTAACCCCGACAACACTCCCCCGACACACAACACTCCCCCGACACAACACTCCCCCGACACAACACTCCCCCGACACAACACTCCCCCGACACAACACTCCCCCGACACAACACTCCCCCGACACAAAACTCCCCGACAACACTCCCGCCGAAAACACTATAGACGACAACACTATCCACGACAACACTATCCACGACAACACTATCTCCGACAACACTATCCCCGACAACACTCCCCCGACAACACTCCCCCGACAACACTCCCCCGACAACACTCCCCCGACAACACTCCCTCGACAATACTCCTCCGACAACACTCCCGCCGCGACACAACACTCCCCCGACAACACTCCCGCCGCGACACAACACTCCCCCGACAACACTCCCGCCGCGACACAACACTCCCCGAAAACACTCCCGCCGCGACACAACACTCCCCCGACAACACTCCCGCCGCGACACAACACTCCCCCGACAACACTCCCGCCGCGACACAACACTCCCCCGACAACACTCCCGCCGCGACACAACACACCCCCGACAACACTCCCGCCGCGACACAACACTCCCCCGAAAACACTCCCCGAAAACACTCCCCCGACAACACTCCTGCCTCGACAACACTCCCGCCGCGACAACACTCCCGCCGCGACAACACTCCCGCCGCGACAACACTCCCGCCGCGACAACACTCCCGCCGCGACAACACTCCCGCCGCGACAACACTCCCCCGACAACACTACCGCCGCGACACAACACTCCCCCGACAACACTCCCCCGACAACACTCCCGCCGCGACACAACACTCCCCCGACAACACTCCCGCCGCGAACAACACTCCCCCGACAACACTCCCCGGACACAACACTCCCCGACAACACTATCCCCGACAACACTATCCCCGACAACACTATCCCCGACAACGCTATCCCCGACAACGCTACCCCCGACAACCCATCCCCGACAACACTATCCCCGACAACACTATCCCCGACAACACTATCCCCGACAACACTATCCCCAACAACACTATCCCCGACAACACTATCCGACAACACTATCCCCGACAACACTCCCCGACACAACACTCCCCGAACAACACTCCCCGACAAACACTCCCCGCGACACAACACTCCCCCGACAACACATACACGCCCGCGACACAACACTCCCCCGACAACACTCCCCCGACAACACTCCCGCCGCGAACACAACACTCCCCCGACAACACTCCCGCCGCGACAAACACTCCCGACAACACTTCCGCCGCGACACAAACACTCCCCCGACATACACATCCCCGACAACACTATCCCCGACAACACTATCCCCGACAACACTATCCCCGACAACGCTATCCCGACAACGCTATCCCGACAACACTATCCACGACAACACTATCCCCGACAACACTATCCCCGACAACACTATCCCCGACAACACTATCCCCGACAACACTATCCGACAACACTATCCCCGACAACACTCCCCGACACAACACTCCCCCGACACAACACTCCCCCGACACAACACTCCCCCGACACAACACTCCCCCGACACAACACTCCCCGACACAACACTCCCCCGACACAAAACTCCCCCGACAACACTCCCGCCGAAAACACTATAGACGACAACACTATCCACGACAACACTATCCACGACAACACTATCTCCGACAACACTATCCCCGACAACACTCCCCCGACAACACTCCCCCGACAACACTCCCCCGACAACACTCCCCCGACAACACTCCCTCGACAATACTCCTCCGACAACACTCCCGCCGCGACACAACACTCCCCCGACAACACTCCCGCCGCGACACAAACACTCCCCCGACAACACTCCCGCCGCGACACAACACTCCCCCGAAAACACTCCCGCCGCGACACAACACTCCCCCGACAACACTCCCGCCGCGACACAACACTCCCCCCGACAACACTCCCGCCGCGACACAACACTCCCCCGACAACACTCCCGCCGCGACACAACACACCCCCGACAACACTCCGCCGCGACACAACACTCCCCCGAAAACACTCCCCCGAAAACACTCCCCCGACAACACTCCTGCCTCGACAACACTCCCGCCGCGACAACACTCCCGCCGCGACAACACTCCCGCCGCGACAACACTCCCGCCGCGACAACACTCCCGCCGCGACAACACTCCCGCCGCGACAACACTCCCGCCGCGACAACACTCCCGCCGCAACAACACTCCCGCCGCGACAACACTCCGCCGCGACAACACTCCGCCGCGACAACACTCCCGCCGCGACAACACTCCCGCCGCGACAACACTCCCGCCGCGACAACACTCCCGACAACACTCCCGCCGACACCACTATCCCCGACACCACTATCCCCGACAACACTATCCCCGACAACACTATCCCGACAACACTCCCCCGACAACACTCCCGCCGACAACACTCCCGCCGACTACACTCCCGCCGACAAACACTCCGCCGACAACACTCACGCCACTACACAACACTCCCCCGACAACACTCCCGCCGACAACACTTCCGCCGACAACACTCCCACGACAACACTTCCCCGACAACACTTCCCCGAAAACACTCCCCGGACAACACCCCACCGACAACACTCCCCATAACAACACTCCCGCCGACAACACTCCCGCCGACAACACTCCCGCCGACAACACTCCCCGATTTGTCTTAATTCGTGCATTTCTACATGCTTCATTTATTTTTTGTCTGTTGACTTAGTCTAGGATCAACTGAAATAGCTTTATGGTGTTAGTAGACGGCGATAATGTTCAGCTCCGAGGAAAAACATCTCCGAGTCTGATGCTCCACAGTTACACCCACAACTGAGACTTCCAGAATTAATAAGTAAATATATATATATATATATATATATATATATATATATATATATATATATATATATATATATATAATTATATACTTATTCTTTCGAGAACCCCCCCCCTACCCAATTTACTCTTCCTATCTACTCTGGGCAACATGTTCAGTAGATACGTAAATTTATTGCGAAACTTTCCGCCTGCACAGTAGGCTCCTTCATTCGACTGCGGTTTCCGCTGGTCTCTCTGTATTCAACTGAAGAAGTTACTGTGTAAGTGAAACATTTCTCAAAAAAGGTACCTCAACGAATTAACATTAGCGATCTCTCTTGCTCTACTGAATTTACGGAAGGTGATGCAGTAAACCCAGGATCTCTGAATTCAGTTTATGTTGTTTGAATTATCTGTGGTTTACTGTGACCGAAAAAATAACTCTTAATTTTGCTTAATAATGATCACAAAAGTAACGATGGTGACAGTTGTTCAAACACTAAGAGAAGCCGTCAAGTGCTGCCCATCAGTGAACAAGTGATAATTCTCAACTTACTGTGAGTAATTTATCAACTTTATCATAGTTATGTATGTAAACGAAAAACCACTAATTATATATAAATGGTTCGCTACTATCCGCGGTTTCGGGTATCCACGGTAAGTTTTGGAATTTATCCCCTCGGATACGAGGGGACTTATGTACTTCTGTCTCCTTCCTTACAGGATGTGAGAAGATCATGGGATGGGATAGAATATACTGTGTGTGAGAGGGATAGTAGGACCGACTGTAGTCACAGTCTAGGATACAAGTTAAACAAACCATGGTACGGGTGGCGTTTGAACCCACGACAAGTTATAAAACTCACTCACCATGGTTCAAATAGCACTCGTACTGTGGCTTCTTTGCAATCATTTCATCACGAATTCGTGAGTAATGTTGCAAGTGTATGATAAAGTTGCCACAACAAAAATTGAAAATGACGTCATTATGGTCCAAACAGTGACATGGAGATGGTAATAAATGGTATAAAATACCGACACAATGGAAATATAAACACAAATGCAGTATAATGTGATCCTTTATTGACAACGTTTCACCCACACAGTGGGCTTTTTCAAGTCACACACGGATCTACCTGATCCGTGTGTGACTTGAGAAAGCCCACTGTGTGGGTGAAACGTTGTCAATAAAGGATCACATTATACTGCATTTGTGTTTATATTTCCAGTGACATGGAGACTTGCAGAAATGGATTGATTTCCATGCGAAATATTCTTTTAAAGAAGACCTGTGTATAAACTCCTGAGTCGTCGATTTTTATTTATTTACTCATTATTCACTGAAAACATGCCCATGTAAGTGCTGGAAGTCAAACTACAGGATTTCCACGATTTTTTTGGAATGACCGAAGCTTTCAACCCTCCGTAACGACAGAAAGGTTAGATGAGCAACTCTTCCTTAACATCTGTATTCGCACTGTACGAAAACTGATGCTCCTTGACAACAGGAAACAACACTGGTAACAGCTAACTTAAGCATCTTAAGTAAAAGGACACAAGTGCAACTAATGTGACATTTTATTATGCTAAAGTTTCGCTCTCTAGGAGAGCGAAACTTTGCCATAATAAATTGTCAAATTAGTTGTACTTTGTTTCTTTTCACCTAACATACTGGAGGTAATTTCAACATAACTTGAATATCAACTTACCTTAGTGATGCTGTCATCTCTCCCTCGACGATCTGTGAAGTTTCACCTACCTGTAATGTAAACACTACGTATTAATACACACCTCCCAGGTCCACTTATACAAGGTCCATGTATACCAGGTCTATGTATACCAGGTCCATGCATTCCAGGTCTATGTATACCATGGTCCATGTATACCCGGTTCATGTATACCAGGTCCGTGTATACAAGGACCATGTTTTGCAGATCCATGTATTCCAGGTCCATGTATTCCATGTACATTTACTCCAGGACCATGTATACCAGGTCCATGTATTCCAGGTCCATGTTTAAGAGAAACTTGTATACAATCCATCCTACACCTTTAGGAAGTATTTCAGTTATACATTCCTCACACACACACACACACACACACACACACACACACACACACACACACACACACACACTTGTTCACCCTCCCCCTCCCCACTCCTCTCCCACATAGCCACAGTTCCTCCACTACCTCCCCCCCCACACTCTGACATACACACTACTAACATAACATACAGAATTACATAGGTTTCCCACTCTGAGGCAATCAGGATAAAACAATAATGGGTTGTCAGAGAGCAACAAGAAAAACCAAGGGACAGGAGGAGGAAGTTGCAAAGGAAGATTGGGCAGCAGAGCTCATAAAAAGGGATCATGAATGGGAAAAGAAACTAGAAGAACTTAGCATGAGAATGGAAGAGAGGATAGATATGGAAAGCAGGAAGTGGGAGGTGCATATAAAAGCAGCAGAGGCTAGGATACAGAGTTTAGAATGTGATGTAGTTCAGCTGGGCTTGTGAGGTCTCCGGGGAGACCTAATTTAACCAATTATATGGTCACACCTTGCCTTGGCAAACGTCTGTCAGCCACGCCCACGTCTGAGGTCTTTTGTTCTTGACGGCATCAGATCTAGGCGTCAGGTCGTACACGTGGTTGTGGAGGGTGCTTGGACCACCATAAAAGCCCAAGGAAGAGCATGATCAGGAGATTCGTGCGGAGCTGCTGCTGGGGTGCAGGGCTCGGGAGAAGGCTGCTGAAGTCTCTGGAGGAGACTGTTGGAGGCAGTGGGCAGAGTACTGGCTTGGCGCAGTACTCGTGCTGTGTAGGTCTTGGGACCTGGGGCTTATTTCCTGTAGTGAACTGTCCTCTGTGCTATATTGTAAGTTATATTCATTTTGGTCAAGTTGATTGTGTTCCATGTCTCACTGCTTATACATACCATCCCATTTATCTAAACCAATGATGTACTCCTGTTCCCAAATATATTATTGTACAAGGACTTAATAATAAACTGTGTTTGAGTAGAGTAGTAATATTCACTGCCCACCGTTATTCTTTTTTCTTATATTTTATTATGTTTATATATGAGTGAAGAATGGGCGAGGCATATGTTAGTGAGTAGTGTAGAGTTAATGAGAGTGTCGTGGTGGTCACCACTGACCTGTCATTACCTACCTACCTCCGCTAATCATCTCACTCCTACCACCTCGCCTGCCTCTACATAATCCCTTACTCCCATATTCCCCACTTATATCCTATTCAATCATTACCCCCCCTACATGACAAGAAGAGGAACTGAAAAATCTGAAACAGCCTAAAGAACTAAAGAACATTTTGGGATTGACAACAGAGACTGCTACCTCAGCCACAAATAAGGGGACTGTAGGGAAAGGAGCAGCACAACTGCATGGAGAGCCCAAGGAAAGCCGAGAAGGGAGAATGACAGGTCACTGAGCCCAAGTACATTAGCCAGTGAAACTGAAGAAAGGAAAGCTACAGTGGAGGAAACCAAATTAAATGAGGGGATACACAGGGATATGCAGTGGGAGAATGAAAGGGTGAGGTCAGTCTTTGTGTATGAGCTCCAAGAAGTTGAAGGGGAAACATATGAAGCAAGAAAACAAGGGGAAAAAAAGCAGTTGAAAGCATCATGAATGCAATAGGAGAAGACGACATGACCCAGCTGGAAAATTTTCGGAGAATTGGGGGGTTTGTAAAAAAAAGAACCCGGCCAGTGAAAGTGACCTTCAAGGCAGAAGCGACTCGGAACAGGATCCTGCAGGTGAAAGCACGATTAAGGGACATGCCGGCATACAGGAAGGTGTATCTCGACTGTGACAGAACACAAGAAGAAAGGCAGAAACAGAGAGATGGTACAAAGGCGAAAGGAGAAAAGAGAGGGGATGGAGAAGACAGACAGGAGATCCCAGACCCAGGAAGAAGATCAAATACAGCCTCCCTCACAACTTCCTATAGAAGCCTCCCAACCAGGTCAACCCCAGTGCAACTAAACACTCTAAATCAAAACACCCATGCCACATCCAATGCCCCCACCCACTACATTACAAACTCCACCCCCACAGCAACAACCCTTTGTTCCTTACCAGGTCTCCCACTTCCCCAACCCCAATACACCTCCCAGACCACAGTCTTAGAAAAAAAGTTGAAGGTGTGGTATACAAATGCAGATGGAATAACAAACAAGTATGAGGAGTGGCACGAAAGAATCAAGGAGATATCCCCAGACATAATAGCACTCACAGAAACAAAACAACAGAATAATAACAGATTCAATCTTTCCATCCGGATATCAAATTCTCGGGAAAGACAGAGGGAGGAGAGGGGGAGGAGGAGTTGCACTGCTCATTAAAAACCAGTGGGGTTTTGAGAAAATGGAAGGAATGGATGGCACGGGCGAAAGGGACTACTTAGTAGGAACAATCCAATCTGAGGGACATAAGGTGATAATTGCAGTAATGTACAACCCACCACAGAACTGCAGGAGGCCAAGAGAAGAACATGATGAGAGCAACAGAGCAATGATCGACACACTAGCCGAGGTGGCCAGGAGAGCACACATGGGGGGAGCAAAGTTACTAGTTATGGGTGATTTCAATCACAAGGAGATTGACTGGGAAAACCTGGAGCCCCATGGGGGTCCCGAAACATGGAGAGCCAAGATGATGGATGTGGTACTGGAAAACCTCATGCATCAACAAGTTAGAGACACTACCAGAGTGAGAGGAGAGGATGAACCATCAAGACTGGACATTGTATTCACTTTGAGTAGTTCGGACATCGTGGGTATCATGTATGAAAGGCCCCTGGGAGCTAGTGATCATGTGGTTCTGTGCTTTGACTACATAGTTAAGCTCCAAGTGGAGAGAGTAGCAGGAATAGGCTGGGAAAAACCAAACTACAAAAGGGGGAACTACTGAGGCATGAGGAACTTCCTTCAAGACATTCAGTGGGAGAGGGAACTGACAGGAAAACCAGTACAAGAAATGATAGACTATGTGGCAACAAAATGCAAGGAGGCAGAGGAGAGGTTCGTTCCCAATGGAAACAGAAATAATGGGAAGAACGGAACGAGTCCTTGGTTCACCCAAAGGTGTAAGGAGGCAAAAACTAGGTGTATTAGAGAATGGAAAAGGTACAGAAGACAGAGAACTCAGGAAAATAAAGAGATTAGCCGAGGAGCCAGAAACGAATATGCACAGATAAGAAGGGAGGCTCAGAGACAATATGAAAATGACATAGCATCAAAAGTAAAGACTGACCCGAAGCTGTTGTACAGCCACATCAGGAGGAAAACAACAGTCAAGGACCAGGTAATCAGACTGAGGAAGGGTGATGGGGAATTCACAAGAAACGACCGAGAAGTATGTCGGGAGCTCAACACAAGATTTAAAGAGGTATTTACAGTGGAAACCAGTAGGACTCCAGGAAATCAGAACAGGGGGGCACACCAGCAGGTGCTGGATGAGGTACATATAACCAAGGAGGAGGTGAAGTTGCTGCTATGAGAACTTGACACCTCAAAGGCGGTGGGACCAGACAACATCTCTCCATGGGTCCTTAAAGAGGGAGCAGAGATATTATGTGAGCCATTAACAAAGATCTTCAACACATCATTTGAAACTGGGGAACTCCCTGAGGTATGGAAAATGGCAAATGTAGTCCCAATTTTTAAAAAGGGAGACAGACATGAGGCACTAAACTACAGACCTGTATCGCTAACGTGTATAGTATGCAAGGTCATGGAGAAGATCATCAGGAGGAGAGTGGTGGAGCACCTGGAAAGAAACAAGTGTGTAATTGACAATCAGCACGGTTTCAGGGAAGGAAAATCCTGTGTCACAAACCTACTAGAGTTTTATGACAAGGTGAGAGAAGTAAAACAAGAGAGAAAGAGGGGTGGATCGACTGCATATTTTTGGACTGCAAGAAGGCCTTCGACACAGTTCCTCACAAGAGGTTACTGCAAAAGCTAGAGGATCAGGCACACATAACAGGAAAGGCACTGCAATGGCTCAGAGAATACCTGACATGGAGGCAACAACGAGTCATGGTACGCGACGAGGTGTCAGAGTGGGCGCCTGTGACAAGCGGGGTTCCACAGGGGTCAGTCCTAGGACCGGTGCTGTTCTTGGTATGTTAGGAAGTATTTCTTCAGTCATAGAGTAGTCAGGCCGTGGAATAGCCTAGAAAGTGACGTAGTGGAGGCGGGAACCATACATAGTTTTAAGGCGAGGTATGATAGAACTAATGGGGCAGGGAGAGAGAGGACCTAGTAGCAATCAGCGAAGAGGCGGGGCCAGAAGCTGTGACTCGACCTTTGCAACCACAAATAGGTGAATACACACATACACACACAAACGCACACAAACATACACGCGCGCACACATACAAACATACGCACATACACAAACACACACAAACACACTCAAATATACACAAAGATACACACACACACAAGCATACACACACACAAACACAAACATACACACAAACACACACACACGCACACGAACACACACACAAAACACACACAAACACAAACACACAAACACACACACAAACACGCACACAAACACACACACAAACACACACACAAACACACACACAAACACACACAAACACACAAAAAAGAAATAACGGAAAAAATTATTTTTGTGATGCAGTGGAGGTGAGACTATCATCAACTGTTGAAGTTAAACTGACCTTCTATGATGGCAGATGGTATCTGTAGCCAGCTGGTGCTGGGGTAGTCAGTCGGCTCTGGGGTAACCAGGTGGTGCTGGTGTAGCCAGCTGGTGCTAGGATAACCAGCTGGTGCTGGGATAGCCAGCTAGTGCTGGGATAGCCAGCTGGTGCTCGGGTAGCCAGCTGGTGCTGGGGTAGCCAGCTGGTGCTGGGATAGCCAGCTGGTGCTGGGATAGCCAGCTGGTGCTGGGATAGCCAGCTGGTGCTGGGGTAGCCAGCTGGTGCTGGGGGTAGCCAGTGGTGCTGGGATAGCCAGCTGGTGCTGGGGTAGCCAGCTGGTGCTGGGGTAGCCAGCTGGTGCAGGGGTAGCCAGCTGGTGCTGGGATAGCCAGCTGATGCTGGGGTAGCCAGCTGGTGCTGGGGTAGCCAGCTGGTGCTGGGATAGCCAGCTGGTGCTGGGATAGCCAGCTGGTGCTGGGATAGCCAGATGGTGCAGGGGTAGCCAGCTGGTGCAGGGGTAGCCAGCTGGTGCAGGGGTAGCCAGCTGGTGCTGGGGTAGCCAGCAGGTGCTGGGGTAGCCAGCAGGTGCTGGGGTAGCCAGCTGGTGCTGGGGTAGCCAGCTGGTGCTGGGGTAGCCAGCTGGTGCTGGGGTAGCCAACTGGTGCTGGGGTAGCCAGCTGCCGCTTGGGTCAAGCCACTTGTTCTATCCTCAACAGTTTTTATGCGTGTTAATTTGTTTTCTGAGAACACTCCCGCCGACGACACACTCCCGCCGACGACACACTCCCGCCGACGACACACTCCCGCCGACGACACACTCCCGCCGACGACACACCTCCCCCGACGACACACTCCCGCCGACGACACACTCCCGCCGACGACACACTCCCGCCGGCGACACACTCCCGCCGGCGACACACTCCCGCCGGCGACACACTCCCGCCGGCGACACACTCCCGCCGGCGACACACTCCCGCCGGCGACACACTCCCGCCGGCGACACACTCCCGCCGGCGACACCACTCCCGCCGGCGACACACTCCCGCCGGCGACACACTCCCGCCGGCGACACACTCCCGCCGGCGACACACTCCCGCCGGCGACACACTCCCGCCGGCGACACACTCCCGCCGGCGACACACTCCCGCCGGCGACACACTCCCGCCGGCGACACACTCCCGCCGGCGACACACTCCCGCCGGCGACACACTCCCGCCGGCGACACACTCCCGCCGACAACACTCCCGCCGACAACACTCCCGCCGACAACACTCCCGCCGACTACACTCCCGCCAACACTCCCGCCGACAACACTCCGCCGACAACACTCCCGCCGACTACACTCCCCCCGACAACACTCCCGCCGACAACACTCCCGCCGACAACACTCCCGCCGACAACTCTCCCACCGACAACACTCCCGCCGACATCACTCCCGCCGACTACACTCCCGTCGACAACACTCCCGCCGACAACACTCCCGCCGACTACACTCCCGCCGACAACACTCCCGCCGACTACACTCCCGCCGACAACACTCCCGCCGACTACACTCCCGCTGACAACACTCCCGCCGACAACACTCCCACCGACAACACTCCCGCCGACAACACTCCCGCCGACTACACTCCCGCCGACAACACTCCCGCCGACAACACTCCCGCCGACAACACTCCCGCCGACAACACTCCCGCCGACGAGACACTCCCGCCGACGAGACGCTCCCGCCGACAACACTCCCGCCGACAACACTCCCGCCGACAACACTCCCCGCCGACAACACTCCCCGCCGACACGACACCCTCCCCGACGACACGACACTCCTCCCCCGACGACACTCTCCCCCGATTTATCAACATTCGTGCATTAGTACGCTCTTACTTTTTTTTTTGTGTGTGTGTTGACTTAGACTAGGTTCAGCTGGAATAGCTTTAGGGTGTTAGTAGACGGCGATAATGTTCAGCTCAGAGGATAATAATCATCTCCGAGGCATATATATATATATATATATATGTCGTGCCGAATATGCAAAATTGGTCAATTAGCATGAACTCATTTAAAATTAAGTCCTTTCTGAAATTTTCTCATATACGCTTAAAGATATATCTTTTTCATTAATGTTAATAATTTTTTTTTTTAATTTTGCACCAAAAGATTCTTAGAAAACTTACCTAACAAGAACAATTTATTTTAGCCTAACCCAACTAAATATATTTTAAATACTTTTACAATAATTTAATACTAAAACACAATCAAATATATTTTTTTCGTTACGTTCAGAATGATTTTGGCGAAATTTCTGCATACGTAATTTTCACTTGTCCTATATGGCAAGATGAGCGTTGCTATTTTAGCCAAGATCGCAAGTTCTGCCTATTCGGCACGATATATATATATATATATATATATATTATATATATATATATATATATATATATATATATATATATATATTTATGTTCTTGTCATTTCGAGACCCCCCCCCCTCCCAATTTTCTTTTCCTATCTATTCTGATCAACATGTGCAGTAGTTACGAAAATTTATTGCAAAACTTTCCGCCTACACAGTAGGCTCCTTCAGTCGTCTACTGTTTCTGCTGGTCCCTTTGTATTCAACTGATGAAGTTTACTGTGTAAGGAAAACGTTTCACAATAAAGATGCCTCAGCGAATTAACATTAGCGATGTCGCTCGCTCTACTGAATTTACGGAAGGTGATGCAGTATGCCCTGTATCTCTGAATTCAGATTTCTTTTGTTTGAATTATCTGTGGTTTACTGTGACCCAAAAAATAACTCTTAATTTTGCTTAATAATGACCACAAAAGTAACGATGGTGACAGTTGTTCAAACACTAAGAGAAGCCGTCAAGTGCTGCCCATCAGTGAACAAGTGATAATTCTCAACTTACTGTGAGTAATTTATCAACTTTATCATAGGTATGTATGTAAACGAAAAACCACTAATTATATATAAATGGTTCGCTACTATCCGCGGTTTCGGGTATCCACGGTAAGTTTTGGAATTTATCCCCTCGGATACGAGGGGACTTATGTACTTCTGTCTCCTTCCTTACAGGATGTGAGAAGATCATGGGATGGGATAGAATATACTGTGTGAGAGAGGGATAGTAGGACCGACTGTAGTCACAGTCTAGGATACAAGTTAAAAAAAAAAAAAAAACATGGTACGGGTGGCTTTTGAACCCACGACAAGTTATAAAACTCACTCACCATGGATCAAATACCACGTGTACTGTGGTTTCTTTGCAATCGTTTCATAACGAATTCGTGAGTAATGTTACAAGTTTATGATAAAGTAGCCATAACGTAACTAAAATTGAAATTTACGTAGTGCTGGTCAAAACAGTGACATGGAGACTTGCATAGATGGATTGATTTCCAAGCAAAAAATTCCTTCATAAAAGACCTGTGTATAAATGCCTGAGTCGTCGATTTTTATTTATTTACACGTTATTCACTGAAAACATGCCCATGTAAGTACTGGAAGGCAAACTACGGGATTTACACGACTTTTTGGAATGATTGGGGGCTTTCAACCCTCCGTGACGATAGAAAGGGTACATAAGCAACTCTTCCTCAATATCTGTATCCGCGCTGTACGCAAACCTATTCTCCTTGACAACAGAAAACTACGCTGATAACAGCTAACTTAAACATTAAGAAAAAAGGACACGTGCAACTAATTTGGCATTTTATTATGGCAACGTTTCGCTCTCCAGGAGAGCTAAACGTTGCCACAATAAATTTTAAATTAGTTGTACTCTGCTTCTTTTTACCTAACATATTGGAAGTAATTTCAACACTACAACATAACCATCAACTTACCTTAGTGATGCTGTCATCTCTCCCTCGACGATCTGTGAAGCTTCACCTACCTGTAATGTAAACACTACGTATTAATACACTCCTTCCAGGTACATGTGTACCATGTGCATATATACCAGGACCATGTATTCCTGATCCATGTATTCGAGGACCATGTATACCAGGACCATGTATACCAGGTCCATGTATACCAGGTCCATGTATTCCAGATCTATGTATACCAGGACCATGTATTCCAGATCCAGGTATTGCAGATCCAGGTATTGCAGATCCAGGTATTGCAGATCCATGTATTCCAGATCCATGTATTCCAGGACCATATATTCCAGGACCATGTTTTCCAGGACCATGTTTTCCAGGACCATGTATTCCAGGACCATGTATTCCAGGACCATGTATTCCAGATCCATGTATTTCAGGTCCCTGTGTTCGAGGACGATTTACTCCAGATCAATGCATTCCAGGGCCATGTATACCAGGTCCATGCATTTCAGGTCCATGTTACCAGGAGCATGTATACCATTCATCCTAAATCTTCAGGAATTTTTTCTCTTTTACCTTCTCACACACACACAACGTTATACCTCATCACATACACACACACCCTATACCTCGTCACACACACACACACACACACACACACACACACAAAAACACACACACACACACACACACACCCCACACACACAACAAACACACACACATACACAAACACATACACAAACACAAACACATACACAAACACATGCACACAAACACAAACATGCACATACACACACACACACACACACACACATACATATACGAGGATGAGGCAGGACTGCAAAGAGACCTGGACAGGCTGGACATGTGGTCCAGTAACTGGCTTCTCGAATTCAATCCAGCCAAATGCAAAGTCATGAAGATTGGGGAGGGGCAAAGAAGACCGCAGACAGAGTATAGGCTAGGTGGAGAAAGACTACAGACCTCACTCAGGGAGAAAGGCCTTGGGGTGACCATAACACCGAGCACATCACCGGAGGCACACATCAACCAAATAACTGCTGCAGCATACGGGCGACTGGCAAACCTGAGAATAGCGTTCCGATACCTTAATAAGGAATCGTTCAAGACACTGTACACTGTGTATGTTAGGCCCATACTGGAGTATGCAGCACCAGTCCGGAACCCACACCTGGTCAAGCACGTCAAGAAGTTAGAGAAAGTACAAAAGGTTTGCAACAAGGCTAGTCCCAGAGCTCAAGGGAATGTCGTACGAGGAAAGGTTAAGGGAAATCGGACTGACGACACTGGAGGACAGAAGGGTCAGGGGAGACATGATAACGACATACAATATACTGCGGGGAATAGACAAGGTGGACAGAGATAGAATGTTCCAGAGAGGGGACACAGGGACAAGGGGTCACAACTGGAAGCTGAAGGCTCAGACGAGTCACAGGGACGTTAGGAAGTATTTCTTCAGTCATAGAGTTGTCAGGAAGTGGAATAGCCCAGCAAGTGCAAACGTGGGTAACAAGGCTCCGAGATCCTTAGCGTTGTAAGGCGTGCAATAACAGCTAGCAGTAATCAGTGGTAGTGGAACGTCAGTGAACAATACTACGAGTGATAATTAAAGTTATTAGTTAAAGAAAGTGAAAGGAAAGTTGAAATCATAATATTTCAAAGCGCAAACCATTGGGGATCTTAGGCGCTGTTGCCACAATGGAAGCGGTAGTCCTGAAGAAGTGACGTCACGACAAGTTGTGTGCCATTATACATATAAAGTGAAGTGTATATAATGTGAAGTGTATACTATCATCAGTGAAGAGTGAAATCGTGTGAGGAAGCGGGATGTATGAGAATATATGGTTATAAACATCACGGGTGAAGGATCTCCAAAATAGGGATTTAAGGCCTACGTACGACGACTTTGTCATCAGCAGCTGGCAACTGTCACCGCACCTTTGCAGCACAAGTTTATTCGCCTATTTGTGGTTTGCATGTTGAGGGCCCTGGCTGGCCTTGCATACTGCTTGATACTGGTCACTCACTCCTGCAAGCTATTACCAGAATTAGAATAGAAATAGCATAGACATAGAAAATATAGTGTTGACGAGTGTGAGAAGGTAGGTGGGACAAGATTTCAAGGGCAACATTGTAAGACGGTGCGTGGGTCGGTCAAGTCCCAGGAGGGTTGTATCAGGTCATACCATGATGCAGTGGAGGTGAGATTATCATCAATTGATGACCTGAAACTAACCTTTGTTGTTGGCAGATGGTGTCTGTAGCCAGCTGGTCCTGGGGTATCCAGCTGGTCCTGGGGTAGCCAGCTGGTCCTGGGGTAGCCAGCTGGTGCTGGAGCCAAGCCACCTGTTCTATCCTCAACAGTTTTCAGGCAGTGTTGATTTGTTTTCTGATAACACATAAGTGCAACTAATGTGGCATTTCATTATTGCAAGTTTCGCTCTCCAGGAGAGTGAAACGTTGCCACAATAAAATGTTGCATTAGTTGTACTTTGTATCTTTTTACCTAACATATTGGAGGCAATGTCAACATTATTACAACTTGATGATGAACTTACCTGTCGTCTGTCCCTCGACGATCTGTGAACGCTCCCTTACTTGTAATGTAAACACTTCATATTAATACACAGCTCCCAGGTTCATGTATTACAGGACCATGTATTCCAGGAATTTGTATTCCATTTATATGTATTCCAAGTCAATGTATACCATAAACATGTGTACCATTCAGCCTACATCTTCAGGAAGTATCTCTGTTACACCACCTTGCACATGCTACACCTTCTCTAAACATGTTATACCTCAAAACACACACACACACACACACACACACACACACACACACACACACTTGGCATAATCAGCTCCTCCTGTGGAAAAAAAAAACATGGGATACCAAAAATCAGGATGGAGAACCAGAGGACTGGTGGATGAAGCGAGGGGTGGACCTGGGAAAGAAGACTGGGAGGCACAGCTCACGAGAAGAGGAGTAAGGGAGGAGGCTGGAAGAGCTCAGGAAGAAAATGGAAGAGAAAATTGCTGAGTAGAGCAGGAAATGGGAGTTACAAATCAAAGCAGCAGAAGCTGAGATACAGAGCTTACTAGGCGAACTAAAGTCTGAAACAGCCTAAAGAACCAATGGACAGTACAGCCATGACACCAAGAACTGCTACATCAGTCACAGATGAGGGGACAGTAGGGAACAAAAGAGCTATACTGTATGCGATGACTATCAGACCCAAGTGGGGCCCGGGAAAGGCAGGGAGAACAGCAGGAACTAATGAGGGGACCAAATACAACAAAACAGCTAAGCTATACACAGAGGGTCTAACAGACAAGTCGTGTCCAGGAACAGATTAGCACAGGGACACTGGATAGGGAAGAGACAGTAGGAAGCAACGCATCAATGGCAGGAACTAATTCATATCAGAGGATGCTCAGGGAAATACAGTGGGAGGAGGAATGGGAGAGAGCAGTTTTTGTCTATGGGCTCCAAGAGGTAGATGGGGAAACTTCCAAAGCAAGGAAACAGGGGAAAAAAATTGAAAACATTAAAGCAGTAGGAGAGGACAACATGACCCAGCTGACAAATTTTCGGAAAAATGGGTGGTTTGCGAGAGGAAAAAAAAGCACCCAGTCAAGGTGATTTTCAAGGAAGAGTCAGCTCGAAACTGGATCCTACAGGAGAAAGTGCACGTAAGGGACAAACTGAAGTTCCAGAGTCTGTACCTCAACCGAGACAGAACACAAGAAGAAAGGATGATACTGAAAGAAAGGGTGCACCATCTCAAGGAGGAATGGGAGGAAAGGAAGATGGGGAGCAGGGGAAACCAGGCCCAGGTGGAAGAACAAACACAACCCCCTTCAGTACCACCCACAGAAGAAACCCAACCATGGCAAGCCCAAAACAATCCAATAATCTAACCGAAAACCCACTCACTGTACGCTCTGCCCCCATTCCCCTAAGCACAAACCCCAGCCCCACAGAAACACACAGCAACCCACACATTGTACCCTCTATTCCCATCCCATCCCCCCCACCCCCCCCACCCCCCTGTAACCCCATAGGCCCTCTGCTCCCACCCACCACACCACAGAACCAATCCTCACAGCTACCCCCTATAGGCCCCCACCAGGGCACCTGCTCCCCCTAACCCACCATTCTCCCAAGACTACAGTTATAGAAAAGTTGTTGATGGTTTGGTACATGAACGTGGATGGAATAACGAATGTGTGGAGTGGCATGAAAGAATCAAGGCTATGTCCCCAGACATCATAGCAGTCACAGAAACAAAACTCACTGTGACAATAACAGATGCAATCTTCCCACCTGGATATCAGATCCTGAGGAAGGATAGAAGAAGCAGAGGGGGAGGAGGGGTTGCACTGCTAATTAAAAACAGGTGGGGTTATCAAGAAATGGATGGATGGACGAGATTGGAGAGAGGGATTACATAGTAGGTGCAGTGCAGTCAGGGGAACATAAGGTAGTCATTGCAGTGATGTATAATCCACCACAGAACTGCAAGATTCCAAGAGAGGAATATGATGAGTGCAACAGAGCAATGGTGGACACTAACTGAGGTGGCAAGAAGAGCTCACTCGAATAGAGTGAAGTTACTGGTTATGAGCAACTTCAACCACAGATTGATTGGGAAAACCTGGAGCCACATGGGGGTCCCAAAACATGGAGAGCCAAGATGATGCATGTGGTACTGAAAAACCTCGTGCACCAACATGTTAGGGACACTACCAGAGAGTGTTAGGAATATGAACCAGCAAGACTGGACCTTGTGTTCACCCTAAGTAGCTCAGACATTGAGGACAACACATACGAAAGGCCCCTTGGAGCTAGTGACCACGTGGTTCTGAGCTTTGAATACATCGTAGAGCTACAAGTGGAGAGGGTAACAGGAGTAGAAAGGGAAAAGCCAAACTATAAAAAGGGGGACTACACAGGTATGAGGACCTTCCTGCAGGAGGTTCAGTGGAAAGAGCTGGTAGGAAAGTCAGTAAACGAAATGGACTATGTAACAACAAAATGCAAGGAGGCAGAGGAAAGGTTTGTTCCCAAGGGTAACAGAAATAATAGGAATAACAAAACGAACCCTCTGTTTACCCGAAGGTGTACAGAGGCAAAAATTAAGTGCGCTAGAGAATGGAAAAAGTACAGAAGGCAAAGCACTCAGGAAAATAAAGAGATTAGTCGACGAGCCAGAAACGAATATGCACAGATGAGGAGGAAGGCTCAGTGGCAGTACGAAAACGACATAGCATCGAAAGTCAAGTCTGACCCGAAACTGCTTTACAGCCACATCAGGAGGATGACAACAATCAAGGACCAGGTAATCAGTCTGAGGAAAGAAGGTGAAGAGCTCACAAGAAATGACCAAGACAAGACATATGTGAGGAGCTCAACATCCTGTGTCACAAACCTACTAGAGTTTTATGACAAGGTAACTGAAGTAAGATATGGGAGGGAGGGGTGGGTTAACTGCATTTTCTTGGACTGCAAGAAGGCCTTCGACACAGTTCCTCACAAGAGATTTGTACAGAAGCTAGAGAATCAGGCACATATAACATAAAGGGTACTGCAATAAATCATAGAATACCTAACATGGAGGCAACAGCGAGTCATGGCCCATGATGAGGTATCACAGTGGGCGCCTGTGACGAGCGGTGTCCCACAGGGGTCAGTCCTAGGACCAGTGCTATTTTTGGTATATGTGAAAGACATGATGGAAGGGATAGACTCGGAAGTGTCCCCTTTTTGCAGATGATGTAAAGTTAATGAGGAGAATTAAATCAGATGTAGACAAGACAGATCTACAGAGAGACCTGGGCAGGTTGGGCCTGTGGTCCAGCAACTGGCTCCTAGAATTTAACCCCGCCAAATGTAAAGTCGTAAAGATCGGAGAAGGGCAAATAAGACCACAGACAGAGAATAGGCTAGGCGGCCAAAGATTGCAAACCTCACTCAAGGAGAAAGATCTAGGGGTGATTATAATACAGAGTACGTCATCAGAAGCACACATTAACCAGATAACTGTTGTGGCATATGGGCGCTTGGCAAACCTGAGAAAAATATTCCGGTACCTGAGTAACAAGAGGAAGCACACAGAACCATCCCAAGAACCCCACAACCAATCACGCTATCCCAACACAAACTACAATCCACACTCACAGCTCCCACCTGACGCTCAGCTCTTGAATCCCACAGTACACTACAAGGACCCCCACCCTCACAGACCCCAAAAAACACAGTGTTTGAGAGGAAACCGAAGGTATGGTACTCAAACGCTGATGGAATAAGAGATAAGTGGGAGTGGCATGAAAGAGTCGAAGAGGCATCACCGAACATCATAGCTCTCACAGAGACCAAGCTCACAGGTATGATAACAGATGCCATATTTCCAATGGGATATCAAATCCTGAGGATAGAGAGGGAACAGGGGGGAGGAGGAGTGGCACTGCTGATCAAAAACCAATGGAATTTTGATGAGCTGGAGAGAGGAGACAGTGGAGAAGCAAGAGATTACATAGTTGGAGCACTTCTGGTGGTCGAATGGAGGTAATTGTAGTGATGTATAACCCACCACAGAACAGCAGGAGGCCAAGGCAAGATTGTGATAATAGTAATAGAGCAATGGTTGACACACTGGCTGCAGTGGCCAGAAGGGCTCATGCGAGCAGGGCAAAGCTAATGATCATGGGTGACTTCAGCCACAAGGAAATCAATTGGGAGAGCTTGGAGCCACATGGGGGCCAAGAAACGTGGAGGGTTAAGATGTTGAAGGTGATACTGAAAAACTTCATGTACCAACACATAAGGGACACTACTAGAGAGAGGAGAGGATGAACCAGCGAGACTGGATCTAGTATTTACCTTGAGTAGTGCAGATATTTAGGACATCAGATATGAAAGGCCGCTTGGGGCCAGTGATCATGTGGTTTCAGACTTCGAATGCACAGTGGAGTTACAAGTGGAGGAGAGAGCAGGAAGGGCCGGGAAATGAAGCCAAACTACAAGAAAGGAGACTATGCGGGAATGAGGAACTTCCTAAATGGGGTTCAGTGGGACAGAGAACTGGCAGGGAAGTCAGTAAACGAGATGGATTATGTAACAAGAATATGCAAGGAGGCTGAAGAGAGGTTTGTACCCAAGGGTAACATGAATAATGAAAAAGCCAGGATGAGCCCATGGTTCACCCAAAGGTGCATGGAGGCAAAAACCAAGTGTGCTAGGGAATGGAAGAAATATAGAAGGCAAAGGACCCAAGAGAATAAGGAGAACAGTTGTAGAGCCAGAAATGAATATGCACAGGTAAGAAGGGAGGCCCAACGACAATATGAAATGACAGCAGTGAAAGCCAAATCTGACCCAAAGCTGTTATACAGCCACATCAGGAGGAAAACAACAGTCAAGGACCAGGTAATCAGGCTAAGGAAGGAAGAAAGAGAAACAAGAAACGATCATGAAGTATGTGAGGAACTCAACATGAGATTCAAAGCAATGTTCACTGAGGAGACAAGATACTCCAGAAAGACGGAGAGGTGGGATACACCAAGTGTTGGACACAATACATACAACCGAGGAAGAAGTGAAGAGGCTTCTGAGTAAGCTAGATACCTCAAAGGCGATGGGGCCGGATAACATCTCTCCATGAGTCCTGAGAGAGGGAGCAGAAGTGCTGTGTGTACCCCTAACAATATTCAACACATTTATCGAAACAGGGAAATTACCTGAGGTTTAAGACAGCAAATGTAGTCCCAATTTTTAAAAAAGGAGACCGATATGAAGCACTAAACTACAGACCAGTGTCACTGACATGTATAGTATGCAAAGTCATGGAGAAGATTATCAGGAGAAGAGTGGTGGAACACCTAGAAAGGAATGAGCTCATCAACAGCAGCCAACATGGTTTCAGGGACGGGAAATCCTGTGTCACAAACCTACTGGAGTTCTGTAAAAAGACTTCAATACGACCAGAGTGTGGGGTGGGTAGATTGCATTTTCTTGGACTGCAAGAAGGCGATTGCAACAGTCCCACACAAGAGATTAGTGCAAAAACTGGAAGACCAAGCAGGGATAACAGGGAAAGCACTACAATGGATCAGGGAATACTTGTCAGGAAGACAGCAGCGAGTCATGGTACGTGGCGAGGTGTCACAGCGGGCGCATGTGACAAGTGGGGTTCCACAGGGGTCAGTCCTATTATTATTATAATCAAGGGGGAAGCGCTAAACCCGGAGGATTATACAGCGCCTGGGGGGGGGGGATGTGGAAGGCATTCAGGCTTAATTCGGGGAACTGGAGCACAGATCCAATTCCCTAAATCAAGAGCCCCTCACCAACATCAAGGAACCTTCCTTGAGGGGGGGGTCAGTCCTAGGACCAGTGCTGTTTCTGGTATTTGTGAACGACATGACGGAAGCAATAGACTCCAAAATGTAACTGTTTGCAGATGATGTGTAGTTGATGAAAAGAATTCAGTCGGACGAGGACCAAGCAGAACTACAAAGGGATCTGGACAGGCTGGAGGCCTGGTCCAGCAATTGGCTCCTGGAGTTCAACCCCACCAAGTGCAAAGTCATGAAGATTGGGGAAGGGAAAAGAATACCGCAGACGGAGTACAGTCTAGGGGGCCAGATACTACAAACCTCACTCAAGGAAAAAGATCTTGGGGTGAGTATAAAACCAGGCACATCTCCTGAGGCGCACATCAACCAAATAACTGCTGCAGCATATGGGCGCCTAGCAAATTTAAGAACAGCATTCCAACATCTTAATAAGGAATCGTTCAGACCCTGTACACTGTGTACGTTAGGCCCATATTGGAGTATGCGGCACCAGTTTGGAACACACTCCTAGCCAAGTACGTAAAGAAACTAGAGAAGTGCAAAGGTTTGCTAAGGGGAAGGCCTACGAGGAGAGGTTAAAGGAAATCGACCTGACGACACTGGAGGACAGGAGAGATAGGGGGGACATGATAACTACATAAAATACTGAGAGGAATTGAAAAGGTGGACAGATAGAATGTTCCAGAGATGGGACACAGCAACAAGGGGACACAGTTGGAAGCTGAAGACTCAAAAGAATCACAGAGATGTTAGGAAGTATTTCTTCAGTCACAGTAGTCAGGAAGTGGAATAGTTTTGGAAGCGATGTAGTGGAGGCAGGATCCATACATAGCTTTAAGAAGAGGTATGATAAAGCTCACGGAACAGGAAGAGTGAGTAGCGGCCAGTTGAATAGGCGGGGCCAGGAGCTGTCTCTCAACCCTCGCAACCACAATTAGTTGAGTACAACTAGGCGAGCGCGCGCACACACGTTATACCTCCTCACGCACGTTATTCCTGCAGGCGCGCACGCACGCAGACACACGCACACACGCGCCTTGTGTCAGTATCCTCACAATAAATGGTAGAATCTTAGACCTTCATTAAACAATGGAAAAAGTTATGATGATGCAGTGGAGATGAGATTATCAGTTGTTGACCTGAAACCGACCTTTGTTGATGGGAGATGGTGTCTGTAGCCAGCTGGTGCTGGGGTATTCAGCTGGTGCTGGGGTAGTCAGCTGGTGCTGGGGTAGCCAGCTGGTGCTGGGGTAGCCAGCTGGTGACGGAGCCAAGGCACTTTTTCTATCCTCATCAGTTTTGAGACGATGTTAATTTGTTGTTTCCTGAGAACACTCCCGCGACGACTCTCTCAACTTACAATTTCTTATAACAATTCACTAACTTAATACAATCAGTTATAATCTTTACGATATAAGCATCGATAATAATAGAGCATTCAATATTGATTTTGAGAGAGCTAAATCCTTAGGGATTATACTCAGTCTGAGCATTTATAGAAGTGTTATATACACTGATATGCACCAGTACATACACAGAGATGCGTGTCTCTGTATATACACTGAGAGGTGTACACTTCTCAATGTATTTTCTCTGATACTTAAAATAGAAATTAAATCATATACACTGAGTTACACACTGATGTGTGTATACACAAATACACATCTCTGGGTGTATATGTACTGAAGGCTATACACATTTCAGTGTATTTTACCTGTAGGTAGGAGAGTGTAGAGCAGGGACCGTCCTGTTGTAGCTGGTACAACCACAGTGAGGGAAACTAAGCTTCGTCAAGCTCAGCTTCGAGACTTCGAAGCTTCTGATGAAGCCTCTGAATGAGAGGTTTCTTCAAGGTGTTTTTAACGTCTTCATGAACACGGGATTCATACACCCAGAGGTGTATGTTTCTCCGTGTATACACCCAGATTTTAATTCCCATTCAAGGTATTAAAGTATTCTTGACTGGTGGTATACAGGTTGGTTAATAAGCTTTGAAGCCTATCGACTACACAAGGGTTGCGCAGTTGCCTATCCATCGCCAGACAAGAATTTTTTAATACCCAAGCAATTCTAACAAATTCTTAACATATATACTCTGAGAGATATGCAGATGTCAGGGTATATACCCGGTATGTATACAGGTGACTTCCAGCCCTGATAACTCTGGTGTAGTAGATAGACTTTAAACCCCACTAACCAAGCAATCAGCCTTCATGACAGACTTGAAACCCCACATTAAAAAATTAATTATAATAATCTTTACATCTAAAAGTGCAGTCCTAGATGACATCAATGACATACTACTATATAGAAAGTCCCTTGTTATGCTGAGCATTTCCCGCAAATTAGGTCAGTTTTGTCCCAGGATGCGACCCACACCAGTCGATCAACACCCAGGTACCCATTTTACTGATGGGTGAACATGGACATCTGGTATCTTACCGAAACTCCTCCTAATATTTCCACCCCGTACCAGGGATCGAACCCCAGTCTACAGTTTGTGAGCTGACTGTGCTACCAATTGAATTGCGGGACAGTGCGATTGGTAGGGTTTGACAAGGTTAGGTTAAAAGGATCCCTAGGTTTATTGACAAGCTATTTACAAGTTAAGGATTCCTAACTTTATTGACGAGCTAAGATCTGTTACCTACATCAGCTCATTTGAAAGCATTTTTGTCATAAAACATACAAGTAGGGAACAGGATGTTGTTGGAGCCATCTGTGTGTCACCATTTTTCATGTGATCCTTTGACTTTATCTTGTTGAAATCATAATGCTGTACGAATGTGTTCCCGACTCGAGTCATCCTGGGGATAAATGATCTCAGATGAAGTGATGTTCTGGAGAAGGGTACAGCCAGAGTGAAGCTGCTGCTGGCTGCTCGTCTTGTGGTATAGAAGATTGCTTCTCGCTGTCCTCGAAGTGGAGCCAAGTGTGGTACTTTGACAATGTTGGTCTTGTACATAACAGTAAGGCCACCCACATCCCTCCTGTGTTGAAGGGTCTGCTGAAATGACATATCTATCCAGGATGGGTCCAGGCGAGAGAAGAGACGTCTTGCTCTGTTCTCTACTTTGTCAAACAGTCGCAGATGAGAGGGCGGGGGGCTGGGGGCCAGGCAAACCAAGAAAGTGGAGCATACTCAAGATGTGAGCATACTTGTGCCTCATACAGAATCTTGCAACCACTACTGTCAAGCAGATGCGAGTTAAGTCGAAGTGTTGTAAGCTTCCTGGCTGCTTTGTTTGCAAGATTTACAACGTGGTTCTTTTTGGTCAGTTTTTAATCAAATTTCACTCCAAGGATATCAACTCCTTCCCAGGTACCAACACTCTCCTATTCATGCTTACTACTGCTCCGGCATTAACATCATGGTGCCTAGAGACAATCATCACTTGTGTTTTCTCAGGAGCAAATGTTACTTGCCATTGGTTTCCCCAAGCTGATGTATCTCTTAGCTAGTGATTGATGTAGCTAAGAGCAGCTGGCATTTCTTCTCTTGGATAAGTAAATGTCAGAGAACAGTCGTCTTCACATGCATGGATTCGGGATGAGATGAGGAAGGTCATTAAAGTAGACATTCCATAACAATGGTCCCAGCACATTTCCTTGTGGAACACTTTCCTCAATAGGAAGTCTTGCTGATTCTGTTCCATTGAGAACTACCCATGAAGGTAATCACTAAGGAGACATAGCGTAGAGCCTGCAATTCTCAGTGCTTGCAGTTTGGCAAGAGGTCCTGGTGCTACACTCTGTCGAAAGCACCAGCAATGTCCAGGGCTTCTATACAGCTGATTTTGATTCATCTAGTGACATGTGCCATTTAGTGGAGAGATTAAACAACAGATCAGCAGCAGAGTAACCTTTCCTGAAACCATATTGACGGTCATAAAGTAACGAGTGGTTGTCAAAAACTCTGTCATTTGTCTTGAGATTATGGTCTCAAGGATCTTGCCAGTGATTGACAGGAGTGTCACTGGTCTGTAGTTTCTGATTTCTTCTCTGCTCTTCTTTTTGTGAACAGGGACAACATTTCCCTCTTTCCAAAGAGAAGATCATTTACACTGTACTAGGCAGTGCTGAAAGATGCGAGTTAGATATGCTGCTAGTTCGTCTGCACATTTTCTTAGCAATCTTGGACTCAACTTGTCTGGGCCCACAGCCTTTTCTTGGTCAAGCTATTGAAGAAGGAAATGCACCTCTTCCTGCCTTATTGTCACCACAGACAGTTTTGACACAGTTCTTGCAGCTAGCCAAGGAGGGTCCTTTGCTGGATCAGGAACTTGCATTTTGGTAGAAAAGTGTTTGACAAAGAGGTCCCATCCTGTTGATTTAGATGTGGAATGAGTTCATCAGGCAGATAATCTGGTCTGTTCTCGACCAGGGTACACCAGGTTTTGGGGCCTACTCTACCTGGAGTTTACCTGGAGAGAGTTCCGGGAGTTCAACGCCTCCGCGGCCCGATCTGTGACCAGGCCTCATGGTGGATCAGGGCCTGATCAACCAGGCTGTTACTGCTGGCCGTATGCAATCCAATGTATGAACCACAGCCTGGCTGGTCAGGTACTGACTTTAGGTGCTTGTCCAGTGTCTGCTTGAAGACAGCCAGGGGTCTTTCGGTAATCCCCCTTATGTATGCTGGGGGCAGTTGAACAGTTTTGGGCCCCTAACACTTATTGTGTTTTCTCTTAACGTGCTAGTAGCACCCCTGCTTTTCATTGGGGGGATGTTGCATCGTCTGCCGAGTCTTTTGCTTTCTTAGTGAGTGATTTTCGTGTGCAAGTTTGGTACTAATCCCTCTAGGATTTTCCAAGTGTATATAATCATGTATCTCTCCTGCCTGCGTTCTAGGGAGAACAGGTTGAATAACTTCAAGCAGTATTGACCTCTTCGCTTTCAGGCCGAGAGGTACTGCTGCGCACATGCTCCTGGTTAAGTGGCCTTCCTGTGCAGTTGGATTTTCTCAAGCTGGCACAGTATTCAAGGAGGCGTGTAAACATTGTGTACATTGAGTTAGTGCGGGGTGCAGTTATGCCTCAGTCCACACAAGTGATTTTACCTGCAATTATCTGTGACATATATGGTGTTGCGGATCAAGATCTGTACGGTGTGTCGGTCAACAGGGCCTTCTGGAAATTTGTCATGTTACGATCGACAGGAGTGTATGAACGACTGGTGGAACAGTATTGAGATGGTGGAGTGGACATCAACTCGGCAGTACCTGTTCGTCTCATTGATGTGTCAAGGCACTATACTTGGGAAAAGGTATGTAATGTGCCTTTCGAGGCTGACGAGGCGGACCTACGGAACGTTTTTGAATGATATGGCACTGTGCATCTGGCAACGGCAGGTACTTGGGCGGATGGGGCATACGCCGGCTTGCCGGAGGGTACGTTCATCAGTCCATACGTAGGAGAAACTTGAAGAACAAGGTTGAGGGACTGATTTCCTCATTCTCCTCCTGTTCTTCAAGTTTCTCCTACGTACGGACTGATGAAGCCACTGTGTGGCGAAACGTTTCCTCAATAAAGATACCCAAGAGTTGCACATGTGTCTAATTTATCAACATGTCGGTTCTCTGAACTATTCATCTACGAACCTGTCAGACACTGTAACTTCTTGGGATCTTAATACTTAGGAATTCTTTTCTTGCCTAATTCTTGGGCACGACCTACTTCCACATTGAACAAATGTTACACGACCTATGACTGCTTCACCTCTCCTGCCAACGGTTTATAAGCTCCTTCTCAGCACGTATGCCGTATTCTATTCAAGATTGATGGACTGAACACATCGACTCAAGGTTGAGGGACTGATTACCTCTTTCTCCTCCTGTTCTTCAAGTTTCTCCTACGTATGGACTGATGAAGCCACTGTGTGGCGAAACGTTTCCTCAATAAAGATACCCAAGAGTTGCACATGTGTCTAATTTATCAAGAAGGGGAGGTGTGGAGGACCTTGGAGGGGATGGCACAAGGTAAGGTGCTTGGTATGGATGGCTTGCCCTGTGAGCTCTATGTGTGGCATTGGAGTGTTTTGAAGACCTTCTTAGTGAAACTGATGAATATGATGTAAAGGGAGGGGAGGATGGGCGGGTTGCAGGGGACTGCGGTTGTAGTTTTGGTGCTAAAAGGTGAGCGACCAAACATGGTGTGGGACTTTAGGGTGATGTCATTGCTGTGTGCTGATTATAAGATTTTTGCAAAAATTCTGGGAAATAGGCTGAAGTGTGTGGTGGATAGAGTGGTTGCAAGAGGACAATATGGAGTGACTGGGAGGACAATGTATGATGGATATGGTATTATAAAGGATTTTGTGGAAGGGTTGGGAAGGGAGAATGAGGGGGGCGGGGTGTCTTAGCATTAGAATGTCAGGCAGTGTATGATAGTGTAGAACGTTAGGCATTGTGGTTTATATTAAGGAGGTAGGGTTTTAGGGAGGAGGTGGTGCGTTGGGCAGAGACCTTGTACAAAGGGGTGGGAGTGCATGTACAGGTAAATGGGAAGCTGAGGGAGTGGGTATCCTTGGGTCCGAGTATAAGGCAGGGTTGTCCTCTGTCTCAACTGCTGCTTGCTTGTCTACAAGACCCATTCTATAGAGCGATGGGAGAGTGTGTGGGGGTGGATAGGGGAGTTGGGGAGTGTGTGGGGATGGATAGGGGAGTGGGGAGTGGAGAGCAGGGAATAATAGGCTATGTGATTGACACGAGGATTCTAGTGAGGAAGCGGGGGAGTTTACATGCAGTAGAGGATGTTATTGATAGTTTTGCATGAGTTACCAGTTTAAGAGTGAAAGGGGAGAAATCAAAATTGCTGGTCTTAGGAGAATGGGTGGGGAGAGGGAGTTGGGAATGAGATGTACGTTGGAATATGGTGGACAGGATAAGGGTATGTGGGATAGCGTATATGGGTAGTGCGAGGATATTTAATTCTGGACTTGTTGTGGATCGAGTGGTGGGGCGATTGGATGAGTTACGACCAAAGCATTTGAAAATACATCAGTGTGTGATAGTTGTGAAAGTATTGCTATATAGTAAAGTCTGGAACATGGCAGTTGTATATCCGTTAGCGGGTCTGAATGTTACGAGGCTGTTAAGGAAAGTTTTCTGTTTTTTTGGGGGTTCAGGGTTTGAATGGTTGGGTAGAGGTGTGGTTACACTTCCAGTCAACAGAGGGGGATTGCGGATAATAAATTTATGGCTAAGAGTCAAGTGTTTTATTTAAAGTGGGGGTTTTGCCGTGTGAGGAGACGTGAGGGTAAGGGCGTGAATGATTTATATGAGGAAGAGCAAATATGATGGGGAGGGTCGAAGATGAGGGTGAGTGAGGATGTGTTGTGGGCGTTGCTGTATGTTTGGGAACTTACTAAACTTCGCATGGGTGTTTTAGAGCATGCAGTAGTGGCAAAGGTGGTCGTGAAGGCTGAGGGTATTTACCCAATGTATGCATGGGGGGATGTATGGGAGAGGTTATGGTTGATGCTCATGCGACTGAAGGTGCGGGAGGTATTGTTCCATTTTCTCCATGGTATACTGGCATTTGGTGCTGTACTTAGGGAAAGAGGGTTGATGGTGGAGGGCAAGTGTCGGGTGTGCGGGGATAGGGAGACAGTGTTTCATGTGGTGTATTTCTGTGACAATTTAGGGGTATCAGGACACACAATTTAGGGGTATCAGGGAATGGATGAGTAAGGCTCTGGGGAGGGTGGGGGTAAGGGAAATCGGTATTGAGGGCATTAAGTCTTGATGTGGGTGGAGTAGAGGGGTCTGTGCAGCATGCAATAAGATATATAATCACGGACTTTGTTTTTATATCTTGGGCGATGAGAGGGAATGGGGATTGGGAAGTGTGCAAGAAGGTGTTGGCTGCAACCATATATAGAACCCTGAATTGTAATAGGGGGAATTATGGGAGTAGCTGAGACCAGGCTTTTCCAGAGGGGTATCGTAGTATGAATGTGAGAGCAATGTAGGCGTTGTGAATGGAGGGAGGGGGTGGTTGATGTTCAGGGGATGGAATGGACTCGTCTCATGGGTTGGGTACGCACAGGAAGTGTGTTGCTGTGGTATCAGTGTGATGTGTGGTTGTGGTGGGCGTGGTTGTGTGAGTGGATATGATAGTGCATATAGGGAGAGAGCTGTTCCTCCCTAGAAATTGGTGGCAAGATAATCTATAGGAGCATGTGATGTAATGAGTTTTCTGTTTTTGGTTGTGCGTGGATTGCATGGCCTGTTGTGTCATGCAGTTGGGTAAGAGAAAAGATTGGAGGATATGTTGCATTTATGCAATGTCTGTACTTCATTGTTGGCTACAGTGCACCTATGTATAGCTTCATGTATACTGTATAAGATGTTTAAATACCTATTGTTGGACTAGTGGTTGATTGACTGCATAGGACCTGGAGGTTGTCACTGTTATATATTATGTGTAATAAAGTACCGATTTTAATATACTGTAACACTGTGTTTATGGGGGTTTCCCTCATATAAATGTGCCCTGAAACAGATTTGTATTGATCATTGTGATGTTAAATGTTTGGAATATATTTATGGAACCATGATGCAAATTGTAAGTTAATGTGGGGGCTATATATTGCTAGTTGTACGTATGTATATGTATAGCTGTGTATGTGAGTGCATGTGTGTATGTATATATACATATATATGTGGAGCAGTGGGTAGGGTATAGGGGGTGTGATATAGCTACAGTCAGTAGCATGTGTGTTTATTGTGGAACTGTTTTTCTATTGGGGTACTGCATCTGAAGTTGTTATTTACAGTTTGTTTCTTGGTTTCAGTGATCTTATATATAGCATATGTATACACTGTAATATGTTTTAAATAAAATACAAAAAAAAAAAAATTCAAGCGTTCCCAGTAATTGAGGTGTTTTATCTCCGTTATGCGCACCGTGAAGGTTCTCTGTACATTTTCTAGGTCAGCAATTTCACCTGCCCTAAAAGGTGCTGTTAATGTGCAGCAATATTCCAGCCTAGATAGAACAAGCGACCTGAAGAGTGTCATCATGGGCTTGGCATCCCTGGTTTTGAAGGTTCTCATTATCCATCCTGTCATTTTTCTAGCAATGTGATTGATGCAATGTTATGGTCCTTGAAGATAAGATCTTCCTACATGATCACTCCCAGGTCTTTGGTATTAGTTTTCCTCTCTATTGTGTGGTTGGAATTTGTTTTATACTCAGATGAATTTTTAATTTCCTCACGTGTACCATATCGGAGTAGTTGAAATTTCTCATCATTGAACTTCACATTGTTTTCTACAGCACATTTAAAGATTTGGTTAACGTCTGCCTGGAGTCTTGCAGTGTCTTCAATGGAGGACACTATCATGCAGATTCGGGTGTCATCTGCAATGGAAGACACGGCACTGTTGCATATATCCCTAAGTCCGATATGAGGATGAGAAACAAGATGGGAGCAAGTACTGTGCTTTGTGGAACAGAGCTTTTCACCGTTATCGCCTCAGACTATACTCTGTTGACTGCTACTCTTCGTGCTCTATTTGTCAGGAAATTATAGATCCATATACCAAATTTTCCTGTTATTCCTTTTGCACGCATTTTGTGCGCTATCACACCACGGTCACACTTGTCGAAGGCTTTTGCAAAGTCTGTGTATATTACATCTGCATTCTGTTTGTCTTCTAGAGGATCCAGGACCTTGTCGTAGTGGTCCAGTAGTTGGGATAGACAGGCGCGACCTGCTCTAAACCCATGTTGCCCTGGGTTGTGTAAATGATGGGTATCTGGATTGGTGGCGATCTTTTTTCTTAGAACCCTTTCAAAGATTTTTATGATATGGGACGTTAGCGGTGTCGGGCTGTAGTTCTTTGCTATTGCTTTACTGCCTTCTTTTTAGAGTGGGGCTATGTCTGTTGCTTTCAGTAACTGTGGGACAACCCCATTGTCCATGCTCCCTCTCCATAGGATGTTAAAACCACGTGATAGGGACTTCTTTCAGTTCTTCATGAACACGAAGTTTCATGAGTCTAAGCCTGGGGCAGAATGCATGGGCATGTCATTTATCGCCTGTTCGAAGTCATTTGGCTAAAGGATAATGTCAAATAGGCTTGTGCTTACCAGATTCTGTGGTTCTCTCATAAAAAATTCATTTAGATCTTCGACTCTCAGTCCGGATAGCGGCTCGCTAAAAACCGATTCATATTGGGATTTGAGTAGCTCACTCATTGCGTTGCTGTCATCTGTGTAGGACCCATCTTGTTTAAGTAGGGCCCAATACTGGATGTTGTTCTCGACTTTGATTTGGCATAAGAGAAGAAATACTTTAGGTTTCTTTCGATTTCATTTATGGCTTTTAGTTCTTCCCACGATTCTTGACTCCTTTAGGATTCCTTCATCTTTAGTTCGATGTTTGCTATTTCTCTGACTAGTGTACTGCAGATATATTGGCCTCTTTTAGCTGCTCTGTTATTCTTTGCCTTCGCCTGTAAAGGGAGCACCTTTCTCTTTCTAGTTTACATCTTCTCATTTTTCTTAAAGAAATATGCCATTCGCATACATCGAGTGCCACAGAGTTAATCTGTTCTAGGCATAGGTTGGGGTCTCTGTTGCTTACGCTGTCTTCCCAGCTTATATCGTTTAGGACTTAGTTTACTTGGTCCCACTTTATGCTCTTGTTATTGAAATTGAATTTGGTGAAGGCTCCCTCGTGACTGACCACATTTTGCCGGTCTGGGGCTCCACGCATACATGTCTGAACCTCGATTACTCAAGAAATCGTAATGACACGATTGCAAACAAACCATACCACGAGTGGGGTTTGAACCCGCGGTCTGGAGTTTTGAGACTCTCTGACCACGGGTTCAAACCCCACCCGTGGTATGGCTTGTTTAACCTCTATTATGTTGTGATCTGAGTATATTGTTTTTGATATGGTGACATTTCATATCAAATCATCATTGTGAGTGAATATGAGGACCAATCTGGTAGGCTCTATTATTTGTTGGTTTAAGGTGAATTTTGTGCAGAGATTTAAAAGCTCGTGTGTGTGTGAGTTTTCATCTGAGCTGCCTCCTGGTGTTATCTCTGCAACAACATTATTTAATATATTCCTCCATTTTAATTGTCATATGTTGAAATACCCCCAGAAGCAAGATGTTGGGGGCAGGAGCTGGATGATTTTCCAGACAGTGATCAATTTTTAAAAGCTGTTCCTGGAATTGTTGGGACGTTGCATCCGGAGGCTTGTAGACATCTACAATGACCAGATTTTGGTTCTCAAACTTTACTGCTAAAACTTCAACTACATAATTTGGGGCATTTAGTAGTTCTGAGCATATAAATGACTCTGTCACTTATATGTTCACTCCGTCGCATCTATATAGGTTGTAATCTGGGATCCATATTTCATTGTCCAAGTGATCCTTTATGTGGGTCTCTGTGAAAACCGTGAACATTACATTTGCCTCTGCAAGCAGTCCACTGATGAAAGGTATTTTGTTGTTGGTTGCTGGCTTTAGACCCTGTATATTTGCAAAGATGAATGTCGTCTGATTGGTGGTATTGGTGGTACTGGGGGGTCTTTTTTTCCTGATCTTTTTCTTTGTCGTTTTGGAGAGAAGGCCATCGACTGTGATTCCACTTCAGAAATTATTGGATTTGGTGTGCGATTTGTGCCAATTTCTGCCAGTTTTTTTCTTTTCCTTCCTTGCGTTAAAAAGCTCTCTCTCTTGAGTGGCTGTGGCTACCCAGGTTTACCCATGGTCTGGATGTTTCGTATCTTTTCATCCCCTTTAGATGGTGTGCCTGGCAATATAAGTTATAGCATTGTCTTTCCTGAGCTAAAGAGTGACACATTTCAGGGTGGAAAAGCTTACTGGAAGGGATTTTGCATTTACCTGTTGTCATATGGGCACGGCATTTTCTAGGGTGGTCAAAGTTGCACTTCCTATCTGTTTTTCCAGATATTCCATGCCTGCAGATACCAAGTGCATAGTATTTGCATAGGCTTGGTTTCTGTTTGCCTTTGTTTTTTGTGACTGCATTCCCTGCTGGTGTATGTTTTCCTGCCTCATTTCTATCTTCACTAGTACTAACATTAGAGCTTTCATCAGTTATTTCTGGTAATTTATCATCACTATTTCTAGGGGCATCCCCTTGTTTGCTATCTCCTGTGGTATTGCTAGTTTGCAATATTGATTTTCTCATGTCCTTGACTACACCTGTTTCCGCACTACAGCTACTGTCTCCCTCAAGGCCACTAATAATCATTTCTAGTATGCTCTGTTATTTGTTGGTTTAAGGTGAATTTTGTGCAGAGATTTAAAAGCTCGTGTGTGAGTGTGTTTTCATTTGAGCTGCCTCCTGGTGAAACAAATAGTAGTCCACCCTCCCAGATACCTAGGCAGTGTTCTCGCTGTTACTGGAGGGGGCACACCACTAACAACTGCCTGCGAGAAACCAGGTGCAAATACCGCCAAAAGAAAGGACATCTGGAGGACAGTGCCAGAAGAATAAAAGAACTTGACAGAGAGGACCACCTGTTTCGAGACCTGTTCTTGAAACAAACCAGCAGGATGTTTGAACTAGTGATCACACACACCTGTCACCCACTCAGCTACTCCTATCTCAGCCAAGCAGGTGGTATTGTGCCTTATACAAGACCACAGACCTACATCTCAGCACCTGCCTTGGTGCCCTACCTCTCTCAAGAGCAAGCACCTTATACGCTTTACACACCCACCACCTCAGGGTCCTGTCGGCCAACATTAGAGGTTTCATTACCAGTGTTGGAGAGCTCAAACAGTTTTGTGAACACTCGACGTCCTGACATGATAGCTGTTGTTGAAACATTTTTGGATGACAGGACTCTAGAGAATTTTGCAAGAATTGATGGCTACACATCATGGATGAGAAGAGAGAGGCAAGGGCAAGGAGGACGTGTTGTTGTGTGCTTCTCTAAAAGTGTAAATGCCCAGCACATTGATGTTGCCATCCCTACTCATCTTGAAATGATGTTCTTCAAGCCATGCATAAACACTAGTACCTCTGTACTAGTATGTGCAATGTACAGACCTTAGTGTCAACATGCAGACCCCATCAACTTCGTAATGGAAAAGGTGGACTCCCTTTTCTTCCAACACAACTGTCAGCATATCATAAATGTTGGTGACCTCAACCAACATCTTATACAGAGGGACTTTGATGACCTTCTTAAGATCCCAGCAGAACGAGGTGAGGAGTCCACACATACAACCTGGCTGTGGGAAAGAGGTAATTGGCCAGCCCTTTGCTCTGAGCTCGCCACCACCGATTGGAATGCCCTTCTTCAAGGAGATGTTGACAACCAAATGAAAGCCTTCACTGGACACATCCTTAATCTGCAACAAGAACACATCCCACACAGGCAGAATGTGACGAAGCCTACAGATCAGCTTTGGTTTGGTTTTCATTGTAGAGAGGCTGCTACTGCTAAGAACAAGGCATGGCAAAGGCTTAAGAGATATCCTACTACCTTTAACAGGAACTTGCACAGGCAAGCCTGTAGGCATATGGGTGAAGTTCATTAGTGGACCATCCCTAAATGGGAGGTGGACTCAAAAAGAAAGCTAGCATCAGGTAGAGTAGCCTCCAAAACCTGATAGCAATTGGTCAAGGACAGACAAGGTTACCTGATTGATAAACTCATTCAACCTCTAAATCAACAAGGTGGGACCACCTCTACTAGTAGTCAAGAGAAAGCACATCTCTTTGCCAAACATTTTGCTACCAAAATGAAGGTTCCTGATCCAGCTAGGGATTCTCCTTAGCTAGCAGCAAGAACTGTGTCAAAACTGTCAGTGGTGGCAATAAGACAGGAGGAGGTGCATTTCTTTCATAAATCGCTTGACCAAGAAAAAGGCTATGGGCGAGGCAAGTTGAGCCCAAGATTGCTGAGAAGATGTGCAGGCCAGCAAGCAGCACCTTTAACTCGCATCTTTCAGCACTGCCTAGTACAGTGTAAATGACCTCTGTGGAAAAAGGCAAATGTAGACCCTGTTCACAAAAAGAAGAGCAGAGCAGAAATCAGCAACTACAGACCAGTGTCACTCCTGTCAATCACTGGCAAGATCCTTGAGACAATAATCTCAAGACAAATGACAGTTTATTTTGAATTCCACTTACTACTTTGTGAACGTCAATATGGCTTCAGGAAATGTAACTCTACTGCTGATATCTTGTTAAATCTCTCCTCTAAATGGCACCAGTCACTGGATGAATCAAAAGTCAACTATGAGGTAGCACCGGACATTGCTGGAGATTTCGACCGAGTGTAGCACCGGGGCATCTGGGCAAAAATGCAAGCACTGGGAACTGCAGGCTCTAGCTATGTCTCCTTAGTGATTACCTTCATGGTAGATCTCTAAAGGTAGTTCTCAATGGAACAGAATCAACAACACATCCTATTGGGGCAAGTGTTCCACAAGGAAGCGTGCTGGGACATTGTTATGGAATGTCTACTTCAATGACCTTCTTCATCTCATCCCAGATCCTCATGCATATGCAGACGTCTGTACTCTGACATTTACTTATCCAAAAGAAGAAATGCCAGCTGCTCTTCGCTACATCAATCACCAGCTAAGAGCTATATCAGCTTGGGGAAACCGATCGCAAGTAACGTTTGCACTTGAGAAAACACAAATGATGATAGTATCTAGGCAACATTATCGTAATGCCTGTTAGAGTGTTGATAGCTGGGGAAGAGGTTGATATCCTTTGGGTGAAATTTGACCCAAAACTGACCATGAAGAACCACGTTGCAAATCTTGCAAACAAGGCAGCCTGGAAGCTTATAGCACTTCGCATATTGTTTTATAACAATATAAATGTTTTCAAATGAGCTGATGCAGGTAACAAATCTAAGCTCGTCAATAAAGTTAGGAATCCTTAACTGGTAAATAGGTTGTCAATAAACCTAGGGATCTTTAACCTAACCTTGTCAAACCCAGTGTAAAAAAAATAAATAAAGAGGGGACAGAGAGAGAAATATATAAAGGGGGGGTTACTCATACTTCGAATCTTCGTTAAGCAACTAAGAAAGAAATGCTGGTGTCCAGCAGTTCGACTTGTAGCGCACTCATCTCACACACTAATGTCTGGGTTCGATACCCGATACGGAGTGGAAACATTAGGTTTTTCCATAAGATACCTGCTGTCGATATTCACCCATCAGTAAAATAGGTACCTGGGTGTTAGTGGACTGGTGTGGGTCGCATCCTGGGAACAAAACTGACCTAATTTGCGGGAAATGCTCAGCATAACAAGGGACTTTCTATAGAGTAGCATGTCATTGATGTCAACTATATAGTAATATGTCATTGATGTCAACTATATAGTAATATGTCATTGATGTCAACTATATAGTAATGTGTCATTGATGTCAACTATATAGTAATATGTCATTGATGTCAACTATATAGTAGTATGTCATTGATGTCAACTATATAGTAGTATGTTACCGATGTCAACTGTATAGTAGTATGTTATTGATGTCAACTATATAGTAGTGCCATTGAAGTCAACTATATAGTATGTCATTGATGTCAACTATATAGTAGTATGTCACTGATGTCAATTATGGTCTGTACTTGTAGAGATAAAGATAATTATTATTGTTATTAATATTTTTAATGTGGGGCTTCAAGTCTGTCTATTACACGAGGGTCATTTAAGCTGATTGGTTGGTTAGTGGGGTTTAAAGTCTATCTACTTCACGAGGGTTATGAGGGCTGCAAGTCACCTGCATACCTACTGGGTATATACCCTGAAATCTGGATATCTCTCAGGGTATGTACGTTAGGAATTTGTTTGAATACTTTCTGTATTAAAAAATTCTTGTTTTTCGATGGATGGGTTACAGCACAACCCAGTAGTCGATAGGCTTCAAACCCTGTTAACCAACCTGTATACCACCAGTCAAAAATACTTTAATACCTTAATGGGAATTAAATTCTGGGTGTATACACGGAGAAACAATCACCTCTGGGTGTATGAATCCCGTGTTCATGAAGACGTTAAAAACACCTTGAAGAAACCTCTCATTCAGAGGCTTCATCAGAAGCTTCGAAGTCTCGAAGCTGAGATTGACGAAGCTTATTTTCCCTCACTGTGGTTGTAGCAGCTACAACAGGACGGTCGCTGCTCTACACTCTCCTATCTACAGGTAAAATACACTGAAGTGTGTATATCCTTCAGTACATATACACCCAGAGATGTGTATTTGTGTATACACACATCAGTGTGTAACTCAGTGTATATGATTTAATTTCCATTTAAGGTATAAGAGTATACTTTGAGAAGCATACACCTCTCAGTGTATGTACAGAGACATGCATTTCTGTGTATATACTGGTGTATATCAGTGTATACAACATGTTTATAAATGCTCAGACTGTGTGCAATCCCTAAGGATTTAACGCTCAAAAAATCAGTATTGAATGCGCTATTATTATCGATGCTTACTTTGTAATGATTATAACCGATGGTAGTAAACTAGTGAGTTGTTATTAGTGATTATAGTTCATAGAGTTATCGCGGGCGTGTCACTGTGGGCGTGTTGCGGCAATGATGTTGCGACGCGAGTGTTGCGACGCGAGTGTTGCGACGCGAGTGTTGCGACGCGAGTGTTGCGACGCGAGTGTTGAGACGCGAGTGTTGAGACGCGAGTGTTGCGACGCGAGTGTTGCGACGCGAGTGTTGCGACGCGAGTGTTGCGACGCGAGTGTTGCGACGCGAGTGTTGCGACGCGAGTGTTGAGACGCGAGTGTTGAGACGCGAGTGTTGCGACGCGAGTGTTGCGACGCGAGTGTTGAGACGCGAGTGTTGAGACGCGAGTGTTGCGACGCGAGTGTTGCGACGCGAGTGTTGCGACGCGAGTGTCGCGACGCGAGTGTTGCGACGCGAGAGCTCTCAGAAAAATAACAAATTAACAATGAATCAAAACTGTTGAAGACAGAACAGGTGGCTTGGCTCAAGCACCAGCTGGCTACCCTAGCACCAGCTGCCTACCTCAGCACCACCTGGCTACCCCAGCACCACCTGGCTACCCCAGCACCACCTGGCTAATGTAGCACCACCTGGCTACCCCAGCACCAGTTGGCTACCCAAGCACTAGTTGGCTACCCTAGCACTAGTTGGCTTCCCTAGCACTAGTTGGCTACCCTAGCACTAGTTGGCTACCCTAGCACTAGTTGGCTACCCTAGCACTAGTTGGCTACCCTAGCACTAGTTGGCTACCCTAGCACTAGTTGGCTACCCTAGCACTATTTGGCTACCCTAGCACAAGTTGGCTACCCTAGCACCAGATGGCTACCCTAGCACCAGATGGCTACCCTAGCACCAGATGGCTACCCTAGCACTATTTGGCTACCCTAGCACTAGTTGGCTACCCTAGCACTAGTTGGCTACCCTAGCACTAGTTGGCTACCCTAGCACTAGTTGGCTTCCCTAGCACTAGTTGGCTACCCTAGCACTAGTTGGCTACCCTAGCACTAGTTGGCTACCCTAGCACTAGTTGGCTACCCTAGCACTACTTGGCTACCCTAGCACTAGTTGGCTTCCCTAGCACTAGTTGGCTACCCTAGCACTAGTTGGCTTCCCTAGCACTAGTTGGCTACCCTAGCACTAGTTGGCTACCCTAGCACTAGTTGGCTACCCTAGCACTAGTTGGCTACCCTAGCACTAGTTGGCTACCCTAGCACTAGTTGGCTACCCTAGCACTAGTTGGCTACCCTAGCACTAGTTGGCTACCCTAGCACCAGATGGCTACCCCAGCACCAGTTGCCTACCCTAGCACTAGTTGGCTACCCTAGCACTAGTTGACTACCCTAGCACTAGTTGGCTACCCTAGCACTAGTTGGCTACCCTAGCACTAGTTGGCTACCCTAGCACTATTTGGCTACCCTAGCACTAGTTGGCTACCCTAGCACCAGATGGCTACCCTAGCACCAGATGGCTACCCTAGCACCAGATGGCTACCCTAGCACTAGTTGGCTACCCTAGCACTAGTTGGCTACCCTAGCACCAGATGGCTACCCTAGCACCAGATGGCTACCCTAGCACCAGATGGCTACCCTAGCACTAGTTGGCTACCCTAGCACTAGTTGGCTACCCTAGCACCAGATGGCTACCCTAGCACCAGATGGCTACCCTAGCACCAGATGGCTACCCTAGCACCAGATGGCTACCCTAGCACCAGATGGATACCCTAGCACCAGCTGACTACAGACACCATCTGCCATCAACAAAGGTCAGTTTGAGGTCAACAACTGATGATAATCTCACCTCCACTGCATCATAATAATAATTTCCTTTGTTTAATGAAGGTCTAAGATTTTACGATATTTTGTGAGTGACGAGGTATAACGTGTGTGTGTGACGAGGTATAACGTGTGTGTGTGACGAGGTATAACGTGTGTGTGTGACGAGGTATAACGTGTGTGTGTGACGAGGTATAACGTGTGTGTGTGACGAGGTATAACGTGTGTGTGTGACGAGGTATAACGTGTGTGTGTGACGAGGTATAACGTGTGTGTGTGACGAGGTATAACGTGTGTGTGTGACGAGGTATAACGTGTGTGTGTGACGAGGTATAACGTGTGTGTGTGACGAGGTATAACGTGTGTGTGTGACGAGGTATAACGTGTGTGTGTGACGAGGTATAACGTGTGTGTGACGAGGTATAACGTGTGTGTGTGTGACGAGGTATAACGTGTGTGTGTGTGACGAGGTATAACGTGTGTGTGTGTGACGAGGTATAACGTGTGTGTGTGTGACGAGGTATAACGTGTGTGTGTGTGACGAGGTATAACGTGTGTGTGTGTGACGAGGTATAACGTGTGTGTGACGAGGTATAACGTGTGTGTGTGTGACGAGGTATAACGTGTGTGTGTGTGACGAGGTATAACGTGTGTGTGGGCGAGGTATAACGTGTGTGTGTGTGACGAGGTATAACGTGTGTGTGTGTGACGAGGTATAACGTGTGTGTGTGTGACGAGGTATAACGTGTGTGTGTGTGACGAGGTATAACGTGTGTGTGTGTGACGAGGTATAACGTGTGTGTGTGACGAGGTATAACGTGTGTGTGTGTGACGAGGTATAACGTGTGTGTGACGAGGTATAACGTGTGTGTGTGTGACGAGGTATAACGTGTGTGTGTGTGACGAGGTATAACGTGTGTGTGACGAGGTATAACGTATGTGTGACGAGTATAACGTGTGTGTGTGTGACGAGGTATAACGTGTGTGTGTGTGACGAGGTATAACGTGTGTGTGTGTGTGTGTGTGACGAGTATAACGTGTGTGTGTGTGACGAGGTATAACGTGTGTGTGTGTGTGTGTGTGACGAGGTATAACGTGTGTGTGTGTGTGTGTGACGAGGTATAACGTGTGTGTGTGTGACGAGGTATAACGTGTGTGTGTGTGACGAGGTATAACGTGTGTGTGTGTGACGAGGTATAACGTGTGTGTGACGAGGTAAACGTGTGTGTGTGTGACGAGGTATAACGTGTGTGTGTGTGACGAGGTATAACGTGTGTGTGTGACGAGGTATAACGTGTGTGTGTGTGTGTGACGAGGTATAACGTGTGTGTGTGTGTGTGACGAGGTATAACGTGTGTGTGTGTGACGAGGTATAACGTGTGTGTGTGTGTGACGAGGTATAACGTGTGTGTGTGTGACGAGATATAACGTGTGTGTGTGTGTGACGAGGTATAACGTGTGTGTGTGACGAGGTATAACGTGTGTGTGTGACGAGGCAAAACGTGTGTGCGTGTGACGAGGTATAACATGTGTGTGTGTGACGAGGTATAAAAGTGTGTGTGTGTGACGAGGTATGACGTGTGTGTGTGTGACGAGGTATAACGTGTGTGTGTGACGAGGTATAACGTGTGTGTGTGTGACGAGGTATAACGTGCGTGTGTGTGACGAGGTATAACGTGTGTGTGTGTGACGAGGTATAACGTGTGTGTGTGACGAGGTATAACGTGTGCGTGTGACGAGGTATAACGTGTGTGTGTGACGAGGTATAACGTGTGTGTGTGTGACGAGGTATAACGTGTGTGTGTGTGACGAGGTATAACGTGTGTGTGTGTGACGATGTATAACGTGTGTGTGTGTGACGAGGTATAACGTGTGTGTGTGTGACGAGGTATAACGTGTGTGTGTGTGACGAGATATAACGTGTGTGTGTGTGACGAGGTATAACGTGTGTGTGTGACGAGGTATAACGTGTGTGTGTGTGACGAGGTATAACGTGTGTGTGTGTGTGACGAGATATAACGTGTGTGTGTGTGTGACGAGGTATAACGTGTGTGTGTGACGAGGTATAACGTGTGTGTGTGTGACGAGGTATAAAGTGTGTGTGTGTGTGACGAGGTATAACGTGTGTGTGTGTGTGACGAGGTATAACGTATGTGTGTGTGACGAGGTATGACGTGTGTGGGGTGTGACGAGGTATAACGTGTGTGTGTGACGAGGTATAACGTGTGTGTGTGTGTGACGAGGTATAACGTGTGTGTGTGTGACGAGGTATAACGTGTGTGTGTGTGACGAGGTATAACGTGTGTGTGTGTGTGACGAGATATAACGTGTGTGTGTGTGACGAGGTATAACGTGTGTGTGTGACGAGGTATAACGTGGTGTGTGTTGGACGAGGTATAACGTGTGTGTGTGTGTGACGAGGTATAACGTGTGTGTGTGTGACGAGGTATAACGTATGTGTGTGTGACGAGGTATGACGTGTGTGTGTGTGACGAGGTATAACGTGTGTGTGTGACGAGGTATAACGTTTGTGTGTGTGTGACGAGGTATAACGTGTGTGTGTGTGACGAGGTATAACGTGTGTGTGTGACGAGGTATAACGTGTGTGTGTGTGACGAGGTATAACGTGTGTGTGTGACGAGGTATAACGTGTGTGTGTGTGACGAGGTATAACTTGTGTGTGTGTGATGAGGTATAACGTGTGTGTGTGTGACGAGGTATAACGTGTGTGTGTGAGACGAGGTATAACGTGTGCGTGTGTGACGAGGTATAACGTGTGTGTGTGTGACGAGGTATAACGTGTGTGTGTGACGAGGCATAACGTATGTGTGTGTGACGAGGTATAACGTGTGTGTGTGTGACGAGGTATAACGGGTGTGTGTGTGACGAGGTATAACGTGTGTGTGTGTGACGAGGTATGACGTGTGTGTGTGTGACGAGGTATAACGTGTGTGTGTGACGAGGTATAACGTGTGTGTGTGACGAGTATAACGTGTGTGTGTGACGAGGTATAACGTGTGTTGTGTGTGACGAGGTATAACGTGTGTGTGTGACGAGGTATAACGTGTGTGTGTGACGAGGTATAACGTGTGTGTGTGACGAGGTATAACGTGTGTGTGTGTGACGAGGTATAACGTGTGTGTGTGTGACGAGGTATAACGTGTGTGTGTGTGACGAGGTATAACGTGTGTGTGTGTGTGACGAGGTATAACGTGTGTGTGTGTGACGAGGTATAACGTGTGTGTGTGTGACGAGGTATAACGTGTGTGTGTGTGTGACGAGGTATAACGTGTGTGTGTGGGACGAGGTATAACGTGTGTGTGTGTGACGAGGTATAACGTGTGTGTGTTGGACGAGGTATAACGTGTGTGTGTGTGACGAGGTATAACGTGTGTGTGTGTGACGAGGTATATAGTGTGTGTGTGTGTGACGAGGTATATAATGTGTGTGTGGGACGAGGTATAACGTGTGTGTGTGGGACGAGGTATAACGTGTGTGTGTGAGACGAGGTATAACGTGTGTGTGAGAGAGAGGTGGTAAAACATGCGTGTGTGTACTCACCTAATTGTACTCACCTAATTGTGGTTGCAAGGGTCGAGACTCAGCTCCTGGCCCCGCCTCTTCACTGATCGCTACTGGGTCCTCTCTCTCTCTGCTTCCTGAGCTTTGTCATACCTCTTCTTAAAACTATGTATGGTTCCTGCCTCCACTACTTCACTTGCTAGGCTATTCCACTTGCTGACAACTCTATGACTGAAGAAATACTTCCTAACGTCCCTGTGACTCGTCTGAGTCTTCAGCTTCCAGTTGTGACCCCTTGTCCCTGTGTCCCCTCTCTGGAACATCCTATCTCTGTCCACCTTGTCTATTACCCGCAGTATCTTGTATATCGTTATCATGTCTCCCCTGACCCTTCTGTCCTCCAGTGTCGTCAGTCCGATTTCCCTTAACCTTTCCTCGTACGACATTCCCTTGAGCTTTTGGGACTAGCCTTGTTGCAAACCTTTGTACTTTCTCTAACTTCTTGACGTGCTTGACCAGGTGTGGGTTCCAGACTGGTGCTGCATACTCCAGTATGGGCCTAACATACACAGTGTACAGTGTCTTGAACGATTCCTTATTAAGGAATCGGAACGCTATTCTCAGGTTTGTCAGGCGCCCATATGCTGCAGCAGTTATTTGGTTGATGTGTGCCTCCGGTGATGTGCTCGGTGTTATGGTCACCCCAAGGTCTTTCTCCCTGAGTGAGGTCTGTAGTCTTTGTCCACCTAGCCTAAACACTGTCTGCGGTCTTCTTTGCCCCTCCCCAATCTTCATGACTTTGCATTTGGCTGGATTGAATTCGAGGAGCCAGTTACTGGACCACATGTCCAGCCTGTCCAGGTCTCTTTGCAGTCCTGCCTCATCCTCGTCCGATTTAATTCTTCTCATCAACTTCACGTCATCTGCGAACAGGGACACTTCAGAGTCTATTCCTTCCATCATGTCGTTCACATATATCAAAAATAGCACTGGTCCTAGAACTGACCCCTGTGGGACCCCGCTCGATACAGGCACCCACTGTGATACCTCTTCACGTACCATGACTCGTTGCTGCCTCCCTGTCAGGTATTCCCTTATCCATTGCAGTGCCCTCCATTTTACATGCGCCTGAGTGTGAGTGTGTGTGTGAGTGTCTTGTGTGGTGTAATGACTGGCTGCAACTTCTAGTGACCTGACACAACCCTCCTGGGACTTGACCGACCCATGCACAGTCTTACAATGTTGCCCTTAAAAGCTTGTCCCACCTACCTTCTCACACTCGTCAACACTATATTCACTATGTCTATGCTATTTCTATTCTAATTCTGGTAATAGCTTGCAGGAGTGAGTGACCAGTATCAAACAGTATGCAAGGCCAGCCAGGGCCGTCAACATGCAAACCACAAATAGGCGAATAAACTTGCGCTCAATGGTGCGGTGACAGGTTGCCAGCTGCTGATGACGGAGTCGTCGTACGTAGGCCTTAAATCCCTATTTTGGAGATCCTTCACCCGTGATGTTTATAACCATATATTCTCATACATCCCGCTTCCTCACGCGATGTCACTCTTCACTGATGATAGTATACACTTCACATTATATACACTTCACTTTATATGTATAATGGCGCACAACTTGTGACGTCACTTCCTCAGACCTACCGCTGCCAATGTGGCAACAGCGCCTAAGACCCCCAACAGTTTGCACTTTGAAATATTATGATTTCAGCTTTCCTCTCACTTTCTTTAACTAATAACTTTAATTATCACTCGTAGTATTGGTAGTATTAGCGTGGTTGTGAGGAGGTATAACGTGTGTGTGAAGTATAGTACGGTTGTGAGGAGATATAGCATGGTTGTGAGGAGGTATATCATGGATAACGTGTGTGTGAGGAGGTATAGCGTGAATGAGGAGGTATAACTGAGATTGTTCCTGAAGATGTAGATAGTATGGTATACATGTTCCTGGTATACATGGACTTGGAATACATGAACCTGGTATACATGGACCTGGGAGGTGTGTATTAATACGTAGTATTTACATTACAGGTAGGTGAAGCTTCACAGATCGTCGAGAGAGAGATGACAGCATCACTAAGGTAAGTTGATGATCATGTTGTAATAATGTTGAAATTACCGCCAATGTGTTGGGTAAAAACAAAGTACAACAATTGCGATATTTTATTGCGGCAACGTTTCGCTCTCGTGCAGAGCGAAACGTTGTCATAATCAAATGTCACATTAGTTGCACTTGTGTGCTTAAGATGTTTAAGTTAGCTCTTATCAGCGTAGTTTCCTGTTGTCAAGGAGCATCTGTTTGTGTACAGAGCGTATAAAGATGATAAGGAAGAGTTGCTCATCCATGTTTTCTATCGTTACGTTGAGTTGAAAGTCCCAATCATTCTTAAGTCGTGGGAATCCCGTAGTTTCCTTCCAGTACTTACATGGGCATGTTTTCCAAGAATAACGAGTAAATAAATAAAAATTTACGAGTCAGGCATTTATACACAAGTCTTTTTTGAAGGAATATTTTGCTTGGTAATCAATTCATCTATGTAAATATCCATGTCACTGTTTTGACCAGCAGGACATCACAAGTACTATTTGATCCATGGTGAGTGAGTTTTATAACTTGTCGTGGGTTCAAACGCCACCCGTACCATGATTTGTTTAACTTGTATCCTAGACTGTGACTACAGTCGGTCCTACTATCCCTCTCACACACAGTATATTCTATCCCATCCCATAAACTTCTCACATCCTGTAAGGAAGGAGGTAGAAGTACACAAGTCCCCTCGTATCCGAGGGGATAAATTCCAAAACTTACCGTGGATACCCGAAACCGCGGATAGTAGCGAACCATTTATATATAATTAGTGGTTTTTCGTTTACATACATACCTATGATAAAGTTGATAAATTACTCACAGTAAGTTGAGAATTATCACTTGTTCACTGATGGGCAGCACTTGACGGCTTCTCTTAGTGTTTGAACAACTGTCACCATCGTTACTTTTGTGATCATTATTAAGCAAAATTAAGAGTTATTTTTTGGGTCACAGTAAACCACAGACAATTCAAACAAAAGAAATCTGAATTCACAGATACAGGGTTTACTGCATCACTTTCCGTAAAGTCAGTAGAGCGAGAGATATCGTAAATGTTAATTCGTTGAGGCATCTTTATTGCAAAACGTTTTGCTTACATAGTAGATTTCTTCAGCTGAATACAGATGGACCAGCAGAAGCAGCAGTCGACTGAAGGAGCCTACTGTGCAGTCGGAAAGTTTCGCAATAAATTTAAGTATCAACTGCACATATTGTCTAGAATAGAGAGGAAGAGCGAAATGGAGGATTCCGAAATGGCAGGAACAATTATATATATATATATATATATATATATATATATATATATATATATATATATATATAATGTATATCTATATATATATTACATATATATATATATATATATAATATATATATATATATATATATATATATAATATATATATATATATATTTATTACATATATATATATATATATATATATATATATATTTATTACATATATATATATATATAAATATATATATATATATATATATATATATATATAAATATATATATATTTATATATATATTTATTATATATATATATATATATATAGTATATATATATATATATATATATATATATATATATATATATATATATATATATATATATATTACATATATATATATATATATATATATATAATATATATATATATATATATATATATAATTAATAAACAGAATACATTTACAGAAAAAAACATAAACATGAATACAATGGCACAATGTATCAAAGATGATGAATTTCCTCCAGCTCCTCCGAGGCTGGACGTGAACCAAGTATGCAGCAAGCATTTCCCCTCTGGATGGCGACGCTGAGGCGCTGGAACATGAAAGTGGCTGCCCTTGGGTCCCTGGTGGTGTCGATGAGTCTGGAACCCAATTCTTTAAGGAAACGTGTGGCATTTTTTCCCCATGATCCCAAGGTCTCTGATCCCACTGGGACAAATTGATACTGTTGGCTAATGTCCCTGTACTTGCTGATCTTGTACTCCTCCCTGTGGTCAGCAGCTCCTCCCTGTCGCCCCACACTGTGATGGATATAGGTGTCAGCCAGTGTGGACACACAGGTATAGTCCCATGCTAAGAGCTTGCCATTCTTCCAAGCATAGATGGTGATCCCGTCGTGGCTGTTTGCTGGGTTGTGGGTATTGTTTGCTGCAAGTGATCGTGGCTCCCTCTCGGCAGGGCATCCAGCTGTAGCAAGGGTTCTCTTAATGATGTCGTTGACCTCATTGTGTCTTGCATGCCAGCCCTTGGTTTTGGAACAGTTAAGACCATGTAGACCGTATTGGTCTGCTTGCACTTCGCCGCAAATACACATATATTCTGTGTGAATTGGGGCAGCAAGGCGCAGAGCCACTGCAATACGGAGGGTCTTAGGGTCGAGTCGCGTTCCCATTGCCGATATGGGAACTGTTTGGAGGAAGTCCCCGGAGTGAGGTGCACTCACAGCCTGGAGACGGGCAATCTCCCTATCTGATGTTGCAGCCCTGAGCATGTTGGCAAGCACCTTTTCAGCAATTGGGCTATCCCAGCTTGACTGTGAGCCAGTGATGCACTAGGGTTTGGTGCTGGAGCAGCAAGAGTCTCCCATTCGGTGATGGCACTGACATAGCTAGGGTCTTCTATTCCTGCTGAGTCACTGAGGGTGTCAGGAAGAATTTGTCTTATCAACTCGTTTGATGCAATGGAAGAGGATAGGAAAGCTGGTAGAGCAATCTCGGAGGATCTGCGTACTCCTAGCCCTCCAAGCCTGACCGGAAGTGAGGCTTGCAACCACTGTCCATCGTCAAGGGAAAGATTCAATACACTCTCTAGCATGGCCTTCAGGAGAGAGTCATATTCTTTGAGTTTTGGACTGCTGAAGGCTGGGGAGCATCTCAGAAAATAGGTAAGTTTTGGGGTTGACAGGCACCTGGTGAGTAGGTAGAAGGCATCGTGTGTGTCATATATATATATATATATATATATATATATATATATATATATATATATATATTATATATATATATATATATATATATATATATATATATATATATTATTGATTTTGGAAGTATGAGTGTAACTGTGCAGCCTCAGACTCGGAGAAGAGGTTTATCCTCTGAGCTAAACATTTTCGCCGTCTACTAACACCCTAAAACTATTCCAGCTGAACCTAGTCTAACTGAACCGACAAAAAAATAATTCTCGTAGAAATGCATGAATGACAAATCGACAAATAATTCACTCTGTGATTAGAAAAGTTTGCAAAATGAGGGCGACCTGTTCTCATTTCAGTAACTTTATTTTCTACTGCGATTCCATACTTAAATATCCAGGGAACACAAAGAAAATAATGTGTTTTTTTTCTCCTCTGTTAAGAGTGAGTCTAACTGCTTCGTGGAGTTCAATAACTGACAGTTTAAAATGTACAATATAAAGTCTGATTTCAGAATTGTACCAAATTTTTGGAGAGGTTGTTAATGTTAGGTTAGATTAGGATCAGTTAGGATGGGTCGGGTTTGATTGTGTACCACAAATCACACTACGTACTTTATACGACTCTCTCACCTACCCTCACCTCACCTAAGTTATTTGTGCCAGGGGATCTACTGCTACAAAGCACTTGGAACCATTAATAACCCAACAAAAAAAGCCGCTGTGCATTCCAGAGCAAAGTAACACACTTCCACACTGTTCAAAATATGCGCTCATACTATTGTCATATTTTATATATATATATATATATATATATATATATATATATATATATATATATATGTGTGGTGCCGAATATGTAAAACTGGTCAATTAGCAAGAACTCATTTAAAATTAGGTCCTTTCTGAAATTTTCTTTTATACGTTTAAAGATATATTTTTTCATTAATGTTAATGTAAAAAATTTTAATTTTGCACCAAAAGAATCTTGGAAAACTTACCTAGCCTTATTATAACAAGAGCAATTTATTTTAGCCTAACCCAACTAAATAATTTTTAGATTTGCTTACAATAATTTAATACTAAACAAACACAGTCAAATATATTTTTTTTCGCTAAGTTCAGAATGATTTTGGCGAAATTATTGCATATACAAATTTTCACTTGTCTTATATGGCAAGATGAGCGTTGCTATTTAAGCCAAGATCGCAAGTTCTGCCTATTCGGCACGACATATATATATTCTTTCAACAAACCGGCCGTACCCCACCGAGGCAGGGTGGCCGAAAAAGAAAAACCAAAGTTTCTCTTTTTAAATTTAGTAATGTATACAGTAGGAGGGGTTACTAGCCACTTGCTCCCGGCATTTTAGTCGCTTGTTACAACACGCATGGCTTATGGAGGAAGAATTCTCCTCCACTTTCCCATGGAGATAAAAGGAAATGAACAAGAACTAGTAAGAAAATGGAAGAAAACCCAGAGGGGTATGTATATATATATATATGCTTGTACATGTATGTGTAGTGTGACCTAAGAGTAAGTAGAAGTAGCAAGACGTACCTGAAATCTTGCATGTTCATGAGACAGAAAAAATGGACACCAGCAATCCTACGATCATGTAAAACAATTACAGGCTTTCGTTTTACACTCACTTGGCAGGACTGTAGCACCTACCTGGGTGGTTGCTGTGTACCAACCTACTACCTACTAATAATGTCGTGCCGAATATGTAAAACTGGTCAATTAGCAAGAACTCGTTCAAAATTAAGCCCTTTCTGAAATTTTCTCTTATACGTTTGAAGATATATTTTTTCATTTATGTTAAAGTAAAAATTTTTAATTTTGCACCAAAAGAATCTTAGAAAACTTACCTAACCTTATTATAACAATAGCAATATATTTTACATTAACTCAACTAAATATATTTTAGATTTATTAACAATAACAATAATTCAATACTATACAGAGTGAAACATATTTTTTTCATAAGGTTCAGAATGATTTTGGCGAACTTATTGCTTAAACAAATTTCGCTTGTCCTATATTAAAAGATGAGCGTTGCTATTTAAGCCAAGATCGCAAGTTCTGCCTATTCAGCACGACATTATATATATATATATATATATATATATATATATATATATATATATATATATATATATACACAGAGAGAGAGAGAGAGAAATTGTTAAATGTTGATGAAGATAGGGAAGCTGTGATTTCGTGTATAGGGCAAGGAGGAATAACATCTTGTAGGAGCAATGAAGAGCCAGTTGTGAGTGTGGGGGAAGTTCGTGAGGCAGTAGGTAAAATGAAAGGGGGTAAGGCAGCCAGGATTGATGGGATAAAGATAGAAATGTTAAAAGCAGGTGGGGATATAGTTTTGGAGTGGTTGGTGCAATTATTTAATAAATGTATGGAAGAGGGTAAGGTACCTAGGGATTGGCAGAGAGCATGCATAGTTCCTTTGTATAAAGGCAAAGGGGACAAAAGAGAGTGCAAAAATTATAGGGGGATAAGTCTGTTGAGTATACCTGGTAAAGTGTATGGTAGAGTTATTATTGAAAGAATTAAGAGTAAGACGGAGAATAGGATAGCAGATGAACAAGGAGGCTTAGGAAAGGTAGGGATGTGTGTTCCAGGTGTTTACAGTGAAACATAAAAGTGAACAGTATTTAGATAAGGCTAAAGAGGTTTTTGTGGCATTTATGGATTTGGAAAAGGCGTATGACAGGGTGGATAGGGGGGCAATGTGGCAGATGTTGCAGGTGTATGGTGTAGTAGGTAGGTTACTGAAAGCAGTGAAGAGTTTTCACGAGGATAGTGAGGCTCAAGTTAGAGTATGTAGGAAAGAGGGAAATTATTTCCCAGTAAAAGTGGGCCTTAGACAAGGATGTGTGATGTCACCGTGGTTGTTTAATATATTTATAGATGAGGTTGTAAGAGAAGCAAATGCGAGGGTCTTGGCAAGAGGCGTGGAGTTACAAAATAAAGAATCACACATAAAATGGGAGTTGTCACAGTTGCTCTTTGCTCATGACACTGTGCTCTTGGAAGATTCTGAAGAGAAGTTGCAGAGATTGGTGGATGAATTTGGTAGGGTGTGCAAAATAAGAAAATTAAAAGTGAATACAGGAAAGAGTAAGGTTATGAGGATAAAAAGATTAGGTAATGAAAGATTAGATATCAGATTGGAGGGAGAGAGTATGGAGGAGGTGAACGTATTCAGATATTTAGGAGTGGACGCGTCAACGGATGGGTCTATGAAAGATGAGATGAATCATAGAATTGCTGAGGGGACAAGGGTGAGTGGTGCACTTAGGAGCCTGTGGAGACAAAGAACTTAGTCCTTGGAGGCAAAGAGGGGAATGTATGAGAGTATAGTTTTACCAACGCTCTTATATGGGTGTGAAGCGTGGGTGATGAATGTTGCAGCGAGGAGAAGGCTGGAGGCAGTGGAGATATCATGTCTGAGGGCAATGTGTGGTGTGAATATAATGCAGAGAATTCGTAGTTTGGAAGTTAGGAGGAGGTGCGGGATTACCAAAACTGTTGTCCAGAGGGCTGAGGAAGGGTTGTTGAGGTGGTTCGGACATGTAGAGAGAATGGAGCGAAACAGAGTGACTTCAAGAGTGTATCAGTCTGTAGTGGAAGGAAGGTGGGTAGGGGTCGGCCTAGGAAAGGTTGGAGGGAGGGGGTAAAGGAGGTTTTGTGTGCGAGGGGCTTGGACTTCCAGCAGGCATGCGTGAGCGTGTTTGATAGGAGTGAATGGAGACAAATGGTTTTTAATACTTGACGTGCTGTTGGAGTGTGAGCAAAGTAACATTTATGAAGGCGTTCAGGGAAAAAGGCAGGCCGGACCTGAGTCCTGGAGAGGGGAAGTACAGTGCCTGCACTCGGAAGGAGGGGTGTTAATGTTGCAGTTTAAAAACTGTAGTGTAAAGCACCCTTCTGGCAAGACAGTGATTGAGTGAATGATGGAGAAAGTTTTTCTTTTTCGGGCCACCCTGCCTTGGTGGGAATCGGCCAGTGTGATAATAAATAAATAAATAATATATATATATATATATATATATATATATATATATATATATATATATAATTATATATATATATATATATATATACAATAAAGCATTCTGCAACACAAACTCTCTTTGAAATTTGTCTTTGATAGCTGCAACATAGCAAGAAGGCATGACACAAGGCACAAAACCCATTGACATCCCCCATATCCTCTTCTGACTATAAAAAATCTCAAACCTTACTACGAGCGGGGACAGAACCCGCGATCAGAGTCATTAAGCTACAGACCGACCCGTTGCCCTCTGGGCCAGCTGCCTACAACAAGATTCGTCCAGCTATGCTAACCTTCCTTTGGTGTAGAAATATACCTAGTTGGATGAATCTTATTGAAACCGACTGGTACAGTGACTAAAGCGTCGGTCTGGAGTTCTATGACTCTCTGATCTCGGGTTCTATCCCCACCCGTAGTAAGGTTTGTTTGCAATCGTGTCATTACGATTTTGGGAGTCAGAATCTCAATGCACATAAAATGCCCTAAGATCTGCAAAATCATATCCTGAAGCATGGAAAGGTCTCATTGTTCTCCAATCGAATCAAGCTATTGTAAACAAATTACCTCATTCTCCAGCAATACTACTAACGACAATTAACATCCCAACTTTGTCCCTGTTCTTCTTTGCATTCTTCCTCCACCTCCCATAAAAAAATTTAATTACTCGTTTTTGTCGCATTATAACCTTCTACTGTTATTAAGTAACTTCCTGTATCTTCATCTCCATTCACTCTCCTGACCATTGAATCTTATTAGAATAATAAAATAATTTTAAAATTGAACCATTCCTACATTAGCTTCTTTTGTTATTGTGCAGATAATAGTAGTTAACTGTTTAGTAAATCCTACTTAAATTTATGTATATGAATGGTTCAGAGAACCGACAAGTTGATAAATTAGACACATGTGCAACACTTGTGTATCTTTAATAAGGAAACATTTGGCCACACACTGGCTTCATCAGTCCTGTCTACAGTATATAAGCCACTTCTTCCCACAAATACTGTATTCTTTTCAATATTAATTGACTGATTACATGGACTCAAGCTTGAGGGACTGATTACCTCACACACCTCCTGCTCTTCACCATTCTCCTTTATATGGACTGATGAAGCCACTGTGTGGCGAAACGTTTCCTCATTAAAGATACCCAAGTGTTATACATGTCTTAATTTATCTACTTAATTTAAGATGAATTATACATAATGCATGATTTAAAAGTTGTACTATTGTTTCAATTATCTACCATCATTATTATCAATTTTAGTTTAAATCATGCTTAATAATCAATGTCCAGTTGCTAATTAGATTTTAAACATTAGAATTAGTTTACTAAAAATTCATTTGCATTACTAGTAGCTTTGTGTAGTTGACAATGTTTTTTATTAATGTAAGAACTTTATTCCATTACTTGGTAGGAGAAAATAAAAATTTGAATTAAAATAAATTCGTTATGGATATTACTATATATTAGATAAAAAATTCCACATAAGAGATATGTAAATATTTTATGAGGGGAAAGTTCATTAGATAAGGTGATGGAAGTGTGAGTGAAATCGGTAGTCTTTGGAGAGTGGGGAGTTGACGTGAGTCCCCTCCCACCCATACTCCATTACTTTGACTTTTCGGCCCCATCAAATCTGAATTCATTCCAATTCCGTTTAATTTACTATGTTGTGTGGGTTAATTTCTTTTAAACAAGAGCCTTACTCTATTTAGGATTGTTTCCTTTCTGTCATGATTTTGGAAGTTTCGTAGCATAAACGTTCATAAAATAAATCTTCACCATTTATTTTAAAGGCTGTTCACCTATCATGTGAGTGATTTCTTCTCGATTTACTGTGTAATTTGGCGTTAAGTTTATTCTTGCCTTGAATATCGGGCTCGGATCGCATCCGACACAAGTGAGATCTTAAACAGTATCTTAAACAAATCGGTTTCATTTAATACGCCATCTGTAACCTACACAACTGGTCCCCCCTTTCCACATGTAGCCGGAAAACTCGACATCAGCTACAACCATTCTAACATCCGTTTCCTCAGTTTATCACATCACCAATGTTCGTCGGTGTGTTGAGGAGTTCTGGCGACTCAACTGCTTCACAAATGTTTATGGGTGGTCAGAGAATCACAATACTTCTGAATCGTCAGACTCTCTACTCGTGGAGGGGCCATGGTCCTCAGGACCGGGCGCGGGGGTCGTTGACCCCCAAAACCCCTCTAGGCAACTCCATGTATTATCACTGTCTACTCAGTGTTGTCAACAGTCACGTCAACTTGAAGACACCCTCCCCCATTGTCATCAACAATGGTCTCAACATTGAAAACCATGACTCGAGATTCGCGAGCAACAATCAGCACGCACAAATCTCCACTACATAATTGTTACATAGGTTTGAGTCACTAATATTCATAACATTTCATTTTTCATTCTTCTTTGCTTCAAGTAGGATTTAATTTATGTCAAGGTGCTTTATAGTCTTTTACTAGTTTTTACCTGAGGTACTCTGGAGATTATTCCCGGGATCAACCCGCCCCCCGCGGCCCGGTCCATGACCAGACCTCCCGATGGATCAGGGCCTGATCAACTAGGCTGTTACTGCTGCCTGCATGGAGTCCAACATACGAGCCACAGCCCAGCTGATCTGGTACTGACTATGTATCTGTCCAGCTCTCTCTTGAAGGCAGCCAGGGGTTTATTGGCAATTCCCCTAATGCTTGATGGGAGGTTGTTGAACAGTCTTGGGCCCAGGACACTTATGGTGTTACATATTAATAAAATACATTATCTTATTACGTTATCATTGATTTTTCTATCTTTACATTTCCCTAAGGAGGAACTAGTCTTATCAAATACTCTTGAGGGTCTCATAGGGCTGCTCAACCTTCGCTATTTGAACTAAACAATTTGCAAATCGAGAAACGACAGTAAATTTACTCTTACAAATGAGCATAATAAGAATAAAGATTGTCTCATATACTTTAATAAATTTGAAAGGAGCAGTGTTACATTGTCATTCCTGTTTGATTAGTAAAAATAATTTTTCTCCTATTATGTAAAACACATTTATAAATATATGTTATATATGCTACAGTGCTGCTGGCTCCTTAAACATTATTTACATTTTATTTTGGTTTCATTTTCATATTAGAATCACATATTTATGTTTTACACTAAATATTTATTTCTTGAATCTTTACTTATTGTATCTTGATTCCTATAAAAGACAATGTAAAAGAGAAACAGATAGAAAAGAATTATTATCCAAACACATGTGGCAGTTTTCAAGGAATGTCTATAATACTGGGAATAATAATGGGTTAACAACGTCACATGCCAGTAATATATGTCACAAGTTATGGTGGCGTTGGATTTAATCTTCCATTTCAACCAAACCTAATAAAATTTCTCAGGGGCGCTCTCACAGGTCTAACATCCAGCACTGACTCGCCGGTTTCAGAGGATGAATCTGGGTGTCCGCCAAATCCATCACGTTTGCCGAATCTCAGAAAGTTGCGGTTGCGGCCGAAGCGCAAAAAGCCTCGGTTATACCCACGTTTGTTTACGTCCTTGTATCCTCAGAAGAGAATTCGTTAATCATTTCATCTTCTGGACGGATATTTCTGGCCCAGGCGGAGGGGCTGTAATAAGGTAGTGAGACATATACACCTGGAACAACTCTCTTCCAGCGCTGAGAAGTTATCTTCCCTGATTCTGAGGAATTATTGTGGGATGATGATAAGTTTATCTGCACTTGTTTGGTTGAGGGTTCAGATGTAGTTTCCAGGGACTTGGATTTCACGCCGCAGCCATCGTGTGACAGGGAACTGAGCTGACAGTCGACGGAGCGGCCGAACCTCAGGAAATTGCGTGAAGGATCACGACCGAAACGTGGGAAGTTGCGACTTCGCTTCTCAACCAAGTCAGTGAGTTCCTCGTTGCCATTGTTGTCGTAGTCATCGTAGTCACTGCGTCCGAATCTGGCAGCACGAAAATGTTAATTATACATTTTGTGATTATATTGTGCTCTATTTTTTTTTTTTTTAGTTTTTATTTTACTTGCAATGGTTTATTAATATATTTCCAGTGAATTTAGTGTATTTGTAGATTAATTAATAAGTTTGATATGTAAAGTTTAATATCTAATAGTATTTGTTCTTTCCCTTAATATATTCTAGTCAAAATAAGATAATTAAAATTAATATATACAACGCTTTCATATTTCGCAAATATTACTTCCATAATTAGGTTAAATGTTAACATTAAAAATGAGAAGTCTTAAAAAACGGAATAGAAATTTGGAGTACAAGACTTTTCATCTATACAGACCTGAGGAAATTGCGGCCTCGTTTGTTCTCCACATTATTGCTACCAGATACGGAGAAGTAAAAGAATAAAAAATAGTTAAAAGAGAATAGAAGGATTATTAAAATGAGTAATTGAATCTGTGGAGGAAAACAAAAATTATCAAGTTGATAATTATTCCAGTCCTCTCTAAAAGATACTTTGTCCTGTATTAATTCCTACAAATATTTGAATGCTCTCTCCCGTACATACACTTTTCCCTAGATTATCACTACATGCAATTACATCTACATAAATATTTTGATTAAACTGAGTGAGAAACATAAACGTAGTGAGAACAGTCAGGATGACACGTGGCACATTCACCATGACAGTGCCCTTCCTCACGTGGCACATTCACCATGACAGTGCCCCTCCTCACGTGGCACATTCACCATGACAGTGCCCCTCCTCACGTGGCACATTCACCATGACAGTGTCCCTCCTCACGTGGCACATTCACCATGACAGTGTCCCTCCTCACGTGGCACATTCACCATGACAGTGTCCCTCCTCACGTGGCACATTCACCATGACAGTGCCCCTCCTCACGTGGCACATTCACCACGACAGTGTTCCTCCTCACGTGGCACATTCACCATGACAGTGCCCCTCCCCACGTGGCACATTCACCATGACAGTGCCCCTCCTCACGTGGCACATTCACCATGACAGTGTCCCTCCTCGTGTGGCACATTCACCATGACAGTGTCCCTCCTCACGTGGCACTTTCTGACTAGCTTTTTCTGGCCAAAAACCATGTCGTTCATTTCACATCCTCTTTAGTTCCCAGATCATGCCCAGTGTGACTACTTTCTCTTAACTAAAAATAAAAATTACAGTCACCAGGTGGCGTTTAAACGGCGTAACGTAATTCAAACAAAATCTCTGTCTACACTAGACGCCATTACGAATGAAGAGTTTCAGAAATGTTTCAAGAAGTGACAAAGACGCTGAGGTCAGTGTACAGCCTCCCAAGAAGAGCACTTCTAGGAAGTACGCTTCAGTTAGGTGATTGGGGAAGCCTGATTACTGTTTTTCATTGCCCCGGGGAACTTTACAGTACATCGTATCATACTTGTCTAGCAGAAAAATGAAATATCTAGAAGAGCTTTTGAGTTCTAGTAGTGCTAAGCCATGTTGGTGACTGAGGAATAAAACGGCAGATGAGGAAGCTAAGGTTCTGTTATTAGGTGGCTCTGTTACAGTCCTCTTCCTTATAGTTATGTCATTGGCCACAAAACAAATATCCTGGCTAGAGGCGTGCTGGCTGGGCCCTACAGGTGTAAAGTAATACAAGCTTCAGCAGGGCTTGTGCGTTTGGCAGTCTTTCTCCTGTATGTTTGTCTATGGATAAACCTCCTCATATTTTTGTGTTATTTTTAGGTTCCTGGACTCGAAGGGGAAACTTTGGAAACTTTTTGATGGTCATTTATTCTCACACAAATGCTGTATAATCCTACTGGTTTTGCGCTTCCCCTTGATTATAATAATGGAGCGAGATGATGGTTGTATTCCTAATATTCCCATAAGATTTGGGATGAATGAAGACATAAGAAATTGATTTGCAACTCTTATTTTCCATACTTCCATAAACAACCGTTGCATCTCAAGTCTACAACACTGTAAAGAATGATGTAGAGAACAGTGGAAATGTGTGAAGGCAGTTCTGAGGTGGTGTTCTCTGAGTAACACTGAACAATTATGTTCAGATTATCACTATCATACTACTTGTGTACCCCCAGATTTCTATTGTATTTCATTTTTTGGTTTTTTACTTAAGCATAATTTGTAATATTTTACAATTAAGAATAAAACTAAGTATGCCCGAAATGCCTAGCCATGCTAAGCGTTATAGTGGTACACTCTGTAATCACAATTTTACTACATGTAAACCAAACAATAACCAAATTTCTGTAAACTCAGCGTTGTAATCCTTATGGAGAATAAACTTTGAATTGAATTGAATTGAATTGAATGTTGAATTAATGTCGAAAGCGAATATTGAGTCAAAAATTTCTCTCTTGAAAGTAGAAATCGACCATTTTGTAAAAGTGGCCCAACTCAGTGCTGTAAACTCTTTGTCCAAATTTTTTTTTTGGGGGGAGGGCATTTCCTAATTCTGTTCTCTATCCAAAGAATTGGAGCATCTCTTCCCTTAGACAGAATGTCATTGAGTCCCATTACATAGGTGCCGTAAAACCCAAACGGGTTTATCACTCTCACAAGCATATAATAACAAATTAGAAGTATGTCGATCAATGCACCATCTGAGAAAATAATCCCGGTATTGTAGAAACCCAACCCTCTCTACCTCAATGCAAATTCCAAGACTAGTGTCAACTGCTACAACCACATCACCCTAAGCATTGATTCCTGTAACTCCATATATTATTCAAACTAAACGAATATTAAAAACATAATTACTCGCTTACCTCAAGTAGTTTATGTTAGGGAAGCCTTTATTTATATCCTCCAGACCGACTGTGTACACACCATCAACATTGCCCATCAATGGCTGGTTTTCTGGGTTGTTGATGTCTGGTGCTGCATCAACGGTGAGAGCGTAGGAACACCAAGGGAAGGTTTCTAAATGTATTCTGGCTGCCAGCAGCAAGATGCACAACCTGGACGGTGAGACAAATTGATTATGGGAATATACAAAATATTTAAATGCACACACACACACACACACACACACACACACACACACACACACACACACACACACACACACCTAGCAGCGGTCAGTGAAGAGGCAGGGCCAGGAGCTGTGAATCGACCCCAGCAACCACAACTAGGTGAGTGAAGCTAGATGAGTACACACACACACACACACACAAACACACACACACACACACACACACACACACACACCTAGCAGCGGTCAGTGAAGAGGCAGGGCCAGGAGCTGTGAATCGACCCCAGCAACCACAACTAGGTGAGTGAAGCTAGATGAGTACACACACACACACACAAAAAAAAAATATGGGTGGCCTTAGAGGACGGAAAACCAGAGATCTGGTAGACGAACCAGGGAGGAAAGACTGGGAGTTAGAGCTCCAAAAAAGGGAGGAAGAGTGGGGAAGGAAGATAGTAGAGCTTGGTAAGAAAATGGAAGAGCGGATAGCTGAAGAGTGCAGGAAGTGGGAAGTACAGGTCTTAGCAGCAGAAGCTAGGATACAGTGCTTAGAAGAGAAACTGCAAAGCCTGAAACAGATTAGAGAGACAAATGACAATTCAGATGTGACATCAGGAAATTCAAAGTCAGGCGCAGGAGACATGCCGTACACGAAGGCCCTATCAGACCCACGTGGGGCCAGGGAAAGACGATGAGCACACTGAGATCAAACGACAGGTCTGAAGACAATGATGGAAATTCAAAGTCAGGTGCAGACAAGGGGATGGTAAGCAACAACGGAGACATGCCGTACACGAAGGCCCTATCAGACCCACGTGGGGCCAGGGAAAAGACGATGAGCACACTAAGATCAAGCGACAGGTCCGAAGACAATGAAGGTTTGTTATATGCAGAGATTCTAACAGCCAACTGCAGTAGCAAGGGACAGCTGGCCAGGAAAGACAGTCCACTGAGAATAGAAGTTTCAGATATGACAGGGACTGAAGGCAAGAACATGTCAATGGAAGGAAATAAAATGCCTCAGAGGACGCAGATGGAGACTCAGTGGGAGGAGAAAGGGCGAGGTCAGTTTTTGTGTACGGGCTCCAAGAAGCCAAGGGGGCAACTTTGAAGAAATAAAACAGGAGGAGAAAAAAATGATTGAAGGCATCATGAAAACAATAGGGGAGGGCAATATGACCCAGGTGACAAATTTTCAGAGAATTGGGTGGTTTGCGAGTGGAAGGATACGGCCTGTCAGAGTAACTTTCAAGGAAGAATCAGTTCGAATCAGGATTCTGCAAGAGAAAGCAAGACTGAGGGACAAAGAGGGGTACCAGAGAGTATACCTCGACCGCGACAGAACACAAGAAGAAAGGACTACACTGAAAGAGAGGGTACAGAGACGCAAGGAGGAACGAGAAGCAATGAAAATGAGCAGGACCCAGACACAGGAGGAAGGGCAAACACACCCCACAGAATCTCCCACCAAAAGACCCCACCCGCGACATTTCCCAACGCAACTGAGCAACCTATACTACAACCCACTCACTGTTCCCTCTGCCACCAACCCCCATATCACAAACCTCACCCCAACAGCTGTCCCTTATGGGCATTCTGACCCCACCCCCACCAACACATACCCCACCTACACCACAGCCCCATATAGGCCCCCACCCAAGGCTCTCGCTCCTCCAACCCCAATATACTTGCATGACCACAATGATAGAAAAGAAAACTAAAGGTTTGGTACACAAACGCGGATGGAATAACGAATAAACATGAGGAGTGGAATGAAAGAATCAGTGAAAAATCCCCAGACATCATAGCAGTCACAGAAACAAAACTCGCTGAGACAATAACAGACACAATCTTCCCAACAGGATATCAGATCCTGAGGAAAGATAGAAGGAGTAGAGGGGGAGGAGGGGTTGCACTGCTCATAAAACACCAATGGGGATTTGAGGAAATGGAAGGCATGGACATGATTGGAGAAAGAGACTACATTGTAGGTACAATTCAGTCCGGAGAACATAAAGTAGTCATTGGAGTGATGTATAACCCACCACAGAACTGCAGGAGGCCAAGAGAGGAGTACGAAGAAAACAACAGGGTGATGGTGGACACACTGGCTGAGGTGGCAAGAAGAGCTCACTCGAGCAGAGCAAAGTTACTGGTAATGGGCGATTTCAACCACAGGGAGATCGACTGGGAAAACTTGGAGCCACATGGGGGTCCCGAAACATGGAGAGCCAAGATGATGGATGTGGTACTTGAAAACCTCATGCATCAACATGTCAGGGACACAACCAGAGAGAGAGGGGAGGATGAGCCAGCAAGACTGGATCTTGTGTTCACCCTGAGCAGTTCAGACATCGAGGACATCACTTACGAGAGGCCCCTTGGAGCTAGCGATCATGTGTTCTGAGTTTTGACTATATAGTAGAGTTACAAGTGGAGAAGGTAACAGGAACTGAAGGGGACAGGCCAAACTATAAAAGGGGGGACTACACAGGTATGAGAAACTTCCTGCAGGAGGTTCAGTGGGACAGAGAAATGGTAGGAAAATCAGTAAACGAGATGATGGAATATGTGGCAACAAAGTGCAAGGAGGCAGAGGAAAGTTTTGTTCCCAAGGGAAACAGAAATAATAGGAAGACCAAAACGAGTCCTTGGTTTACCCGAAGGTGTAGGGAGGCAAAAACTAAGTGCAACAGAGAATGGAAAAGGTACAGGAGGCATAGGACCCAGAAAAACAAGGAGATTAGTAGAAGAGCCAGAAACGAGTATGCGCAGATAAGGAGGGAGGCCCAGCGACAGTATGAAAACGACATAGCATCGAAAGTCAAATCTGACCCGAAACTGCTGTATAGCCACATTAGGAGGAAGACAACAGTCAAGGACCAGGTGATAAGGCTGAGGAAAGAAGGTGGAGAACTCACAAGAAACGATCAAGAGGTATGTGAGGAGCTCAACACGAGATTTAAGGAAGTATTTACAGTAGAGACAGGAAGGACTCTGGGGGGACAGACCAGATGGGGACACCAACAAGGAATACACCAACAAGTGTTGGACGACATACATACAGATGAGGAGGAGGTGAAGAAACTGCTAAGGGACATCGATACCTCAAAGGCAATGGGACCGGACAACATCTCTCCATGGTCCTTAGAGAGGAGCAGATATGTTGTGCGTACCACTTACCACAATCTTCAACACATCCCTGGAAACTGGGCAACTACCTGAGGTATGGAAGACGGCAAATGTAGTTCCCATTTTCAAAAAAGGAGACAGAAAAGAGGCACTAAACTATAGACCTGTGTCATTGACGTGTATAGTATGCAAAATTATGGAGAAGATTATCAGGAGGAGAGTGGTGGAGCACCTGGAACGGAACAGGAGTATAAATGCCAACCAGCACGGATTCACGGAAGGCAAATCCTGTGTCACAAACCTTCTGGATGTTTTACGATAAAATAACAGAAGTAAGACAAGAGAGAGAGGGGTGGGTTGATTGCATCTTCTTGGACTGCAAGAAGGCCTTTGACACAGTTCCTCACAAGAGATTAGTGCAGAAGCTAGAGCATCAGGCGCATATAACAGAAAGAGCACTGCAATGGATCAGAGAATACCTGACAGGGAGGCAACAACGAGTCATGGTACGTAAATGATGTATCACAGTGGGCACCTGTGACGAGCGGGGTCCCACAGGGGTCGGTCCTAGGACCAGTGCTATTTTTGGTATATGTGAACGACATGACGGAAGGGTTAGACTCAGAAGTGTCCCTGTTTGCAGATGAAGTGAAGTTAATGAGGAGAATTAAATCTGATGAGGACCAGGCAGGACTTCAAAGAGACCTGGACAGACTGGACACCTGGTCCAGCAAATGGCTTCTCGAATTTAATCCTGCCAAATGCAAAGTCATGAAGATAGGGGAAGGGCACAGAAGACCACAGACAGAGTATAGGCTAGGTGGCCAAAGACTGCAAACCTCACTCAAGGAGAAAGATCTTGGGGTGAGTATAACACCGAGCATGTCTCCGGAAGCACACATCAATCAGATAACTGCTGCAGCATATGGGCGCCTGGCAAACCTGAGAACAGCATTCCGACACCTTAGTAAGGAATCATTCAAGACACTGTACACCGTGTATGTCAGGCCCATACTGGAGTATGCAGCACCTGTTTGGAACCCGCACTTGATAAAGCACGTCAAGAAACTAGAGAAAGTACAAAGGTTTGCAACAAGGTTAGTTCCAGAGCTAAGGGGAATGTCCTATGAAGAAAGATTAAGGGAAATCGGCCTGACGACACTGGAGGACAGGAGGGTCAGGGGAGACATGATAACGACATATAAAATACTGCGTGGAATAGACAAGGTGGACAAGGACAGGATGTTCCAGGGAGGGGACACAGAAACAAGAGGCCACAATTGGAAGTTGAAGACACAAATGAGTCAGAGAGATAGTAGGAAGTATTTCTTCAGTCATAGAGTTGTAAGGCAGTGGAATAGCCTAGAAAATGACGTAGTTTACCTGGAGTTTACCTGGAGAGAGTTCCGGGGGTCAACGCCCCCGCGGCCCGGTCTGTGACCAGGCCTCCTGGTGGATCAGAGCCTGATCAACCAGGCTGTTGCTGCTGGCTGCACGCAAACCAACGTACGAGCCACAGCCCGGCTGATCCGGAACTGACTTTAGGTGCTTGTCCAGTGCCAGCTTGAAGACTGCCAGGGGTCTGTTGGTAATCCCCCTTATGTGTGCTGGGAGGCAGTTGAACAGTCTCGGGCCCCTGACACTTATTGTATGGTCTCTTAACGTGCTAGTGACACCCCTGCTTTTCATTGGGGGGATGGTGCATCGTCTGCCAAGTCTTTTGCTTTCGTAGTGAGTGATTCTCGTGTGCAAGTTCGGTACTAGTCCCTCTAGGATTTTCCAGGTGTATATAATCATGTATCTCTCCCTCCTGCGTTCCAGGGAATACAGGTTTAGGAACCTCAAGCGCTCAAGGAACCATACACAGTTTTAAGACGAGGTTTGATAAAGCTCATGGAGCGGGGAGAGAGAGGGTCTAGTAGCAACCGGTGAAGAGGCGGGGCCAGGAGCTAGGACTCGACCCCTGCAACCACAAATAGGTGAGTACACACACACACACACGTATAACAGGGAAGTTTCAATAATAACGGTTGACTTCAAGATACAACCTGACTTTAAACATAACTGTGTTGGTCATTAGTTTCTATGGTTTGAGTTTGATCATTTGACATGTGGCATATTAGTGTTTTATTGAGCCACAAACTATTGTAAAGACAAAAAATCGAGCAACAAAGATAGTTTGTGTTTTGCTCTTGACCGGAAAAGTTGTCAAGAAATGTTCTCGTTTCTCTAAACTGTGACCTTAATGTAAACACACCAGGAATGTTGTCTAATTAATAATAATTATTGTTATTTTTATTTATATTGCTAATCATTTTGTTATTTTATCATTTTTATCATCAGCATCATTATGATAATCATGTAAATAGTTGCACAGTGCTAGCAAATAAAATACAACTCAGAGGGGCTAAGATGCAACATATTAGATCTGAGGAAGATTATAGATCCACTTATATCACAAGAACCTCTCCACCAGGCACCACACTAATGAGTTATTAACTCTTAACCAATTAATTGAAGATGAGCGATGAGAGTTGAGGAATAACAAGATGATGGACATTCACAAGAGGAAGCAGAATCATATGTGAAGAACTCTGCTCTGTCTTGCATTATTTTTGATGACGCTGACATCATCCTTAACCTGAAGTCGGATTCATTTCAGTGTTAAATATAGAACCCGATTCACCAGGAAACTGAAAAAGAACTTGGCTCATTATGCCCTTCTTGTTCTATTGCAGCATGAGGTAAACAACCTTGCAATGGAGTGCAACATTGACATTGAATACCTGGGAAATAGAAGAAACTAAAAGATAAAACATTTGTATACCGCTGTAAAAAGGAGTAAATTTATGTAATTATACAAATGCTATTACATGGAACGAGACTCAGAACTAGTGAAGCAATTTTATGCTGGAGGGAGATTCTGATCTGCTGGAACTGGAATGTAAATGATCATGTTCTTCAAGAATAAGATTCTGGATAAAGAATAGTTTCTACTTGTCCAAGATAATGGAAGGAACGAGAATTAATAATGTATTCTGAAACGAGATAGAACTGCTGGAACAATGAAGGAAGAGTGTGTGTACTGCTGGATGGTCACAACTGTGGAGAACTTTTCTCCAGGAGGGGGGTATCAGCCCCCTTCAGTCCCTTTCAGCCCTCAGGTGCCCAGCCCTCTCAGAAGGGGCAAACGTCTTGTTTACTGCAACATCAAGTAATTTATCTCAGATGCAGTATGAGCATCTGACATGATCACGCGGTTCCATGCAAGAGACTAGTGTTGCAAGTAGTTTAGTTTAATAAGAGACAGTCTATCTCTTACCTTAGTAGGACAATTAAATAAATCGGGCTCCCAGTTTATTACCATGGTAAAGATAGTGTACATTGTTGTCTATGCTTAAGACAGCAAGAATCAAGCATTCTGCTTTGCTTCCTGGTGGAAGTTTGGCAAAGAAGCGAATTGTACTAGGACAGCTTATCCTTTATGCTGGGGACAAGTGAGGTGCGGCGAGACGCTGTGACGGGAGATTACTTTTGACCCTGATGGGACTCGCATTGACGCCGGAATAACCAACAAAGAACACTGATCCATGCGTTAGTGTGCATAAAGTGTCTAACAAAACACATATAAACACAGAAAAGTGTGATCAACTTCTTTAGTGATAAGATTGTGAATAAATAAAGAAATCTTGATGAACAGTGTAACAACGAGTGTTGCGAACCAACAGTGTGTAGTGCAACATTCATCAAAGAACACTATTCTTCAATCAAGACAATGGATATCCGAGTGCAACTACGGGTCAGCTACAAATACCCAGGTATGTTTAATGAACGTAACAATGATAGGTCGGCTGTGCAGTGGATATGTTGTTTATTAGCCTACCAATACCCAGTAAAATACAGGCCATTGAGCCTACAAAAGTAAGTGTTGTCAGCAATCAGTTTTTGATATATGCTGACATAATACCCCCTAGGGGTAATTTGTACCCATAATATATTTCTTTTCCCGCCCGTTGAGATGTATATACAACAGCTTCTCAAGACATCGCCTGCAGGGAGGGCTGTGTAGGCAAAAGCTGTCTATCAAGCTAAGTTCCCCTATATTTAATCTTTGACTTAGCTTGTAACACATTTATCAACTGCTGTAACAGTGAACTGAAGGAAGAGTGGTGTGTTCTGCTGGATGGTCACAACTGCTGGAACAATGAACTGAAGGAAGAGTGGTGTGTACTGCTGGATGGTCACAACTGCTGGAACAATAATCTGGAGGAAGAGTGGTGTGAACTGCTGGATGGACACAACTGAACTACTCTACTAAAACTAAGTCCGAGGTAATAAAAATAAGAACTTCTGAAATCATTCCTAGAAATATCGGGACATTTTTATGATCTTCCGAAACTGGAAAGGGAAGTACCATAACTTCTCAGCAATAGAGACTTCCCTAATGCAAAGGAGTCACTTAGCTTCTTGGGTGTCAACACCATGTCACCCACCACAGAAGAGGCATCAGTCGAAAGACAAACAGCCATTAGTTGCCCAGTGTCACCATTAGAAGTAAATTTTCAAGAGGATCTTTGAACACGGGTATCATCCAGCGCACTGGAGGAACCTATTATCAGTGACTTACTTACCTTATCATAGTGGTCGTTGGAATATGTGGTGAGTATTGATGTTTAGAGAAACAACGGAGCAGTATTGCCTTCCTGGAATGATAGAAGCAGAGTGAATGATTCCTATCTTTCCCTGGTTGGGTTATATCCAGCAGTTCCGCCCCCCACTTCCAACAGTGCTTCAGTCCCTGGGGATCGATGGAGGGCGTGGGTATGTTATGATTCATTTCTCAGATACCAGATACTTGTGGTAGCAATGTGGGCACAAGGGATGTTGTTTATATCAGAATTTGAGTGACAGTAAAAACCCTTCAAAATACTCAGATTTTATCTTACTCTGAGACAAACACACACACACACACACACACACACACACACAAAATACCATACCACAACACACCACACACACACACACACACACACACACACACACACACACACACACACACACATCTGAGGCGCACATCAACCAAATAACTGATTCAGCATATGGGCACCAAGCAAACTTAAGAATAGCATTCCGACATCTCATTAAGGAATCGTTCAAGACTCTGTACACGGTGTACGTCAGGCCCATATTGGAATATGCAGCACTAATTTGGAACCCTTCACCTGGCAAAGCAGGTCATGAAATTAAAGAAAGTACAAAGATTTGCAACAAGATTAGTGCCGGAGCTAATAGGTGTGTTCTACGAGGAGAGGTTAAGGGAAATCGACCTGACGACACTGGAGGACAGGAGAGACAGGATGAATATGGAAACGACACACAAAATATTGAGAGGAATCGACAAGGTGGACAGAGACAGGATGTTCCAGAGATGGAACATAGCAGCAAGGGGTCACAATTGGAAGTTGAAGATTCAGATAAGTCACAGGGATGTTAGGAAGTTCTTCAGTCATAGTCAGAAAGTGGAATAATCTGGAAAGAAATGTATTGGAGGTAGGATCCATACATGGCTTTAAGTAAAGGCATGATAAAGTTCATGGAGTAGGCAGAGTGGCCTAGTAGCGGCCAGTGAAGAGGCGGGGCCAGGAGCTGTGACTCGATCCCTGCAACCTCAACTTGGTGAGTACAACAATGTGAGTACACACACAAGCGCACTGTTGTTTGTGTGTGTGCCCGTGCATGTGTGTGTGTGTGTGTGTGTGTGTGTGTACTCGCCTAGTTGTACTCACCTAGTTGAGGTTGCAGGTGTCGAGTACTAGCTCCTGGCCCCGCCTCTTCACTGGTCGCTACCAGGTCACTCTCCCTGAGCCGTGAGCTTTATCATACCTCTGCTTAAAGCTATGTATGGATCCTGCCTCCACTACATAGCTTCCCAAACTGTTCCACTTACTGACTACTCTGTGGCTGAAGAAATACTTCCTAACATCCCTGTGATTCATCTGTGTCTTCAACTTCCAACTGTGTCCCCTTGTTGCTGTGTCTCATCTCTGGAACATCCTGTCTTTGTCCACCTCATCAATTCTCTGGGTTTATTTTGTATGTCGTTATCATGTCCCCCCTACCTCTCCTGTCCTCCAGTTGTCGTCAAGTCGATTTCCCTTTAAACCCCTCTCCTCGTAGGACATACCCCTTAGCTCTGGCACTAGTCTTTTTTGCAAACCTCTGACTTTCTCTAGTTTCTTTACGTGCTTGGCTAGGTGCCGCATACTCAAATGTGGGCCAAAACGACAAGGGTGTACAGGGTCCTGAACGATTCCCTATTAAGATGTCAGAATGCTGTTCTGCGGTTTGCTGGACCCCCCATATGCTGCAGCAGTATTTGGTTGATGTGCACTTCAGGAGATAGCCTTTGTTTACTCACCCCAAGATCTTTTTTCTTGAGTGAGGTTTGTAGTCTCTGGCCCCTAGACTGTACTCCGTCTACGGTCTTCTTTGCCCCGCCCCAAATCTTCATGACTTTGCACTTGGGTAGGGTTGAACTCCAGCAGCCACTTTCTGGACCGGTCCCCGCAGCCTGTCCTGATCCCTTTGTAGTTCTGCCTGGTCTTCGATCGAATGGAATTCTTCTCAACAGCTTCACTCATCTTCAAACAGGGAACTCTTCGTGTCTATTCCTTCCGTCATGTCGTTCAACAAATAACCAAAAACAGCCTGGGCCTAGGGGAACTGACCCATGTTTGGGGCCCCGTGGTTATAGGTACCCACTCTGACACTTCGCCACGTAAACCCTTACACGCTGCTGTCTTCCTGACAAGTATTCCCTGATCCATTGTAGTGCCTTCCTGTTATCCCTGCTTCGTTCTCCAGTTTTTGCACTAATCTCTTGTGTGGAACTGTGTCAAAAGCCTTCTTGAAGTCCAAGAAAATACAATCCACCCACCCCTCTCTCTCTTGTCTTACTGCTGTCACCTGTCACAGAAATCCAGTAGGTTTGTGACACAGGATTTCCCGTCCCCGAAACCATGTTGGCTGCTGTTGATGAGATCATTCCTTTCTAGGTGTTCCACCACTCTTCTCCTGATAATCTTCTCCATGACTTGCTACTATACATGTCCCGTGACACTGGTCTGTAGTTTAGTGTTTCATGTCTGATCCTTTTTTAAAAACTGGGAAATACATTTGCTGTCTTCCATGCCTAGGCAACCCCCTGTTTCGATAGATGTATTGAATATTGTTGTTAGAGGTACACAGAGGCTTCTGCTCCCTCTCTCAGGACCCATGGAGAGATGTTATCCGGCCCCATTTCCTTTTTAGGGATCTAGCTCACTCAGAAGCCTCTTCACTTCTTCCTCTGTTGTGGTACTGTTCCAGCACTTGGTGGTGTACCCCACCTCTCCGTCTTTCTGGAGCCCCTTCTGTCTCCTCTGTGAACACTTCTTTGAATCTCTTGTTGAGTTCCTCACATAAATTTACGGTCATTTTTTTTTGTCTCTCCTCCTTCCTTCCTTGCCTGATTACCTGGTCCTTGACTGTTGTTTTTCCTACTGATGTGGCCTGTATAACAGGGTTTGGGTCAGGTTTGGCTTTTGCTGCTATGTCGTTTTCATATTGTCGTTGGGCCCCCCTCCCTATCTGTGCATATTCATTTCTGGCTCTACGACTGCTCCCTTATTCTCCTGGTCCTTTCTCTTCTATATTTCTTCCATTCCCTAGCACACTTGGTTTTAACCTCATGCGCCATTGGGTGCATGGAGGCTCATCCTGGCTTTTCATTATTCATGTACCCTTTGGTACAAACCTCTCCTCAGCCCCCCTTGAACATTGTTGTTACATATCCATCATCTCATTAACTGTCATCCCTGCCAGTTCTCTGTCCAACGAACCTCGTTCGGAGTTCCTCATTCCCGTGTAGTCCCCTTTCTTGTAGTTTGGGTTCATTCTTCCTGGCCTTCTTGCTTCCCCCTCCACTTGTAGCTCTACTGTGTATTTGAAGCTTAAAACCACATGATCGCTGGCCCCAAGGGGTCTTTCATATGTGATGTCTTCAATATCTGCACGGACTCAAGGTGATACTAGGTCCACTCTCGCTGGTTCTACTCTCCTTTCTCTTGTAGTGTCCCTTACGTGTTGGTACATGAAATTTTCCAATTCCAACCCCAATCATCTTAACCCTCTGTATTTTGGCCCTAGTGTGTGTGTGTGTGTGTGAGCACGCGCGTGTGTGGGTGTGTGTGTGTGTGTGTGTGTGTGTGTGTGCAAAAGCAAGATGAATTAATTTTTAGAGGTTTTTAATATTCAAATTCTAATATAGAAAATATTTCTTGTGCCCCTGTGCTACCACAAGTATCTCGTATCTGAGAAATGAACAGTGACATAAACCCCCCTGTGACAAGCACTGTGGGAAGCTGGGGCGGAAGTGCTTGATATAACCCAACCCGTGGAAGACAGTGAGCATTCACTCAGCTTCCATTATTCCTGGAAGACAATCCTGCTCCTTTCTCTTCTAAACACTAACACTCGCCTCATTCATAATCTAACCCAAACCCCAATGATTAGGTAAGTCACTGATACTTGGTTGATCCACAAGCGCGTTTGACGCTTGTTGTTCAAGGAGCTTCTTCAATATTAAGATCATCCACGTGTGACACTGTGCAACTATGGCTCCTGGTCTCATGACATCATCTGTGGTGAGTAACATACTGTTGACATCAAAAAAGTTAAATGATTTAATTGCGTTTGGTAATCTCTAGTGCTATGAAATTATGGAAATTTCCCCTTTTTAGCTTCGGCAGATTGTAAAAATCGTCCGATCTTTCTAGTAATTATCTGAGAAGTTCACTTTTTCCTTTACCTCGTACTGTGGCTTATTAGATAGTTCAGGTTTGTAGATCCAAAATAAATACCTTTCTTCCTGCAGTTAATTAAGTTCATTTTTCCAGTAGTTTTCATGTTCTTTCATGAATGTCTGAGTCATGTTCCAGCAGTTCTCTGTCTCGTTTAAGAATGAAAATTTTTTAAATTTTCTTTACTGTTTAGCATTTATGATCTTGTCGACAGTATCATCTGGTACAAGTAGGAAATAGTCATTTTCCAGAATCTTATTCTAGCAGTACATTAAAAATTTATATTCAAGTTCCAGCAGATGAGAATCTCTTTTCAACGATACAAACTTATTTCATTAGTTCTGAATCTCGTTCTATGTAATATTTTATGTAAATTATGCAAAAATTATTTTGAAACTGTATACGGTTTTATTTATTCCACTTCTGTGTGTACAAGCTCTAAAATTAGATCCAGGTCAACTACTTGACTGGCAGTCAGTGTCAATACACATTTTCTCCTCCATTACAAGGTTCTTTGGCTCAGGTCGCCAGTAGAACCCAAAAAGAGCGGCACAAAAAGCCAAGTTCTCTTGCAAATTTTCCCACCGAATCGGGGTTCAGTGTCCTTAACAGTGTAAATGAATTTGACATCAGGTTAGCGATGATATCAACGTCATCATTAACAAGGTAGGAGATAGATTCTGTGTCAGCAAGAGTGAGAGAGCTTTGTTTTTTTAAATCTGACACCTTTGCTTGGCAGTTGTTCACACTAAGCATAGTAGATTAATTAATATTTACTTGTCAGTCAGTAATATAGTTGTACGCTTCCTGCTCAGCAAGGGCATTATAATGTCCACATATCACCTCGTTCTTACTCTAGCAGCTCATTGTCATCCAAAACTTTGTTAACGGAGACCATGTTAAACTGATGCCTTTTTGCATTTTAAAGGAAGAAAAATGTCTTGTGCATCTTCATTAGCTCTTGTGACTCTCTATCCTTAATTATTATTCCTCAATACTTTACGATCATGTTCGATAAATAACTTTTAGCAAATAACTCATTAAAGGCGATGACTGGATGCCAGAAAGATTATAATGATCCACTTGGATCTATTCTCTATACATCTTATTTAACAGCGTCTCAGACCCTATGATCTGCATTTCATTTACTGGATCAGCTATTTACCTGATTATCAAAATCGATATTATTTATAATAATCATAAAATAGTATAATTATGATGAGTATAAATGTATAAGAGTATTCTACCCAAAAATTCAGTGGTTCTTGCACTATTTCAAGGCGACCTTCTTGGTGTCTCTTCAAGGTCCCCAATGACGAGGAACAAATACATTTCTTGCCAACCTTTCCACTTAGGAACAAATCACATAAACAGTTGCTTGATTTTTTTGTGATTAAAAAGTAATACGCCGCATACAAAAAGTTTTAAGTGAAGGTAAAAAACAATGATCAACACAATAATTTTAAAGGTTCTGTCGTCTCTTGAAGTGAACAATTTATTTCTGAAACTTGTAAATACCTAAAACTTTCTCAGTTTTAGCACCGTCAGTAACCCTAACGGCCAATACTTTGTTATACACTTGTTTTTTCTTCACAGTTGTTCATTATGACTTAAGACGGTATGACTTTCTGTGATACAAAATAATGTTCAATGAAACAGTTTTTGGTGGTTTAAGGCAGAAATGTGATAGTTGGCGGTGGTTCACCAACCAAGTGACAGTTGTAGAAGTGTGATAGTTGGCGGTGGTTCACACAACCAAGTGACAGTTGTAGAAGTGTGATAGTTGGCGGTGGTTCACACAACCAAGTGACAGTTTTTAGAAGTGTGATAGTGGCGGTGGTTCACACAACCAAGTGACAGTTGTAGAAGTGTGATAGTTGGCGGTTTGGTTTTACACAACCAAGTGACAGTTGTAGAAGTGTGATAGTTGGGGGTGGTTTTACACAACCAAGTGACAGTTGTTTGAAGTGTGATAGTTGGCGGTGGTTCACACAACCAAGAGGCAGTTGTAGAAGTGTGATAGTTGGAGGTGGTTCACACAACCAAGTGACAGTTGTAGAAGTGTGATAGTTGACGGTGGTTCAGACTACCAAATGACAGTTGTAGAAGTGTCTTAGTTGGCGGTGGGTCACACAACCATGTCAAGTTGTGATGGTTATATAATCATCTTATTGTAAGATCTATGGCTGAGAGGTTAGTGTTTGGCCGTTTGTGTGTGTGTGTGTGTGTGTGTGTGTGTGTGTGTCTGAACAACCGCTGATAAATTTGCATCCTATCACGCTCCAGGTGTGCACTTGTGCGACGGGAAAAATCTAGAAACCTTCCCCTTTGGGGTTCCCACGCTCTC